>ML786423.1:265530-296519 GCA_009831015.1 Picea engelmannii
TTGGTGATAGTGAAAGGAGAGAAGGTAGGTACATTGTATTTATGTACTGGTAATACTGACTCTTCTATATCTTTAGCTTCTACAGGAGTGGATACATCACTGTGGCATCATAGGCTTGGACACATGAGTGAGAAGGGGATGCAGATACTTCACAAAAGAAATTTGTTTCCAAATATTAAACAAATTGATTTGGACTTCTGTGAGCATTGTGTTTATGGAAAACAGAAGAGAGTCAGATTTCTTAGAGTCGGAAAAGAAAAGAAGAGTGAAAGGTTATAGATTTTTCATACAGATGTATGGGGACCAGCTCAGGTATCATCTCTTGGTGGCTCTCATTATTATATTAATTTTATTGATGATGCAACTAGAAAAACTTGGGTTTTTGCATTCGACAAAAATATGATGTTTTTGATACTTTTAAGAAATGGAAAGCTTTGGTTGAGAATGAGACAGGAAAAAAGTTGAAGTGTCTCAGATCAGATAATGGAGGTGAATATTGTAGCAAGGAGTTTGATGATTACTGTTCATACCATGGGATTCATAGAGAGAAGACAGTTCCAAGAACACCACAAGAAAATGGTGTGTCAGAAAACAAAGGACCTTCAATCTCTTTGGATGGTAGAATTCTAGAGGAGGAATGGACAGGAAAAAACGTAAACTATTCATTTTTGAAAATTTTTGGTTGTGAAGCATTTTTCCATATTGATAAAAAAAATAGAACAAAGCTTGAGGCAAAATCCAAGAAGTGTACCTTTATTGGATATGGTGTTAATGATTTTGGTTATCACTTATGGGATTATGAAAATAACAAAATCATTAGGAGTATAGATGTCATATTCAATGAGAAGGCTGTGTACAAAGATCAGTTGCAGGGAAAGAAATGGGAAAAAGAAAAACAAGAATACACAGTGCTTGATGAGATCACCAAAAAAGAAATTCCAAAGGAACCAGAAAATCAAAATGTACAACAATAGGAGCAACAGGTACCTCAAACACCTACAAGTGTTGTTAGAAAATCTACCAGGTTAAGTATAACCCCTAAACGATACTCTCCTTCATTGTATTATTTATTGTTGACTAATTCTGGTGAACCAGAATGCTATGAAGAGGCAATGAAGGTAGACACCAAAAGGAAGTGGGAGCAAGGAATGAAAGAGGAAATGGATTCCTTGGTAAATAACCATACCTGGGACTTGGTTCAGTTGCCTGTAGGAAAAAGAGCATTGCAGAATAAATGGGTTTACAAGTTGAAGGAAGAAGATGGAGGAGAAAAGTGTTACAAGGCTAGACTTGTTGTAAAGGGGTTTGCACAAAAGAAAGGTATAGATTTTGATGAAATATTTTCTCCTGTTGTTAAAATGACTTCAATTATAACTATTTTAAGTTTTGTGGCAGTAGAAGATTTTCATCTTGAATAATTAGATGTAAAAACATATTTTCTCCATGGGGATTTGGAGGAAGAGATTTACATGTAGTAGCCATAGGGGTATGAGGTCAAAGGAAAGGAGAATTTGGTATGCAAGTTGAAGAAGAGATTATATGGCCTAAAGAAAGCTCCAAGGCAGTGGTATCTGAAGTTTGACAGGTTTATGACAGAACAGGGTTATAGTAGATGTAATTTTGATCACTGTATTTATTTTAAAAAGCTAGAAAATGGAAGCTTTATTATCTTTCTATTGTATGTAGATGACATGCTTATTGTAGGGTCTAATATGCAAGATATAAATGTGCTCAAGAAGAAATTAGCTAATTCATTTGTGATGAAGGATTTGGGTGCTGCAAAGAAAATCCTTGGTATGAGAATAACAAGAGACAGGAAAAATGGCAAACTGACATTGTCTCAGGGTGAGTACACATAGAAGGTGTTGGAGAGGTTTAGAATGTAGAATGCAAAACCAGTTAGTACACCTTTGGCCAACCATTTAAACTTAACTAAAGAAATGTGTCCCAAGACACAGGAGGATATAGAATACATGTTCAGGGTCCCTTATTCATCAACAATTGGCAGCTTGATGTATGCAATGGTTTGCACAAGACCAGATATTTCACATGCAGTGGGAGTTGTGAGCAGGTATATGAAAAATCTAGGTAAAGAACATTGGGAGGTAGTAAAGTGGATTCTCAGGTATTTGAGAGGTACTGCTACTCATGCATTATGTTTTGGAGGTTCAAACACTTTTCTATAGGGATATGTTGATTCAGATATGGTAGGTGATAAAGACAGCAGGAGGAGCACCACCAGGTATGTTTTTACTATAGGTGGAACAACAGTAAGTTGGATTTCTAAACTGAAAAAGGTTGTTTCACTTTCAACAACAAAGGCAGAGTATGTTGCTACTATAGATGCTAGTAAAGAGATGATTTGGTTACAGAGGTTTATGGAGGAATTGGGAAAGAAGCAAGAGAATAGCAGGTTGTACTGTGACAGTGAGAGGTTCATTCATCTTGCAAAGAACTCAGCCTTCCATTCGAAGACTAAGAATATACAGTTGAGGTACCACTTCATACGATCTGCCTTGGAAGATGGACATTTGAAGTTGGAAAAGATACACACTAGCCAGAATCCTGCAAACATGTTAACAAAGGGAGTAACCGGAGAGAAACTGAGTTCCTGCTCAGTTTCAGTTGGTCTTCAAGAATGAAGATGAAGATGAGAAATTTTCCAGGTCCAAGAAGGTTCAGAGTCCAACATATACAACAGCGGTGGAGTTGTTGAGATCAGTCTCCAAGTGGGAGATTGTTGGTTGTGGAGCCTGATTATCTTCCTGATTCAGAGGTCTTTTACTTTCAGCTGTGTTTATACCCCATGAAGTATTTACACCCCAGAATCATGTACACTCTTCCACACGAGGGAGTGCAGAGGGGGGGTACCCCCTCTGCAAGGTCAAGGGGGGATATCTGTTCAGTTGGGGGGTCTAGGGGCAAGCAGGGCCACAGTGGGGGTTCGGGGGCGAAGCCCCCAAAGGAAAAATTGCCTTGTAAAAGTATATTTTAATTTTATTGTAAATATGGACCGTTCATTATAAGGTCACAGATCTAATGGTAGAAATTATGTTAGGGTTTTTTTCCCTAGAAGGCAACCCTCTTTTATGAGGGAAATGTATTGCAGCTATGGTGGATTGTGAATATTGTATTCTGAGATAGGATACTGTGAGAGAAAGAAGAGGATGTTACAGTGGGTTTGTTGTAGGTTGTATCCCTTCATATGCTAGATAATAATAAAGGAAGGACCTAGAAATTTCTCTGGTGGACGTAGTCCACACTGGGTGAACCACGTAAATCTATGTCTCTATTGTATTGTGTATCTTATGTGTTTTGTTTCTGCATTTGTTTTATTTTATTGCTCCACGATTCTATTTTTCTAACACAAGGAGCTCATTGAAATAAGAGCAAGAATGGAATAGCTAACATTGAAGATGTAGTAGGAGGAAAAGGTATGCTGGAGGTACGAATGGCCTCTGGATATGAAAGTAAAATGGATTGTTCAAAAGTTGTTGGCTAGAAAGAAGAAACAAGCAGTGAAGAAGTGGTTGAGGCAGACTGAATACCTCAGTGACATAGAAGAGGAAATGGTTTACATCTGTGAACCAGAGACAGGGAGACACCTCAGTGATGAGGAGGAGTTGAGATCAGATAAAGACCTCACGAATTTCCAGGAGAGCAGAGATGGATTTTCATATTACCAGGTGGGAAATGAAATGAGATCATTGGAGGATCTCATAGACTATCAGGAGGACAATGGTGGAAATTCATTTTTCCAGGTGGACCATGAGATTGGATTAGAAGATATCATTAAATGCTAGGGGGGCAGAAGTGAACTTTCAAGTTGGCAGGTGGGAAATGGAAGGAGATCAGTGGATGATATCATAGACTACCATGAGGGTAGTGATGGAAGTTTGAGTTTCCAGGTGGGAAATGAAGAGTTATCGTTGGATCTCATAGACTACCAGGTGGGTAGAGGAGGAATCCCAGATTGCGAGGTAGCAAGGGAGAAGAGATGAACTCAGTTGAGAGTTCATAACAATAAGGAGTGATGATGTAAGAGGATCAAAGGTATGTTCTGATCATTGGGGGAATTCAAATATTCCTACTAGATAGCTCAGTTGAGGCTAGAGTGTGTGAGGAAGGACAACCAACAAAGACTATCAAAGAGGAGGAGAAGGAGAAGATATTGATGTCTGCCCCAACAAAAAAAGAGGATAATCTAGATGAATTACTCACTCAATGGGAGAAGGAGTTGGAGATGTTGGAGGATTGGTTGAACAATCCAGAACCAGAATATGGTTGCCAACAGACAATCATGCAGATTGTGGGAGAGGAGCATTCAACAAAATTTCTCAAACATTTCAGCCCGGAAGCTGAAACAGAGATGACTGCAGCACTGGAGCCTCCAGCAGAGGAGGAAACAAACATCATGGATTTTTCTGATCTATATGAAGAGTTGGAATCCCTAGAAAGAAGAGTAATGGTGCAAATATTGCACATCCAACAAGCTAAGTTGGAGACATATGGAGGAGAATACCAACCTTGGGAGAAGACAGAATAAGTTGGGGTTGAACCAGCACAAGAGGAGATGTCAGAAGCTAATCTATCAGAGGAGACTACAGAATGAGAGTTTGCAACAGGGTGGCAAGCTAAGGCCACAATAGATGGAGAAAATCGTAAGGGGGATCAAGTTGATATACCCACTAAGGAGAAGGGAGTGCAGTAGAGAAGACTGCATATGAAGAACCTGCCACTAGAGAAGCTGGACAGAGTGATAGAGGAGATCAGTAAGCTGATGTTGAGGTTAGCAGAACCATTCAACAAAGGGGAGTTGAATAGAAGAGAGCCTTCCATAGCAACAGGGAAGAAACAAAAGAAGAAGCAGCAACAACAACATCAACATAGCTAGAGAGGAGCAAGAGGACAACTCCAATGGAAGGTTTGGGATCTAGGAGGATTTCAACACTGGAGAAGAGGAGATCATGAGTAGGAGCTCATGATTTTCCCAGTAGTGGAATATGATGCAGGAGCATCACTCCACATCAACAATTGCATCATCACACCAACATGCAGACGTGCAATGGATAAAGGGAGAGGTGTCGACCCTCACATTTTTAAATTTAAAATAATCCTATATGGATTATCATGTTGTAAGGATGATAAATGCCAAACCATGCCTTTGTACATGTAGTGGTTAGGGTTTCCTTAAATGGTTACCTGTAGCGGGTCCAGATCATAGTTAGGTCTGGACATCCATTTATGTAATGTAGTCGTAGAAGTATGGTGTCGTAATTGGGATAAGGATGGCACTAAGGCGGTGAAGAGGATAAGCTCGTGGAGCCCTCTTTTGTAATTAGGAGAGGAAGAAGGAGATATCAGGAAGACACTTATAGAGTTTCTGAAATACTCTAGATGAAGAATTGTGAAAGGAGTACACCAGGCCAACACTTGGACAAAGTGTTGAAAGATAGCCATCTGAAGGCTAGTCAGAGAACAAGGAGTGTGTAGAGGAGCGAATTGTTTCAAGTTCGAAAGCTCAATAGAGATAGCATTTCCAGAACGCAGGTGAGACCCAAATTCACAGGGCTCGTAGAGGAATAAGAGGTTGAAGCCTTTGAAACATTATAAATATTCCAAGTCAGGAAAAAAGTCGAATATTAGGAGGAGGAGCGCAACAACCATCAGATCAGTTGCAGGGGAGAAGATCTGGACCATTGAATCTCATGTACAGAAACACAAGAGAGAAATCAAGAGAAACCGATATGAACCGTGAGACCTGGAAGCGCATGGACGAACAACTGTTGGATCCGGACGAAGTGCACGAGGTTTATCCCTTTAGAGTGCATAGGAGGAGAGATGACTTGCGAAGTCACAAAGTCCCAAAATCATTGGGACCATCCATTGTCAGAAGGCAAGTGGCAGCAGATTAACATTTCCCTGAATTGTGACTCGAAGGAGTCAAAGTTCGAGTCATGAGAACTCGCGAAATGTGAAATCGTGATTTGATCTGAGCCATTAGATCCAAAGGAGCATGAAAAATAGGATTTGGGGCGCTCTAAAATATCGACATTTCGGGAGTTAGGAATGCGAAGGAGGTCGTGACTTGGAGGTTGCAAGTTGAAAAATCCAAACATCATTAGTACCATCCATCGGGAGGGATGCATGGCAAGAGATCATCATTTTTCTGACTCGCAGGAGGGAAAATTCAAATGGGGAAATAGTGAGAACTCGCAAAACGTAAATTCACGATTAGATCACAACCATTGATCAAGGAGAGATTTGGATCATTGATTCTCCAGGAAGGATTTCGACATTTCAGGGATCAAGAGAACAAAGTTGAACAACCTTTTGACCTCGTGATACACGAAACCCTGACGAGATCCGAGACGTCAGATCATGGAGGAATCAAGACCGTCGTATTGGGAGCTTTGAAATATCGACATTTCAAGAGTCGGGATAATGGAGGTGAATCGCATCGGGAATTTTCGATACACGAAATCTGGAAGTGCTTAAGAGTTGGGCCCCGGGTCATGGTGAATTGTCACATGGACGGAGGCCAAGGGAAGAACTAAGGAACGCTAATCTCTTTTAGCAGTTCGGGAGTCGGGGAGTCAGGGTTGGCTCACTCGCAAAGTCTAGGTTATCACCATGACGATCATGCTTCAAATCTGAGTTTAGATTTAGTAGGTGACTAAATCAATGTAGATACATGGTGTTGTTTGGAGGCTCAGGTCATATATGACGACGATATGGACAAATATAGTGAGAGCGCGAAGGATGGATCCCTACGGACCATTGATCTTGTGGCAGCCCAGATCAAATGGTTGGGACCCATATCGAGCGACAAAGCAGCATGAGACTTAACTAATCGAGGGTGGGCCAGGGAAAACCACCATGGTTTCAGTTGTAGACACATGGTTCCCTCAGAGATACATCAGGGAGAAAGGCAGTCTGCCTAAAACCATTTTTGCAAAATCCTCGATGTCACATGTTCTAATACGTCAAATCAACATTTCATGTAGGGGAAAACGATGGATAGTCAAATCACCACACGCCACTCGTTCGGGTACTTCACGACCATGAAATGTCAGGGGAACTCCACCGGATAATGAACTGAAAGGATAATCATTTTAAATGTATTGGATGAGTTTGTTAAACCAATGTACCTGCAAGTAATCTTGTCAGTGATTCATGATTGGAACTCCATAACTACTGATTCTCAAGTATGGAGGCATCATCTCCTCCATAACCAGAGTAATCTCCAAATTGGTCAACTCTATGATTTCTAGAGGAACATATTAGTGTCCATGAAAGTGGGATACATGGAAAAAGTCAATCAAGCCATATCCAGTGAAAAAAGTCATTCAAGTAACAGGGCAGGTTTATCTACGAGTAAGAAGGAAAGGGTGATTGCACGTATACTAGCAACCAAATTCCATATGGAACCTGCTACAGACCCAGAATTAGAAGTCAAGCTAAATCCCATCATGAGGGACCTAATCATCAACAGGCGAGCTGTGAAAAATAAATGGAGCAAACGACAGAAGACATAAACCATAGCCGAAACAACTGAAAGCATTGGGGAGAATCAACTGGTCTAGTTGGACACTCTAAAGGAGTAGATCATTAAGATGAAATGAATTCTCAGGTGGGAATAAGTACATCCCAACATATTTTGGACAGATGGAGGTTGAAGAAAGGGCCCCAGATATGACATACCTGTTCCTAACAATCCCTTTAAAATAGGACAACTGTTATTATAAATCATTCATTTTTTGTAACTTATCTCTATTTTTAGAATTATGGGGAAGTATGAAAGTTTTGAATTCCACGTGAAATTCCTTTATATATATATATATATATATATGTTAGAATGAATATATAAATGCAGAAGCAGATTTTGGACTGTTTATGGAAAGATTCTAACTGGCGTTGATATGAGTATTGTTTTCTTTCACAGTATGTATTTCCTGTAATCTTATATTTCATTTACACTTCCATCTGTCTAAATTGGATAAACAAAAACCCAGAATTCATCATTGTGAAGCTCTTGGCTTAGCAATTTAGACTATGTTTATTTCTTCTTAACCAATTAAAAATTCATTTTAAATATGCTCTGATGTCGTTATATGTTCCTTTTTCCTATGATGCCTTGAAAATTTCAGATATAAATTCAGACTCATTGCCTCATTTAGCCTTTCCCTCTTGTTAGTTTCATGTTTTGACAATGCATCTTTCATTCCTGACTCCATAGCCCAAATGTCATCTTCATTTCTTCAGTTACTTTATAAAAACCCCCCAAAACAAATCAAATCTAGCCATCGATTTCCATAGATATATCAAGTGACATTAGAGAGCCCTCTTTGAGTTGAGAAGGCTAGTGCCTCAGCTCTAAATCTGGTTGAAACAATTACCTATGTAATTTTTCTATTCAGTCAGACAAAATTTACAGAGTGCTAACATTCTGGCGTCGTTGCCGAGGACGAATTGAAAAATTTTCCTTAGGAAAGAACGACATGGTTGAGTCCTAAGGTCTAAGAGAAGTAGACACTGAGGAACATATTGGTTGTATTCCTGCTCTGGTGACTCCACACATAAAAAAATCAGTTTGAAGGCGATTCCACTGGTAGAAGAATCCAGAAAAATTCAATTTTCACTAGCGACTCCACTCTCAATGAAGAATCCAGCTTCCAAAACATCAATGGTGACTCCCCTTGTAATGCAGAATCTAAATCCCAAGACGCCATTGGGGACTTCACTCAAATTTTGAATACAAAATGCAGTTTAGAGGATTCACTGAAAGACGATGCCTCTTGGCTGAGGTATGAGAAGGCATTATGAAAGAAAACAAATGCTAAAAATGGGATGTTTTTCAGATCATTTTTCTATTTGTTATAAGTTGTCTCTGGCCTTTTCTAAAAAATTCTATACACGTTCTTCTTTGCTACTACATGCAAATAATGACCACGACAATCTAGAAAAAATATATCCCCCTCTTAAAATTACACGAACGTCCCCTTAGTTTATCACTCATTTTGATAAAGAAAGTTCATCTGGGCTATGTGATGACCATAACCAAGTTGATGAGCCTCATATTTCATCTCCTGCACTTGATCCAACACACACCAAGACTCAACATATATACAAACCCTTGAACTTACCCCACATCCTTCATAATTTCCCTCTTAAACACTATGAGTACCTACCTATGTTTGATGGGGAACCTGATAACATCTCAGCTGAGAAGCACATCCAAGCATTTGAGAATCTTATATATTTGTTTGAGAATGAACATGATGATGTTTGTATGAAGGCCTTCTCTCAATTTTTGAAAGGAGACACCAAAGATTGGTTTAAACATTTGCAGCCATAGGAAATTAGCTCATGGGAGGAATTGAAGGACATATTTTTGAAGTTTTGGGGCAATAAGAAGTGTTTGGACCTACAAATTAGAGAGTTCTTTTCTTTGGAAAGGCATAACAATGAAACTATTTTGTATTCAACAGAAGGTTTTCCAGTATCTATCAAAATTTACCCAAAAAAATTTGACCCACTGAACCAATGACTATGCTCCATTTTGCAACTACTCTCCATCCAGATTCATCTCTCCTTCTTATGGAAAGAAGATCCAAGTCCTTACAACAAATGTTCTGTGATGCTCAGTACATTCAACACAACATCCAAGCATGTGAACGAATTCAAAATGAAGGACCAAATGCCCAAGAACGTGAAAGGGAATATGAGAGGAAAAAGGATGATTGGGATCATGAACATAGAATCGAAAACATCAGAAGTCCTCTCGCATTTTCTTATGCCAATGATTCTGCAAAAAATTATATTCCACCTGATGAAAGAAGGGGTGCTGATCCATTTCATGATGAGCAAAGGGATGAATGTTTTTTATATTCATTTATATATCGTCAAGAGAGTGAGACTACCAATCTATTTGTTGAAGAACAGGTCTATGTCCCTCATTTATTCTTGTTAGATGACATCTCATAGACAGATGATTTCCCTGTATATGAAAAATATGAGGAGGATTGCAATGTTGAAGACTTTATTTTTTAGTAGTACAGAGAGATAAGTCAACCTGCATATTACAGTTACAAAGGACAAATTATTGGATCAACCGAAGAAAATTCTCTACCCTTGTGCTTTGCTGCATTCAAAGTTTTGAGAGATAATTCTAAAATCATTGTTGAAGCAGGTGAATTTGTGCGGATGGAAAGTCATACCAAACCAACAAAACATATTGACAAGATATTGAAGCACTCTTCCCAGGTGCTCTATGATCATGTTCCTTACTTTGTAGAAGACCTTGTCAAGTCAAAGGTGCAATCACTGATTGAAGACAAATATGAAAGTGAGCATGTCCAACAATCCAAAGAGATGGAGAAATGTACATATGATGACACTAGAGAAAATGAAGAATGTTGTGAGTCAGGTAACAAAACCTTGCCATTGAGTTTTCCTCATTCGAACTCTTGAAATAAAGTAGCGTTTCAAATCAGAAAATATCCAAGCATGAAGTTTAAATTAAAGAAGGCAGTGGGATTACATATAAAAATCTCTCCCCTTATGTTTTTCTTCCTTTGAATGGTTAAAATAAAATAATGAAGCTTCAGAGAAAACAAGAAGTTCTGACTGTATTCACAATAGTAAAATTTTACATGAAAGGGTTGTTAGCATTGAAGAACACCAACTATACTCACATGCATTGAAGGATCATTACTTGAAAAATTCGAAGTGGGAACCTACGCTTAATCATCCGATTAAAGAAGAAGATAATCAAGAAATTTTTTTTGAAGGTCATTTCCCTTCTCCTAAAACTAATGCAGATGTTCAACAACATTCCCAACAAGGAAAAGTATTTCAAGGTTGCCTTTCTTCCCTTGAAAATGACGTAGTGATCCTATTTCTGAACAACCTAAACATGGATGGAGATTTTGAAAATTCACCTATGAAGACTACAAGCAGCGAGGGAACACTTGTAGAGGAAGCTTACTTTTCTTTCATGACTCCAGAAATGGAAACATTCTTCCATATGATTCATGATCCCAAGACACATTATATGGAAAAGGTTTATAATCAGAATTCACCAATGATAGGGGTCTACATCAAATGTGAGTCCTTTTACATCAGATGATTTTATCCAGCCATGGTTACCTTATGGTGCAAGAAATATTTACTACCAAAATTCTCAAAACTTCTGCTAGTTTTTTGATAGAAGTCAACAAGTTGAATCACCTGAAATCAGAAATGCAGTGGAAGGAGTGAAATGTGATTATTATTTTATGCATATCTTAGAAGATCCATTTTCAATCCTTCTATAGGAAGTGAGCAATCCAGACCCTTCAATTTTTTTTACAATTGGACTTATAGATAAAATATTGAATGAATCATCAACAGGCGGGTTTTTGAAAAATAAAGTACAAAAGAAACGAACGATGGATAGGATGTTGTCTTGGCTACATTGGGATTATGATTTCACTTGATTGGTGGTCCTTTTTCAGCAGTTAGGTTAGGTAGGAGTGTGTAAATAAGCTTGTTGATCAAGCATTGTTTTCCAGTAGTATTTGCAGTCAGATCCTAACAATAAGTTTTCAACATCCAATAAAAAGATAGTTTTAAGATTTGACGATTCACTCTCCAAGATGAAACAGGATGCCCACACATGTTTGAAGGCAACCCAATGAAGAAGGCATCAGGTCTACAGTTATTTTATACCTCACGGGGGGGATAGCATCCCTAGTTGGAGCCTATGTTATCACCATGATGATCATGCTTCAATTCTGAGTTTAAATTTAGCAGGTGACTAAATCAATGTAGAGAGATGGCATTGTTTGGAGGCTCAGATCATATATGGCAGCGATATGGAAAAATATAGTGGGAGTGTGAAGGAAGGATCCCTATGGACCATTAATCTTGAGGCAACCTAGATCAAATAGTTGGGATCCATATTGGGTGACAAAGTAGCGTGAGACTTAACTAATCGAGGGCAGGCCGAGGAAAACCACCATGGTGTCAGTCACAGATGCGTGGTGCCCTCAGAGATACATCGGGGAAAAAGGAAGTCTCCCTAAAACTATTTTCGCAAAATCCTCTATGTCACGTGTTCTAATACATCAAATCAACGGTTTGTGTAGGGAAAAGTGATGGCTGGTCAAGTCACCACACACCACTCGTTCGGGTACTTCAGGACCATGAAATGTCAAGGGAACGCCACTGGATAAAAAAATCAAAGGATAATCATTTTAAATGGATTGGTTGAGCATGGTAAACCAATGTACCTGCAAGTAATATTGTCAGTGATTCATGATTGGAACTCTATAACTACTCATTCTCAAGTATGGAGGCATCATGTCATCCATAAGCAGAGTAATATCCAAATTGGTCGACTCTCTAATTTCTGTAGGAACATATTAGTGTCCACGAAAGTGGGATACATGTACAAATTCAATCAATCCATATCCAGTGAAATAGGTCATTCAAGTAACATGGCAGGTTTATCTATGAGTAAGAAGGAAAAGGCGATTGCATGTATACTAGCAACCAAATTCCATATGAAACCTGCTATAGACCTAGAATTAAAAGCCAGGATAAATCCCATCATGAGGGACCTATTCATCAACAGGCAAGCTGTGAAAAAGAAATAGAGCAAACGACAGAAGACAGAAACCATACCCAAAACGGCTAAAAGCATTGGGGAGAATCAACCAGTCTGGTTGGACACTCTAAAGGAGGGGATCGCTAAGATGAAATGAATTCTTAGGTGGGAATAAGTACATCCCAACATATTTTGGACAAATGGCGGTCGAAGAAAGGGGCCCAGATATGACATACCTGTTCCTAACGGGCCCTTTAAAATAGGATAACTGTTATTATAAATCATTCTTTTTTTGTAACTTATCTCTATTTTTAGAATTATGGGGTAGTCTGAACGTTTTTAATTCCATGAGAAATTCCTCTGTATATGTATATATCATCTCGAGGATATATAAAGGATGGATAAAAGAGGAACCTGCCCTCTGTGCAGGAAGACTTTTGTAAATTTTGGGATTAGAATGAATATATAAATGTAGAAGCAGATTTTGGACTATTTATGGAAAAATTCTAACTAGCGGTGATATGAGTATTGTTTTATTTCATAGTATGTATTTCCTATAATATTATATTTCATTTACACTTCCATGTGTCTAAATTGGATAAACAAAAACCTGGAATTTATCATTGCGATGCTCTTGGCTTAGCAATTTAGACTATGTTTATTTGTTCTCAACCAATTCAGAATTCATTTTAAATATGCTCTGATCCAGTTATATGTTCCTTTTTCCTCTGATGCCTTGAAAATTTCAGATATAAACTCAGACTCATCGCCTCATTTAGACTTTCCCTCTTGATAGTTTCATGTTTTGACAATGTATCTTTCATTCCTGACTCCATAGCCCAAATGTCATCTTCATTTCTTCAATTACTTTATAAAACCCCTCCAAAACAAATCAAATCTAGCCACCGATTGCCATAGATATATCAAGTGACATGAGAGAGCCCTCTCTAAGTTGATAAGGATAGTTCCTCATCTCTAAAGCTGGTTGAAATAGTTACCTCTGCCATTTGTCTATTCAGTCGGACGAAATTTACATAGTGCTAACATTCTGGCGTCGTTGTCGGGAACGAATTGAAATATTTTCCCTGGGAAAGAACGACATGGTTGAGTCCTAAGTTCTGAGAGAAATAGACACTTAGGAACATATTGGCTATATTCCTTCTCTGGCGACTCCACACATCAAAAAATCAGTTTGAAGGAAAATTCCACTGGTAGAAGAATCCAGAAAATTTCAATTTTCACTAGCGACTCCACTCTCAATGAATAATCCATCTTCCAAAACATCAATGACGACTCCACTTGTAATACAGAATCCAAATCCTAAGATTCCATTGGCAAATTCATTCAAATTTTGAATACAAAATGCAGTTCAGAGGATTCACTGAAAGACGATGCTTCTTGGTTGAGTTATGAGAAGGCATTATGAAAGAAAACAAATGCTCAAAATGGGATTTTTTCAAATCATTTTTCTATTTGTTATAATTTGTCTCTGGTCTTTTCTCAAAAATGATAGACAAGTTCTTCTTTGCTTACTGCATGCAAATAATGACCATGACAATCCAGAAAAAATATATCCCCCTCTTAAAATTACACGAACGTCCCCTCAATTTATCACTCATTTTGATAAAGCAAGTTCATATGGGCTACGTGATGACCATAACCAAGTTGATGAGCCTCATATTTCATATCCTACACTTGATCCAACACTATCCAAGACTCAACATAGATACAGACCCTTGAAGTTACCCCACATCCTTCATAATTTCCCTCTAAAAAACTATGACTACCTACCTATGTTTGATGGGGAACCTGATAGCATCTTAGCTGAGAAGCACATCCAAGGGTTTGAGAATTTTATAGATTTTTTTGAGAAAGAACATGATGATGTTTGTATGAGGGCCTTCTCTCAATATTTGAAAGGAGACACCAAAGACTGGTTTAAAAATTTGTAGCAAGAGGAAATTAGCTCATGGGAGGAATTGAAGGACATCTTTTTGAAGTTTTGGGTAAATAAGAAGTATTTGGACCTACAACTTAGAGAGTTATATGCTTTGTAAAGACAGGACAGTGAAACTATTTCTGTATTTAGCATAAGTTTTTCCAGTATCGATCAAAATTTACCAAAATAATTTTGACCCCCTAAAGAAACTACTATGCTCCATTTTTCAACTACTCTCCATCCAGATTTGTCTCTCCTTCTTATGGAAAGAATATCCAATTCCTTACAACAAATGTTCTGTGATGCTTAGGAAATTTAGCACAACATCCAAGCATGTGAACAGATTCAAAATGAAGGACCAAATGCCCAAGAATGTGAATGGGAATATGAGAGGAAAAAGGACGATTGGGATCCTGAACATAGAACCGAAAACATCAGAAGTCCTCTTGCATTTTCTTATTCCAATGATTCTGCAAAAAATTATATTCCACCTCATGAAAGAAGGGGTGTTGATTCATCTCATGATGAGCAAAGGGATGATTGTTTTTTATATTCATTTATAAATGGTCAAGAGAGTGAGATTACCAATCTGTTTGTTGAAGAATAGGTCAATGTCCCTAATTTATTCTTGTTAGATGACATCTCACATACAGATGATTTGCATGTATATGACAAATATGAGGAGGATTGTGATGTTGAAGACTTTCTTTTTCAACAGTACAGTGAGATAAGTCAACCTACATATTACAATTACAAAGGATAGAGTATTGGATCAGACGAAGAAAATTCTCTACCCTTGTCCTTTGCTGCATTCAATTTTTTGAGAGAGAATTCTAAAATCATTATTGAAGCAGGCGAATTTTTGCAGATGCAAAGTCATACCAAACCAACGAAACATATTGACAAGATATTGGAGCACTCTTCCCAGGCACTCTATGATCTTGTTCCTTACTTTGTAGAATACCTTGTCAAGTCAAAGGCGCAGTCACTGATCGAGGATAAAGATGAAAGTGAGCATGTCTAGCAATCCAAAGAGATGGAGAAATGTACTTATGACGACACTAGAGAAAATGAAGAATGTGGTGAGTCAGGTAACAAAACCTTATCATTGTGTTTTCCTCATTCGAACTATTGAAACAAAGTAGTGTTTCAAATTAGCAAATATCCAAGCATGAAGTTGAAAGTGAAGAAGGTAGTGGTCTTACAGATAAAAATTCTCTCCCCTTATGTTTTTCTTCCTTTGAATGGTTAAAATAAAATCATGAAGCTTCAAATAAAATATGAAGTTCTAACTGTATTCACAGTACTACAACTTTACATGAAAGGGTTGTTAGCATTGAAGAACACCAACTGCACTCACATGCATCGAAGGATAATTACTTAAACAATTTAGAGTGGGAACCTATGATTAATCATTAGATTAAAGAAGAACCTAATCAAGAAATTTTTGTTGAAGGTCAATTCCCTTCTCCTAAACTAACGCAGATGTTCAACAACATTCCTAGCAAGGCAAAGTATTTCAAGGTTGTCTTTCTTCCCTTGAAATTGACGTAGTGATCCTATTTCTAAACAACCTAAACATGGATGGAGATTTTGAAACTTCACCTATGAAGACTACAAGAAACGAGGGAACACTTGTAGAGGAAGCTAACTTTTCTGTCATGACTCTAGAAAGGGAAACATTATTACATATGATTCATGATCCCAAGACACATTATATGGAAAAGGTTTATAATCAGAATTCACCAATAATAGGGGTATGCAACAAATCAATGTTTGCATCAAATGTGAGTCCATTTACATATGATGAGTTTCTCCAGCCATGGTTACCTTATGATGCAAGAAATATTTACTACCAAACTTCTCAAAAATTTTGCCAGTTTGTTGATAGAAGTCAACAAGTTGAATCACCTGAAATCAGAAATGCAGTGGAAGGAGTGAAATGTAATTATTGTTTTATGCATATCTTGGAAGATCCATTTGTGATCCTGCTAGAGGAAGTGAACAATCCAGTCCCTTCAAATTTTTTTAGAATTGGACTTATAGATAAAATTTTGAATGAATCATTAGCATATATGTTTTTAAAAAAACAGGTACAAAAGAAACGAACGATGGATAGGATGTTGTCTTGGATACATTGGGATTATGATTTCACTTGATTGATGGTCCCTTTTAAACAGTTAGGGTAGGTAGGAGTGTGTGAATAAGCTTGTTGATAAAGCATTGTTTTCCAGTAGTATGTGCAGTTAGATCCTAGCAATAATTTTTCAGCATCCAATAAAAAGACAGTTTTAAGATTTGACGATTTAGTCTCCAAGACGAAACAGGATGCCCACACATGTTTGAAGGCAACCCAATGAAGAAGGAATAGGGTCTATTTGGTAGTGATATGGACAAATATAGTGGGAGCATGAAGGAGGGATCCTTATGGACCGTTGATCTTGAGGAAGACTAGATGAAACGGTTGGGACCCATATCGGGCGACAAAGCAGCACAAAACTTAACTAATCGAGAGTGGGCCGAGGAAAACCACCATGGTGTCAGTCATATACATGCGGAACACTCAAATATTCATCAGGGTGAAAGGCGGTCTTCCTAAAACCATTTTCACAAAATCCCCGATGTCACATGTTTTAATACGTCAAATCAACAGTTCGTGTAGGGGAAAGGGAAGGTTGGTCAAATCACCACACGCCACTCGTTCGGGTACTTCATGACAATCAAATGTTAGGGGAACGTCGTTGGATAATGAACTCAAAGTCTAATCATTTGAAATGGATTGGTCAAGCGTGGTAAACCAACGTACCTTCAAGTAATCCTATCAGTGATTCATGATTGGAAATCTATAACTACTGATTCTCAAGTATGGAGGCATCATCTCATCCATAAGCGAAGTAATCTCCAAATTGGTTGACTCTCTTATTTCTGTAGGAACATCTTAGTGTCCATGAAAGTGGGATAAATGGACAAAGTCAATCAAGCCATATCCAGTGAAATAGGTCAGTCAAGTAAGATGATAGGTTTATTTACGAGTAAGAAGGAAAGGGCGATTGCACGTATACTAGCAACCAAATTCCATACGGAACGTGCTAAAAACATAGAATTAGAAGTCATGATAAATCCCATCATGAGGGACCTAATCATGAACAAGTGAGTTGTCAAAAAGAAACGAAGAAAACGACAGAAGACAAAAACCATAGCTGAAACGGCTGAAAGTATTGGGAAGAATAAATCGGTCTGGTTGGAAACTCTAAATGAGGAGATCGCTAAGCTGAAATGAATTCTCATGTGGGAATAAGTAAATCCCAACATATTTTGGATAGATGGCGGTCGAAGAAAGGGGCCCATATATGATAAACCTGTTCCTAACGGTCCCTTTAAAATAGGATAGTTGTTATTATAAATCATTCCTTTTTTGTAACTTATCTCTATTTTTGGAATTATGGGGAAGTCTTAACGTTTTGAATTCCATGAGAAATTCATCTATATATATATATATATTATCTCGAGGATATAGAAAGGATGGATAAAAGAGGAGCCTTCCCTTTGTGAAGGAAAACTTTTGTAAATTTTGGGGTTAGAATGAATATATAAATGCAGAAGCAGATTTTGGACTATTAATGGAAAGATTCTAATTGGTCGTCATATGAGTATTGTTTTCTTTTATAGTATCTATTTCCCGTAATCTTATATTTGATTTACACTTCCATCTGTCTAAATTGGATAAACAAAAACCCATAATTCATCATTGTGATGATCTTGGCTTAGCAATTTAGACTATGTTTATTTCTTCTTAACCAATTTAGAATGCATTTAAAATATGCTTTGATGCAGTTATATGTTCCTTTTTCCTCTAATGCCTTGCAAATTTCAGATATAAACTCAGACTCATCACCTCATTTAGCCTTTCCCTCTTGATAGTTTCATGTTTTGACAATGCATCTTTCATTCCTAACTCCATAGCCCAAATGTCATCTTCATTTCTTCAGTTACTTTATAAAAAACCCCAAAACAAATCAAATCTAGCCACCGATTTCCATAGATATATCAAGTGACACGAGAAATTCGTCTATGAGTTGAGCAAGCTAGTGCCTCAGCTCGAAAGCTGTTTGAAACAGTTACCTCTGTCATTTGTCTATTCATCCAGACAAAATTTACACAGTGATAACAATACCGACACGTGAAATCGCAACGCGCCTTTTGTGGAGGTGAGGCTCACACTTGGTGCTTGTTCACGTAGGGTGAGTTTCATAAAAGGACCTTTGGATTTGTTCGTAAGATTCTAGCAGGGAATCGAAGAGATTCTTTAGCTTGATAGATTGAAGAATGATCCTTGACCGGGAGCTCAGCGGACCCTGTCGAGGCAGAGGTAGGGGGTCTGCATCACTTCTACACTTCATTAATCCAAATCCCAATCACTCTTGGCAATGATCCATGTGCTTGAACACTTGATCATGATGATGGGAACCCTCCTGTCACTAGGAAATCTCCTTCCATGAGTTAGGTAATGTTGAGCCCTAAATATTGTCTCATTACCCCTTAATTGGGGGATATTACATTAGTAAGGTTATTTTATTTATGTCTGCTTGAGACCATTAGTTGTAATTGTACCTCCTAGTCTCCTATATATACCAAGGAGACATTTTCATTTGGAATCATCTTGTATTTGGAAATTTATGTGGGCATAAGGAGGTTTCCCCCTAGAAGAGGCTTATTATCTGAATTAATCTCTTTTTCAAGGCGTTGAGTACTTATTCTAAGGTTTTTATATGCTATATTGATATTTGGTTCTTAACATATGGTATCAGAGCTCAAGGTCTTGGGGTTTCGCTGCTACATCTGAGACACTTTGGCATTTTCACCATAACTTGTTTTCTACAATGTTTCAGAAGGATCGACTTGTAGGATATTTATCAAATGGATCAAGTTACATTGGGTTAAAATTTCATCTCATAAGGCCTTATACTTTCAGAGATACAACCTGTGTAAGATAAGGTTCCAGAATCATCCTGAATTGATTCATTGAGGAATTTTAGCTATAAAAATGTTTTTATAATGTCTTAGAACCTGAAATCGGGAGGTTATTCAAATAAATTAGTAAGGTATCTATGGTAAAAATTTAATCTTCTAGGTCATCTTACATTTGTAGATACACCCTGTGGAAGATAGGGTATCTAACTAGTCCTATTGACTAGTCTCAAGTAGGTGTTCCGGGTAAAACAATAATAACTTCTTCCTAGAGTATCCAAATTGAGTGAGACTAGTTGCATTGGATATTGGACAGTCCGTAGTATTTATGGTACCATTTTTATAATTTTATATCAATTATTTTTTGTGGGGCATGCTATACAAGTGAGATCTCCTAGAAAGGCCAAAAATCAGCAAGTTGTGGGGAAGTTACCGTTAATTCCACTTGGCACATCCAATTTTGATCAGACCTATGGCATTGCAGAGAAGAAATATCATAGAACTACAAAAAATATTTTTTCATAATCAAAAGGGCCAAAACTTTGGAGATACAATAGAAGAAAGATTGTTTAGCAGAACCACCTCAAAATCAAGGTTAAAAGGTGATACTTGGACAACATGCCACCCAAAAAGGGAACTTATACACCATATAAGCCTCCAGATAGTCCTACTTGGACTCTTGATGAAGGTGAAGAAATGTGTAGGGACATAAATGAATTACAAAAGAAGACAGTGACAAAAGATGAATTGGAGGCTATAATGGATACTAATATGGATGGTTTAAAAAGGGAGATCATGGAGGGATTGAAAATTTTTCTAATACAGAGGACACCTGAAAGTGAAAATGTATCCCATGAAATTCATGATGAGGACACAAGGAATATGAATCAAGAATGGAGAAACTCCAACTTTGGGTTGAAGACGAACCACATTCCTAAGATTGATATGAGGAAGTTTGATAGAAAGGACCCAATCACATGGATACTTCAGATGGAGCAATTATTTGATCTACATAATGTGCCACATACACAAAAGGTACGGATTACTTCTTTATATTTATAACCCAATCAATTTGTATGGTATCGATGGCTTTTTTCTTGAAAATCACTCGTCACTTGGACAATTTTCACGGAAGAAATGATAGCACACTATGAGGATACAAGGAGAAATACCTTCTTTAGCCAATTGATAAATATCAAGAAAAAGGGTTCAGTTACAAAGCACATTGAGAACTTCCAAAGATTGAATATAAAGGTAACATATATTCCAGATGAGCAGTTGATTGATATATTCATAGGAACTTTAAAGGATAACATTCAACATGAGGTTTGTCTTTGGGAACCCAAATCATTGGAGAATGCATTTAGGGTGGCAAGAAATGTTGAAAGTAGAAAAATGGCTATGGCTACTAGAAGGACCAATCCTAACATCTATAGAGATTAATGTTCCTTCCTCTAAAACAACTCAACCTACAAGGTTGACACCTCAACAATTGGAGGAAAGAAAAGAAAAAGGTTTATGATTTAATTGTGACAACAAGTAAAGTAAGGGACATAAGTGTGGTGAGAAGAAATTATTCTACATAGATTGTGAAGAGGAAGAAGAACAAGAACCATCTCAAGATGAAAACGTAGAAGCAATTTCGTCTGAAGAGTTGACTCCCATTATATTGTGTAATGTATTGGCTAGAATTAGCACTCCTCAAACCCTGAAGTTCGAAGGATATATCAAAAATAAAAAGGTAATAGTCCTAATTGATTCTGGTAGTACTCATAATTTCATTCACTATAAATTATCCAAAGCTCTCAATTTATTTGTATATCCAGTGCCAGATTTTCAAGTAATGATTGCAAATGGAGGAACTATCAATCACTCAGGAAAATGCAACAAGATCAATCTTACTATGGGGGAATATGTAATGAATAGTCCAATTATTTCTATACCCATGGGTGGTGCTGATGTTGTACTAGGAATCCAATGGTTACAATCATTAGGAACAATCGCTTTTAATTTTCAAGAACTTTTCATGAAATTTGCATTCAAAGGAAAAGAAATTGAGTTAAGAGGTATCACAGGGAAACCTAGTAAGGTAATAAGCTCTAATGGCATGAAAACATTATTGAAAAAGGGGCATCAAGGTGTTATTGCAAAACTATGTTCACTAGATGTTCAAACATCTAAGCCATATATTCCTCTAGATATCCAAGGGATCATTGATAATAATTCCAAAGTATTTGAAGATATTCCCAATGGTATTCCACTCACTTGAAATCATGATCATGCTATTCAGATAATTCCTGGGAGTGTTCCTCCTAACATCATGCCATACAGATACCCTTATTCCCAGAAGAGTGAAATTGAGCACATGGAGCCTGGCATTATTAGACCTAGATAAAGTTCTTACTCTTCACTAGTGGTAATGGTATTCAAGAAAGATGGCTCATGGCATATGTGTCCAAATTATAGAGAGATCAACAAGATCACTATTAAAGTTAAGTTTCACATTCCCGTCATTGATGAATTGTTAGATGAACTACATGGAGCAATTTATTTCACAAAGTTGGATCTTTTTTCAGGGTATCATAAGATTAGAATGAAGGAAGAAGATATCCCAAAAACAACATTTCGAACTCATGAAGGCCATTATGAATTTTTGGTCATGCCTTTTGGCCTTACAAATTCACCTTCCACATTACAAGGGTTGATGAATTCCATTTTCAATCCCTTCCTCGAAAATTTTTGTTAGTATTTTTTGATGATATACTAATCTATAACAATTCTTGGGAGGATCATGTGCGACATGTTGACAAAGTTCTACAACTACAAAAGGAACAACAAATATATTCCAAACCATCCAAATGTTTCTTTGGGGTGAAGGAGGTAGAGTATTTGGGTCATATTGTATCTCATGAAGGTGTCAAGGTAGACCCTAACAAGATTAACGCCATGATGGACTGGTCGATTCCCAAAACATTGAAGAATATTAGATGATTTTTGGGTTTGACAGGTTACTACCGCAAGTTTGTTCAACACTATGGAAGAATAGCAACACCTTTAACGTCACTAAATAAGAAGGATGCATTTTCATGGACTCCAAAGGCAACTAAAGATTTTGAACAACTTAAAGAGGTGATGTGAAAATATCGTGTCTCGACCACTCCAGACTTCACAAAATCCTTTATTGTGGAATGTGATGCATCGAGAAATGGAATTGGTGTTGTCCTAATGCAAGAAGGAAGACTCTTGGTTTTTGAAAGTCAACCACTCAAGGGAAAGGACTTACACAAACCCATTTATGAGAAGGAATGATGGAAATACTATATGCATTGAAGAAATGGTGTCCTTAACTAATAGGTAGGAACTTGAAGGTCAAAACAGATCATGATAGTCTTAAATACTTCTTGGAACAAAGACTATATTTAGAAGAACAACAAAAATGGGTGACCAAGATATTGGGTTATGATTTTGAAATCGTCTATAAAAAAGGGAAGCAAAATGTTGTAGTAGATGCACTCTCAATAAAGGATGAATATGTTGAGGCCTTTCTTTGTGCTATCTCGATCATCCAACCCAATTGGATAATAGAAGCAAGGGATGAATGGAATAATGACAAAAAGAGTGGACTCTCATTCAAAGGTTGCAATAGGATTCCAGTGCATCAGATACATTTACATGGAAAAATTATTCACTATGGTACAAAGATCACTTATATTTATGTAATAACTCCCAACTCAAACAAAAGGTACTATTGAAATTGCACACATTTCCAGTAGGAGGGCACTAAATATTTTTGAAAACCTATCATTGGGTCAAGAAGGATGTTTTTGGGGATGGCCTTAAAACTTATGTTCAAAGGTTTGTCGCATAATGTTTGGTGTGCCAACAAAATAAGATGGAAACAATTAAGACCCCAGGTCTTTTACAACCATTAGCCATCCCAAGTCAATGTTGGGAGGAGGTTTCCATGGATTTCATAACAGGGTTACCAAAGTCTGAAGGAAATAGTGTCATCATGGTGATTGTTGATAGACTCACCAAGTACGCACACTTTTGTGCACTCTCTCATCCCTTCAAATCTAGTACAATTGCCACCGCATTCATGGAGATAGTTCAAAAGCTACATGACAGCCCAAAGATTATTGTAAGTGATAGAGATCCGGTCTTCACTGGACATTTTTGAAAAAAAATATTTTCTTGTTTGTGTACTCAATTGGCTCATAGCTCATCCTATCATCCTCAATCTAATGGACAAACCGAGATAGTGAACAAATGTCTGGAAGGATACCTTTGTTTCTTTGTCTCTGATAAACAAACACAATGGTTCAAATGGTTACCCTTGGTAGAATGGTGGTATAACACTTCCTTTCATACTACAACAAAAATGACACCATTTATGGCACCCTATGGATACCACCCTCCTTCCATCACTTCTTCTCTAAAAGAAAAACATAATGTTCAAGCAGTGGAAGATCACATAGAGCATCAACACAAAGTTCTCCAAATCTTAAAGGACAACCTGACCATGGCACAAAATCACATGAAACAAGAAGAAGATCAACATCGTAGTGAAAGAAGTTTTGAAGTAGGGGATTGTGTGTTTTTAAGACTACAACCATACAAACAGATGTCCCTCAAGCTAGACAAGAAGGATAATAAATTATCACCAAAGTACTATGGCCCTTATAAGGTGTTGCAAAAGATTGGTAATATGGCATACAAATTGGCATTGCCTGCATCTTCACGAGTACACCCAATTTTCCATTTTTCATGCTTAAAGAAGGTTATAGGTGACAATATCCTAGCTCAAACTATATTTCTACAAGTTGACGAGGAAGGAAAAATCATATTGGAGCCTGAATTCATCATTGACACAAGAATTCTCCAGCTGAGGAATAGATCCATTTTAGAATATCTCGTTAAATGGAGGAAACTACCGGTTAAAGATTCCACTTGGGAAGATGAGTCTTTTATATAGAAGCATCCAGAGTTACTCAAGTGTTGCGGACAACACTTGTCTCAAGGGGAGGGGCATGATAAGCCCTAAATAGTGGCTCATTACCCCTTAATTGGGGCATATTACATTAGTAATGTTATTTTATTTATGTCGGCTTGAGTCCATTAGTTGTAATTGTACCTCCTAGTCTCCTATATATACCAAGGAGAGATTTTCAATTGGAATCATCTTTTATTTAGACATTTATGTGGGCATAAGGAGGTTTCCCCCTTGAAGAGGCTTATTATCTGAATTTTTCTCTTTTTCAAGGCGTTGAGTACTTATTCTGAGGTTTTTCTATGCTATATTGATATTTGGTTCTTAACAGATAATCCTTTTTCTATATATCACAACTCCTGTTATTTCAAATTTGATAAAAACTAATCTACAATTTGAAAATGTTATTACAGAAAATTAAAATACACTTGCATAAGCCATGAATTACTAAAAGGGAATTAATTATAAAGGAAATAAAGATGCATAAAAAAATAAAAACACAAAAAATGAAATATTAACAAATTGTACAATGCTCAGTTCGAATAGAGTGAGCTCTACCTCCTATAACAAGGCCACTAGATTGAAACTACAAAAACATAAAACAAACCAAATAAAACACCATCAAGAAACTATGAAAACTACAATTCGTATTGGAGCAAGATCTCATGGAATTTGTCTTTTATGCCATGATAGTTTGGACTGTCGATCTGGATTTTATGAGTAAACGAAATGAATACAGATTATTATTAAAATATGCTTAACAAAAAATAACATAGATAGAGTAAAATTGGTTTCTATTCAATAAGGAAATAATATGAAACTGTAAAATGAAGCGGAAAACAAGCTTGTTTGAATGGTGGAGGTTTATCTCTGAGAAGAGATGTGACGAATGCACTCATTCAAAAGAAGATGAGTACAATGAAGCTCTGAAAGATTTTTTACAATAAACATGAATGCCAAAACCTTAGACATCAAAATCTAACCCTAGGATATGAAGTGCCAAAAGTCATGTGCACCCCATTAGGGTAAGCTAGTACATCAACTTCCCAGAGTCATAAATTTTTCATACGATCTTCATTTTAGGTGCATGATAGCCCGTTGGAAAGGTATATCTAAGGACTGCACATGTTGTCGTTAGACTTTGACTCTGTTTTCATTCTAATTGTGGCAAGCCCTAAAAATGATGTTTAGGGCCTCAAAGTGGCCCCGGAATTCGGGGACCCGAAAACTATAAGAAAATTGCCAAACTGGAAAACTGCCAAAATGAACCAGTTGGAATAGGTGAGAGGCCACCGAAATCCATGTGGATCAATCCTCCCCCCTTATGAAGCAATGGTATCCATTTCTTTGAGTTTCCCCATCAGATGAGGAAAGTTCTGCAAAATTTGGCCCCGGGTGAGCCATGTTCCTTAGTGCAGAAGATGCCCTTCTTTGACAACTCGATAAAGTTGGATCCCTTGCTATCGAGTTCCCTTGACCTGTGTGTCGAAAATATGATCACTAGATGATTGTTGCATGTAGTCAGAGTTGATCTCTGTTGGTGTCAATTGTTCTACTATCTCTGAGGCGTCCAATAATGGTGGGAAATATGGTCGAAGGAGAGCCCATTGAACACTGGGTGCAAGCTAAGGAAAGGGGGAATGTTGAGCTCAAAATAATTTTCACCCACAGCCTTGGTGATGGTGTAAGATCCATAACAGAGTGGGTGAAGCTTCCGATGGGGCCCTGTAAGGTGGTATTTCTACAAGTGCAACCAAACTTTGTCTCCCACCTGAAACTTATGTGGCACCCGATGTTGATCATGGCATTGCTTGTACTTGGCATTGGACTTCTATAACATATCTTGAACCTATTGGAGGATGTGTTGGATCATATCAATGAACCAGGTGGCTTTGTTAGATTTAGTTGGAGTAGGGGATGAGTCAGTCAAGGTCGTCGCAAGGGGTGGTGCAACATCCATGGGACCCAATGGTTAGAATCCCAACCCCACTTAAAAGGGGTTGTGGTCGGTTGAGCTATGTAGGTCTCATTTGTAGATATGTTAAAGATAGGGAAGACTCTCATCCCATGTGCGTGGGTGCTTGGAATTGTACATGCGCATGATATGCATGATCATTCGATTGACGACCGCAGTTTGGCCATCTATCTGGGGGTGGAAAGAAGTGGATTTGGTGAGCTTGGTGTCCAACAATGACCAAAGGCTCGACCAGAATGTGTTGAGGAACCGCCTATCCCAATCCGAGACAATGGTTTGTGGGATTCCAAAATGTACCCATACCCATTCAAAGAAGATCTTGGCAGTGGCCTCTGCTGTGATGCTCTTTTTACAGGCGGACAAAATCACCATCTTGGAAAAGCGATCAACAACAACACAAACAATGTCATTTCCCCTCTTGGTGGACGAAAGGCCCGACATGTAGTCCATTCAATACTACATATGGGAAGATTATTCCACGAAATTTTTCCACGTTTCCATTATTTTCATGTTTTTTTTTAAATAGGGCGGGATTTTCATTGATATTGCCATGAAAGTTCATTGATATAGCCACGAATAGGTTTTTTTTAACTTGGTTAGGATTTTCATCGCTATTTCCACGAAAGTTCATCGCTATTTCCACAAAATTTCATCGTTGTTGCCACAAAAAAATTTATTATCTCGTTGGTCGGTGTTAACGGCTAGTTGACTAGGTGATCTATATATACCTGACTTTAAGATACTTTGCGACACAATTTATATAGTTGCGACACTGTTTGTGGCTTTTGTTTGAGCTGTTTATTTTTTTCATCACCCACCGGTTGAACAAATCCAATTCTCGATCTACATAGCTCGGATTTTGAACTTGCAAGGTTAGTATGATTTTTTTATTGATGTACTCATTTAACTTGTAAATTTTTGTTCAAATGTCCAAATTTCATGTAGCTTGTTTTTTCCTTGATAATATATTATATGTGTAGTACCATATTTTATGTCTTTGGTTTTCGTATCTAGTTAGTATATTCTATAGAAAAGGGTATGTGGATTCCATAATATTCTAGGTTTATGGAATCCCCATACCCTTTTCCCTTCAATTGTAGCTAGAATGTCTCTCTCTTTTCATTGATAAAGATATGGAAGTGCTCTTGAAACTCAACCGTGATCGGTGAAATGATAGTAATTGATTGTCATTTTATTCTCTCTTTTATTTTTAAGAAATAACAAAAAAACACCAACAAAGCTTGATTGAATCTTTGATACCACTTGTTACATCCCTAGTACCCAAATGGGATCACACTTGTATAAATTGAAAATAATATAACAGTGACAATAATGGTTAGGATACTTGCACACCTAATGGTTGGCTAACACTTACTAATTCAATTAAATGAAGGAAGAAATATCCATGAATAAAATCTTGAAGTTGATTGTTATATTGATAAATGATAAGTTATGGTATATATAATATAGGGAGGAAATTCATGTTTATAACAATAAGATACATAAACATTAACCCTAAAATTATGTTAGGTATATATGTCTTTATTATATAAACGAAACATTTGTACACATATGACCTTTGTTGGAATACAATGACCCACAATATGAATGTTTTAACACAAATACTTGGATATGTTTTCTCAATGGCATAGAAATTTCACAGTCTGAATCATTATAGAAAAAACGTTATAGTGAAAATGGTGAGATGGCCAGTAAATAACATACCTTAGAAAGCATCATCAAAAGAATTTATCCTTCCTTGCAATTCAACCTTCTTTTCTTCACCTTCCCTCAGAATTACGGCTTAGATATCCTTGTTTACCTTAGACACCTATAGATATTCAATATTCTCAAGTGTGATTAAAATGAGAGAGCCTTGCCTCTTATTTATACTCTCCAAGTAGCTTCCTTAAAAACATTTTCTAGGTCACTTGGCCCCACTTTCCTTCTTTTGGGGTTAACCCACTTCTAATTTCTCCATTAAATTTATTATTAAAATAATTTATTTTGTATTCACTTTGAATTATAATACACTCATTACTTCACTTTATTATTTACCTTTTAAAATCTCTTAAACCACTTTGACTACTTTGACCTTTTGGGGCTTCTAGATGACATATGAGGGTCCTCCAACTTCGTAAGGCCATAACTCTCAAACTGTGAGGATTTATGTGACGTTCCACATACCACCAGAAATGGAATGACATGTAATATCCATATAGAATAGTATTATATTAAAATATATCATAACTCATACCGTTATCCATCAAACAAACTTGGGTCCATTACCCAAACCTGGGGTCTCTAACTTCTCATGGCCATAACTCTCTAACCGTGAGGAGTTATGTGACGTTACACATACCACAAGAAATGGAATGACAAGCACTATCCATATAGGATAGTTTACCTGAAAAATTCATTGTCCTTCATCTAATTATTCCACAATAAAGCATGGGTTCTTTTACTCCGCAAAGCGTCTTCCTGTGAGGGCTTTCACCATAAGGGGACAGCCTTGGAGTTCATCCATATTTAATTCTTATCAACCATGACAAGACAATAATGAGTCATCTTTACATCAAACAATCTTGGGTCCATTACCCAAACTTTTGTGTTGCAGGGCTTTCTTCAAGGGTTGACATCAATGAAAACCAACCTTAATCAACAATCTCCCCCTTTGGCATTGATGGAAACACTCTGATGCAATACTAAAATCATATCACTCATGCTCCCCCTAGAACCATGCCTTTGTCCTCTGTATCTGATAAATTTGCCTCTGTCCTCTACATATGATAAATCTTCTCCCCCTAGAACCATGCCTCTGTCCTCTACATCTGATACATCTCTCCCCCTTTGTCATCAATGGCAAAGGTATCTTTCCATCCGGGGCTTCTCCCCCTGACTGAACTGTCCTCTTATGGTGCTTCCTCATGTACATCTAAGACATATAAGATAAGAATTCAAAAATAATTCAAAAAACATTCATTTTGGAGTAGAAACAACTCCAAGTCTTTGGCGAAGATATTCAAAGGCTTCCCATGGAAGTGGTTTTTTAAACATATCTGCCACTTGTTCTTTTGTGCCCACATACTTAACTCTGATGTTCTTTTCTGCAACCTATTCTCGTAGAAAGTGATACTTGATTGGAATGTGCTTCGTCTTGGAGTGAATCACCGGGTTTTTTGAGATACTGAAGGCACTTTTATTATCAAAATATATTGGAATGGGCTCATCATACTCAACTTGTGTATCTGTCAAAGTTTGTTTCATCCAACGAATCTATGTACAACATGTTGTTGCTGCAATATACTCTGCCTCAGCTGTAGATAAAGATACCGATGATTGTTTCTTGCTTAGCCATGATACCAAACACTCACCTAAGTAGAATGTTGATCCACTGGTGCTTCATTGATCATCAATACAACCTGCCCAATCTGCATCTATGTAGGCAATAAGTGATAGATATTTTCCTTTTGGATACCATAATCCAAACTCTTTTGTTCCTTTGAAATATCTGAAAATCCTCTTTACTGCTAGTACATGTGATTCCTTTAGTGTTTCTTGAAATCATGCCACCTGTCCAACTGCTTGCATTACATCTGGTCTGGATGCTGTCACATATAGTAGGCTTCCAATCATTGACCTGTATTGCCTCTGATCTGTAGACATTGAATCATCATCTTTGCTCAACTTACAACTGGTTTGCATGGGAGCGATAACTGGTTTGCAATATTCCATTCCGAACCTCTTTAGCATTTTTCTGATATACTTGGTTTGAGAAATAAAAATTCCTTGGTTGCTTTGATGTATCTAAAGTCCTATAAATAAGGATAGTTCTCCAAGTAACGACATTTCAAATTCATTCTGCATGTCTTTTGCAAATTTCTGGCTTAACCTGTCATCATCACTACCAAAAATAATATCATCAACATAAACTTCAATTAATAAAATATTACCTTGACTTAACTTGATGTAGAGGTTGTTGTTTGCACTTCCTTTTCTGAACCTTGCCTGTTGTAGATACTTATCCAGTCTGGAGTACCATGCTCTAGGAGCCTGTTTTATACCATACAAGGCCTTCTTTAATTTACATACATAGCATGTGTTCTCTGACAACTGAAATCCTTCTGGTTGTTCAATGTAGACTTATTCTTCAAGTTTCCCATTCAGAAAAGATGATTTTACGTCCATCTGATATACTTTAACATTTTTGGAGCATGCATAAGCTAAAAGTAAACGAATTTCTTCCATTCTAGAAACTGGGGAAAATGTCTCTTCAAAGTCGATTCCTTCAATCTGTGCATATCCTTTACATACCAATCTAGCTTTGTTCCTTGTAACCTATCCATATTCATTCAATTTATTCCTGAAAACCTATTTTGTGTTGATCACATTCTTATTCTTTGGTCTTGGAACCAATTCCCAAGTGCCATTTTTCTCTATTTGATCCAATTCTTCATCCATGGCCTTATTCCAAAATTCATCCTTGTTGGCTTCTTCAAAACAATTTGGTTCAATTGTAGATAAG
>ML786423.1:328760-344629 GCA_009831015.1 Picea engelmannii
GTTTATTAGTCGTGCCATAGGTAGAGACTATAGCTCCCACCTTGGATAGTATTTTTCATTATCTATTTTCATCATTTCATTTTCTTAAATTGAAAAGATTTATGTTAAATTTGATCTTAACATGGGCTTTGGATTATTAGTCCTTAGAAATAGGTAGAGACTAGTTCTCACTTTGGATAGTATTTTTTTTATTAGTTTTTCTCATATAAATGAATTTGAAATGTTTGAAATGTTTTTTCAAAGTTATGTAATGTTGGTTAAAATAGATATTATTACTATATTTTATGGAAAATGAAAAATAGTTTTTTTAAATATTAAATTTGATTGTGTATTTATTCACAACTATCTTGCATTTCATTAATATAGCATTTTTTATACTAGTAATGGTTTCTACAATCCAATATTTTTTTGTCTTCCCCTTTATATGTTGAAAATTTTTGCAACTTTTCACCCATCTTTTCATGTCTTGTCTTGGCAATTTCCAATCAATAATGGTGCTCTTTCACTAATGCCCAGGTCTTATCCATGCCAAAATATCCACTATTTTTACCATTATGAATCTCTCTAATTAGGTTCTCCCCCACTAATCCTCTTAGAATGCATAATTGATGATTTTTGAAAATAATTCTTCTTGGATAAAGTAGTCCAAGAATGGAGTTTGGTCTTGGTTCCATGGTTCCTTGTTGGCTTTCCATATGTATTCAAAATTTTCATCCTTCTCATAAATGTTATTCATTTCATCCAACCCTACCATCTCCATGATCATGGTAGTGAGAAATGATGTCCTTTTTATTAATGCATCGACAATTTTATTTGACCTTATGAATCTAAACTTCAGCACAAATGAGTATCTCTACAAGAAATCTACCCGTTCCATGTGCCATTGATTTAGATTTTACTTGCTATTTATATATTGTAGTGCTAGATGATTGGTGTAAAAAACAAATTCTTTGAGAAACAAGTTGTGCCTCCACTTATTCAATCTTTGAATGATGGTGTAGAACTCTTGATCATACATGAAACAATTCTTTTGTCTATCATTCAACTTATCACTGAATAATGCAATAGGATTTCCCTCTTGGATAACTTCCTCTCTAATTGTTGGTCTATTTGCATCAAAACCTACTTGGAACACCTTTCCAAAGTTTAGAAAAGTAGGCATCAATTTCTTTATTACCTTATTTTTCAATAATTCAAATCCTTTGTGGGTTGTTGCATTCCATTAAAACTCTCATTTCTTCATGCAAGTTGTTAGTGGCACACACATCCCACTATAATTTGGAATAGAATTATGGTAGAAGCTAACTAAACCATGAAATACTTTCTATGGATATATCTTCATCCCATATTCATATATCACAAATCCCAAGTATGCTAATTATTCCTTCATAAAATAACACTTGCAAATTTATGACCAACTTCTCCTTCTTCAACTGCTCCAACATTTGATTCAAATGCATCATGTCCTCTTCTTTAGTCTTACTAAAAATCAATATGTCATCTAAATACACAACCATGGACTACCCAATTAAGGTTTCAACACTTTGTTATCAATGTCATGATACTACTAGAAGCATTCATCAAACAAAATGGCATGACTAGCAATTCATGTAGTCCTTACTTCATCTTGAAGGTTGTCTTGCATTTTTCACCTTCATAGATTTGAATTTGATGATATTTTCTCTTCAAATCAATCTTTATGAAGTAATTCACTCTACTTATCCATCAAATAGTCATCCATCCTTGGAAATGAGATTAAATATTTGATGGTAACCATGTTGATGGCAGACAAATTGTTAGGGTCCTAACCCGCACATAGGTAGAACAATATATTCGGATCTAATAAAGGTTAATATTAATAAGGCCTTGCAATAAAATAGAATAAGTCGAATGTAAGAATACCTAATAGAAGCTTCTGCTTCTAGAAGTGTCTTCCTCTAGATTCTTCTTTTGATAGACATATTTAGTATAAATAGGAGTCGAGGGTATGAGAAACCTAGCTTGGAGATTATTGTAATAGAGCTCTGCTCGACTAGAGGTTTCCCCCTCGAAGAGGCCCATGAACATTGATATCAGAATCAAAGTGTTATTTCTGTTGTTATTCTTATATCATTTCAGTGTTATTGTGGTGATTATTCTGGTTGTATTGTTGTTATTCTGCCATTTCTATCATTTTATTTATGTTCTGCATACTTTTTATATCTGGTATATTACAAGTGGTATCAGAGCACTTTCCTTGGCAGAAATTGTGGGTAATTTTTTTTCCAGGGTAGAGACGTATTCCGACGTCTTTAATCCATAGAGATCTGTCGTTACACACATAAACATGTGGTTGAGGGATTCATACACTCAGGAAATACAAGTGGTTCTTAAGCGTACATTTTTTGGCCACCCTTGTAACCCCTGTTGGTACCCCTTCGAGTGGTAGCACATCAGACAACACCTGTGTACAAATCAACCTAGATTTCCTGAAGCCCTCTTTAGATAAACCGATCGGTCGCATGACTGCTATAGTGCCACCAAGAACAACACTCGGGAAGATACTCTCTAGTACCTGGGTAGTCGGGTAGTACGACTAAGGGTACGGTCTATCCTCCTTGGTTAGTGCCCTGAGATATTGGGTCGAGTACTATTGTTGGAACCCGCACATATATTGGAGAGATATAGCACATGGAAAACCCTTGTCTGTAGAACCCTTGAATACCTAACCCTTGGGGATAAAAACATAAACAAATTAAAACAAACAAGATCTATTGTCACGCAACTGTGTTCAGGTTGCCAAGTAAATACACATTTCTTTCTGGTTAAGCATTTGGGCATTTCCTCTCTACAGTATTCTTCAGACCAAAGTATAACTCCGCAGGTGTAAAAGTCTGGAATTATTTTCACCATTATTAGAGAACTATTCCATTGGATTAATCTCTTCGCCCTTATCACATTCATACATATCATTTTTCGGAAAAATGTTTGACCCCGCCCGACCCTTTTCAGTTCCCCCATCCTCATGGCCTATACCAGTAGCCAAGACTTGGAAGCTTGCTTCAACACCTTGCAATTAGGTCTCATCGAGACCCAACAAGAAGTGAAACAACTCAGTGCCATTGTTTCCACCATCAATACAACCATACAGTGCTCAATGGAGGAAATAAAACAAGACCTCACCACCCATCTTGAATCTGTCTTTTCGACACTCTGCACCAAACTGCATATCCCTACAGATAACCCTTCCTCTTCCTCACTTCCACATACTGAAGGTGAACATTCCTCTCATTCTCATAACTTTCAGAACCATCACTTTCAACGTGACCTACGCCTTCCATAGGTGGATGTGACCAAATTTGATGGCTCGGACCCCACTGGTTGGGTAACACAAATGGAACATTATTTCTCTTTATACGACATTACAGATGACTTGGACAAACTCCGGTATGGTGTTCTCCATCTAGATCAGGAATGTTGGCAATGGTGTCAATGGACAAAAACTTCTCATCAAGGGTATATTTCTTGGACACACTTTATGGCCGAGCTTTATGAATGGTTTGACACTGACACGAACCATTTGGGCCATTTGAAAAAGTTGAAACAATGAGGACAGAGGGCATGTCTGATGCCTTTTTCCAAGAATGTTTTATCAGTGGCCTCAAGGATGAGATTTGGGCCCATGTCCTCATGGCTCGGCCTTAGAGGTTGGCGGAAGCTACTAAAAGAGATAAAGAAGAACAACAGGTTGTATCTTCTCAAAACCAGAAACCCTCCTTTATCCCTTGACCTACACCAGTAATTCCCACTACTCCCTATGCTCCACTAAAGATCCAAAAATTGACCAGGGATGAAATGGATGAACGCCAACTCAAAGGCCATTGTTATAATTGTGATACCAAATATTTCTCGGGCCACAAGTGTAAGGAACAAAAGTTTCTTATGGCCATCTCTGAGGATATTTCGGAAGAGGATATTGAAACTCCCCTTGTGTCTGAGTCACCTAAAACCCCCGAAATAACCCCTCCCTCATACCCTCCTAAAGTAGAACAAGTCATTTCCCTCAATGCTCTCACTAGCTTCTCCACTCCCCAAACCCTCAAGATAATTGGTTACATCAAGCATCAGAAGCTCATCATTCTGGTTGATAGTGGAAGCACCCATAATTTTATTCATCGCCGCATTGCCCAAGAAAATCATTGCTACATCCATGACGTCAATAATTTCCAAATCATGATTGCCAATGGTGGCACCATGAAATGTGGAGGGCGTTATGAAAATGTGCGTCTCCAAATTGGTGACTACCACCTGAAATCTCATATGTTTTCTATCAACATGGGCGATTGTGAGATTGTGTTGGGTGCGGACTGGCTAAGGACTTTGGGGCCCATTATCATGGAGTTTAAGGAATTAACCATGCAATTTGACCAGGAGGGCCACCAATATAAGTTCCAAGGCATCACCGTCGGTTCACCTAAGATCATTAGTTCCCATCACATGGAAAAGCTACTCAAAAAGGGTCATTCTGGTGTTATTTCTCAACTCCATGCCATACAAGAAACATAAACACCCTCGGTGTCGCAAGACCTCCAAGCCATCCTTTATAAACATCAAGTGGTATTTTCCACTCCCCAGGGACTCCCTCCTTCATGTGGTGTTCATGATCATTCCATTCTAGTAACTCCTTAATGCAGGCATTATCTGCCCTAGTACGAGCCCCTACTCTTCTCATGTGGTCATGGTCCTGAATAAAGAAGGTTCTTGGCGAATGTGTCCTGACTTCCATGCCCTCAACAAACTTACCATTAAAGACAAATTTTCCATTCCTGTCATTGATGACCTCCTGGATGAACTGAGTGGCGCCAAATTCTTTACTAAACTTTGATATTTATTTAGGCTACCACCAGATATGTATGAAAGAGGCATACATTCCCAAGACTTCCTTTAGAATTCATGAGGGCCACTATGAGTTTTTGGTCATGCCCTTTGGCTTGTGTAATACCCCCTCCACCTTCCAAAGCCTCATGAATCATGTCTTCCATCCTTTTCTCCGTCATTTTGTCTTAGTTTTATTTGATGATGTCCTCATCTATAGAAATACCTAGATGGAACATCTTTCTCATGTGGATCGAGTTCTCCATCTACTCTCTCAACACCAACTTTTCCTAAAACAGTCTAAATGTACTTTTGGCACCTCAAAAGTAGAGTACTTGGGTCATCTGGTTGGAAAGGAGGGCATCAGGGTGGATCCTAAAAATATTGAATCTATGCAAGATTGGCCTCACCCAAAGACTCTCAAAATCTTGCATGGATTTATGGGCTTAACAGGTTATTATCGCAAGTTTGTTAAGAATTACAGAAAGATTGCAGCACCTCTCACTACTCTCCTAAAAAAGAACTCTTTCACTTGGACTCCAGTTGCTGCTCAATCTTTTCAAACCTTGAAGATGGCCATGTGCACCACTCCAGTCCTAGCCCTTTCTGATTTCACAAAGACCTTTGTCTTGGAATGTGATGCTTCAGGGAAAGGAATTGGTGTTGTCCTTATGCAAGAGGGTCGACCTCTGGCCTTTACCAGCAAGCAACTATCTGAAAGAAATCTGGGAAAATCTATCTATGAAAAGGAAATGTTGGATATTCTGCATGTCGTTGCTTTGTGGTGCCCTCATCTGTTGGGGCAACGCTTCCAAATTAAGACATACCATCAATTCCTTAAGTATTTTCTAGAACAACGCATTTCCTCCCTGGAGCAACAAAAATGGGTAACTAAGCTATTTGGCTATGATTATGAGATCATTTATAAGAAAGGAAAAGAAAATGTGGTTGCGGATGCACTTTCTTGCAAATATGAAGATGAAGGATCCCTTTTTTCTCTTTCCTTCATTGTACCAGATTGGCTCCAAGCCATTCACCAAGAATGGCTACAAGATTCCAAAAGTTCGTAGTTGATCCAACAATTGCAGTCCAGTGCTCCAACTCCCCTAGGGTACTCTTGGCTCCATGATGAGATTCTATACAAAGGACATTTGTATTTAAGTAAACAATCAAATCTTAAATCCATGGTACTTTCTGAGCTTCATGCTACACTGACAATGGGGAACTCTGGGTTCACTAAAACCTATGACAGGGTCGAACGTTATTTTTTTGGGGATGGTATGAAACAGGACATTCATAATTTTGTCACCAAATGTGATGTGTGCCAATGCAACAAGGGAGAAAAAATAATATCTTCGATCACACTACAACCGCTCCCGATTCCACCTGCTATTTGGAAGGACATCTCTATGGATTTTATTACAGGATCACCCAAATCGGGAAATAAATCAGTCATCATGGTGGTTGTTGATCGCCTTTCCAACTATGCTCATTTCTGCACTCTTCAACACCCGTTTACAACATCCACGGTGGCTCAAATTTTCATGGATCAGGTCTTTAAGCTTCATGGCATGCCACACTCTATTTTTTCGTATCGTGACCCAACTTTCACAAGCAATTTTTGGTAAGAACTGTTTAATATACAAGGCACCCAATTTCATCTCAGTACATCTTATCATCCCCAGACTGATGGTCAAACTGAAGTTGTCAAAAAGTGTTTGGAAACATATTTGAGGTGTTTTGCCTCGGAAAATCAAAATCAGTGGGCTCAATGGTTACCCCTAGCTAAATGGTGGTACAACACTTCATACCATACAGCTACATGCATGACTCCTTTTGAAGCAGTATATGGACAGAATCCACCTTCAGTTCTCTCTTACATACCTAGTGTCTCGAAGGTCCAGGCAGTTGACCAAACAATTACAATTTGATAGCCCATTCTCGGTACCCTCAAAGATAATTTGGTCTTGGCATAGAATCGCATGAAGCAACAAGAAGATCAAGGTTGTTCTGAATGTCAATTTGAAGAAGGGTATCAAGTGTTTCTTCGCCTGCAACCTTACAAGTAGAATTCCCTCAAGGATGAACATTTTCATAAGCTAGCGCCCAAATTTTATGGTCGTTATACAGTTCTCAAGCATGTGGGACAGGTGGCCTATTAGTTAGCTTTTCCTAGTCATTCGAATCTACATCCTATTTTTCATGTTTCCTTCTTAAATAAGGTGATTGGAACTAAGTGCCAAATTCAAACCAACCTTCCTGAGTTAGCCGAAGAAGGATCCATTTGGCTACAGCCCCAAGAATTTTTGGACTAGCGTGAGCATCGTCTACATCAGAGAACCATCAAGGAAGTGTTAATCCAGTGGAAAGATACAACTCTAGCAGATGCCGCTTGGGAACCAACTACCATTATGCAACAATTTCCACACCTCAAGCCTTGAGGACAAGGCTATTTTTAAGGGGGAGGACATTATAGGGTCCTAACCCGCACATAGGTAGAACAATGTATTCAAATGTAATAAAGGTCAATATTAATAAGGCCTTGCAATAAAATAGAATAATTCGAATGTAAGAAGACCTAATAGAAGCTTCCGCTTCTAGAAGGATCTTCCTCTAGATGCTTCTTTTGATAGAAATATTTAGTATAAATAGGAGTCGAGGGTATGAGAACCCTATCTTGGATATTATTGTAATAGAGCTCTGCTCGACTGGAGGTTTCCCCCTCGAAGAGGCCCGTGAACATTGCTCTCAGAATCAAAGTGTTATTTCTGTTGTTATTCTTATATCATTTCAGTGTTATTGTGGTGATTATTATTGTTATATTGTTGTTATTCTGCCATTTCTAGCATTTTATTTTTGTTCTGCATACTTTTATATCTGGTATATTACATAAATCGATGCACATATTCCCATGTCCTCCCTTGTACAATGATAATAAAACATAAATTGCATATGGGCTCAAGCTCTCCTAGAATCCTTTGTGCAATAAGTTCTGGACTTGCTTATTGATCTCCTCACTTTCATCTGGAGTAAGTATGTGTGATGGTTTAATTAGTATACTTGATTCTAAAATAAATTCAAATTGATGAGAAATGCACCTCACATGTGGTCATCACCTTGGAATCTCATAAAATAAATAAATTATATATTATATATTATAATTTATAAATTATATAAATTATAATATATAATTTATAAATTATATATATTATATAATATATATATTACATTATATATAACTATAATAAAAATAAAAAAGAAATACCAAAAAATAAACAAATAACAAAACATAAGTTTGAAAACAAAAAACAAAACACATTTCAACTCTCATGTGAGCTAGTTGGAGCCGGAGAAGGTCGATGTCAGAGTAGAGAGGAGGCCTCCATAGGTTTCTCAAGCTAGGAGGAGAAGGAGGCCATCAGAGTAGAGAGGAGGTAGGTCACATGAGTTAGGAGAAGGAGAGGAGGTTAGGGCAGAGAGGAGGGCACGCAGAGGAGGTAGGTTGCACAAAGAGGAGGAGAAGGGGGTCAGGGTAGAGAGGAGGGCACGTGGAGGAGGAGAAGGAAAAGTTTGAAGGCAGAGAGGAGGGAACATGAGGAGAAGGAGAAGAAGAAGGAGGTTGAGGAGAAGGAGAAGGAGGTTGAGGGAAGAGAGGAGGGCATGCGGAGGAGGAGAAGGAGGTAAAACTGCACGCGAGGATAAGAAGAAGGAGGTTTAGGGTAGAGAGGAGGGAATGCGAGGAGAAGTTCAGGATTGAGGGCATGTTGGATAGAGGAAGAGGGAACTCCATTTGAAACCTATGCGTGAGGAGAAGCAGGTCAACAATCAATTCAACATGGTATTATTTCTCTTCTTTTAAGTTTTCTGGTATTTTTATCTTGAAACATACCATGAACATGTTCACATTCTCTATTTTATATTTCATTCTTGGGATCATTAGTATCCCATTCATTACTATAAATTCCCAAGGTTTTCCCACACATCTTACAAACCACTACTAAAATAGAGGGAATCCAACACCATCAATGAAGAAAACAAATTAAATAAATGACAATGAGAGAGTTGTGACCGTATGTCAACTAATTTGTCCCTTTAAAAAGAATGCATTGATGTGCAAGGGAGCAATATGTCTGTGAGAAAAGACCAAACATCTAGCCCCCCCACATACATTCAATAAGGTGTGTGGGATAAACACACCCTCAAAACAACAAAAAATTCACAAGAAGATACCTAAAACCCTAGTATCATTCTTAGAGCTTAATGTAAAGGCTTTGAGCCAACACCTTAGGCCTATGAACCACTACCAAAATAAAGGGAACCCAACACCATTGATGAGGTAAAAAAAATAAACTAAAATTCAATTCTATTATTTCAATCCTTAAAGATTATGCTTACCAATATCTATTTTTTGTGGAGAATGTTAGGGCCAAAATCCACTCATGAAAATCAGACTTAAAAAACTATAAATGAAGTAAAATTCAACTTTAGGTTTGGCATAGTACTCATGTAGAAAAAACCATAAAGGGAAAGTATTGCATGATCATGCATACCCAAAATGCTTTATAGCACCCAACTAAATTCTCCCTCAAATTTGAGATTCAAATTCCACCACTTGTCCTTTTGAAGCTTCCATGTTGTGATAATCAATACCACATAGTTGAATATGATTAGTCCACACATCCATTAAGTCAACCCTGATATTGTTAGTGTGGCAGTATGACACTTTCTAGGATTTTCATATGCAGCTATAGTCTCTATTTACTATTCATGTCAATGTTTTATCTTCACCCACTATGCACATGTTCCATCCTTGTCTCATCTTGAATGAACACCATGTAGGGAAATATTGTGCTTTTAATTATATTTCATCCCATTTGTATTCCATGTCTCATCCCTTCAATTCTACATGGTTTTTTCTTGGACCTAAAACATTATAGAATTTGATTTTGGTTCGAGGTCAAGTCAGTGGGAAGTATTGCACAAGTAGACAACATAAGAATCTCACTCCACCCATTCTAGTATTGGACCGGAAATATCATAAAACACATATTTAAATTAATTATTGGTATTGGGGAAGGATCCATGCAACACTGAGGAACATAAGGGTCAATATCTATCTAGGCTCTTGAATCCAAAAACATTATGAAACACAATCATGCATATTCGTGTAGGTTTATGGTTCATGAATCAATAAATTCTAACATGAATGTATGGTTCACCATATCCATAAGAAAATTATGGTTCCTTTTCCATCCCCATGCTAACATATTCACCTCATGCATTCAACGGTGCCTTTAAGCTAGAATCAATGGCACATGCCCTCACTAATGTCACCTTACAATTAATATTAATTCCTTAAATGGTTCCTTTTCAAAATATTGATAATATCACTTCACCATCATCAATGCCTTTGATGGTTCCTTTTAACATCATCACTTCATGTCTTCATTCATGTCACCTCACGATAATTCCACCTCTAATTCCCTCACTAGTTGTTGTTGGGAAAAACACCCTACGGACTAGCAAAATAGAGTTCAGACTTTGCATGCAGATTTAACCGAATAGAAATTACTTCTTACCTACATCCCAAGATTTAAATCCCTTTTTCTCAGTAAATGCATGGAAAAGGACCACCTACCTTATTACCAACATTCGATGTCGATCCTCCATTGTGCTTGACCACTTGCTTGTGCTGCTCCTTCCAAAGATGACCTGCACTCAAGACAAACAACAACTATGCATGCATGCTACTTCTATACTCAAGGGTTAGAAATCGAACATAAACTCATCAAATCATAGAAAACTCATGAATTGGGATGGGAAAAGCATTATTTTTATTACGTAAAGTGAATCAACTTACAAAAGCTGAGACCGACCACCACTCCTTGAACCTGATCCTAAGCTCCTCTTCTTTTGTCCTTCAACTGCTTTGCGTTAAATCTCCTTTAGCGTGAGGAAAGGCTAAAGGGTTGGGACAATGGAATATGTAAATGGGCATAGTTTATTCACTATATTTTTTCCTCCTCCAAATGGTACCCCTACCCCTTCTTTTATAGGCTAGAAGGAGCTAGGGTTTGTGATGAACCCTCGGCCATGCATGGCCGGGAGTTTCAGTTAACTCACCCATATATTTTTGTTATGTCGGAAACTTTCATTTTTTCTTTCTTTAGTAGGTACACGTGGGCTGTTGTGAGCCAACCAGCGTGTACACGCGTGCAGTAATGGGTTAGGGCGCGTGGGCCTTTACACAAGAGGATTTTCAAAGAGTTGTTCAGTAGAGTTTTGGAAAAGAATGGAAATGAGTTGGCCTAATGCCAAGTAAGAATATGTGGTGCAATTTAGGGTTATAGCAGATGCCCCCTAATGTGTGAGGTCAGAAGAGCATCTGATGGTCGAAATACATTACCAATATTTACTGACGTGCCGAACGAGTGAGCCCAAGGATCAGGAACCAGGAGGTCCCCTATGCAAAATAACAAATGTCTCACCGAGGCAGGCATACCCATGCTCGGGATAAAATAGAACCATGGATACCAATCAAATACACTGTAGATCCATGTTAAATAACTATAAAGAGTAGCCACGAACAATACACAACGGAGCTACATCTCGAAATCAGAAAGATATACATGTAGAGTATCCATCTTCCAGAAGATGATTCGGCCTGATGGATAGAGATGAGATCTTCAGAGCTCGAGAAACAATTTCAAAATATTCAAAACTCGGGTAGGAGTTTAATATGAGTGTACAACTACACTACTCAGAGGTCTTCGACAGTTCTTCGGTCATTGACGTGATAATCTTGATGATTAGACGAAAGGCTTCAATGATTTCAAACAAGGACTTGATTAGGTGTTCGGGATGGTCGGGTATGCGGATAAGAGACATTTTGCAGAGGCGCTGACTCAAACTTAGTGACAAACTTCCCTTGGACAATAGCACAACACGTGATGAGACTCAGGCAACATATATGTTAATCATAAGTCTATGAAGCAGGAGGCAACACAAACTCTCCATATGTTTGGAAGAATAACCAAATGGTGGAGGACACAACTCTATATAGCGAGGAAATATTCCTAAGGTCGTACTACATCCCATAGTCTGATGATCAAACGAACAGATGCTCTTTATCCAAGGGCGAATCATTATGCTTCCAATAAAGAAAATACTTTTCCCATCCTCTTTTTGGGGTATATTTGATTTTTTTTGTTCTTTTCGATAATTTTTGGAAAAAGAATAAAGGAATATTACGTTACAATGGAGGAACGAGTATTGCAAACATACAAGCTCAAGACACAAGGACAAGACTGATGTTTTGGTAAAATAATACTCGGGAAAAATCCTCCAGGGGCCAAAGGTGTTAAGACGCAGAAGCAAACTGTCACAAGGTTGGTGGATAAGGTATGCAAATGCGGTTGATAAAACACACAATGGTAACGTCCTTCGATGTAATTTTAATGAGCCCAGAGAAGGTAATATTGGTGGTTTTTCATATTTAGAGAGTCTGAAAAAACGTAAAAGGAGACTCCATTGGGGTACCTTTTTCGAAGATAGTCTAATCGGTTCGAAAAAGGGATAAACTAGCACCGATTAGACGTCGATTCAAAACCATTTTAACGAGTGTGACAAGGACAAGATCACTCGGCTATTTTTTCACTTTTAAGGAGTCTGAAAAAAGCTTAACTATAGACTCTGTCAGGAATGTTCTTCTAGACCAATTTAACGAGTGTGAAAGAATAAGGTCACTCAACAATCTTTTCAATTTTAGGGAGTTTGAAAAGAGCTTAACTATGGACTCCGTGAGGGTTTCTTTTTCGTAAGTTTAGTCCCTCAGGCCCGAAAAAGGAATAAAATTATACTTGAGAGTACTCTTCTAAAGAAAGGAAATTCGATAGAGTATACCTTTATTCGTACAGTTGACCGTCCAGACCGAAAAAGGGGTAAACTACCACCGGACAGACGTGACTTCAAATTCCAGTTTAACGAGCGTGAAAGGCCACAAGATCGGTCGACAATCTTTTCATTTTTAGAGGGTCTGAAAAGGGCTTAAAAGGAGACCTATTTATTTTTTGGGAGTCCTAAGGGTGAGACAAAGAGCGAGGAAGAATCATGCAAATAAGGCTCAAACTCATATTCAGGAAATACTATAAGGACTCCCGAGCCTATAGTGTTTTAGAGAAGGCATGGACACCATAATGCAACCAGGACCTACCTAGGGAATCCATGTTCTAGTAAGATCTACCGCCAAGTTGCGACACTTCTAAAGAAGATATGATGGTTCCGTGTCACAACCTGACAGGATTGATCCTATAGAAGAGGAAAAAGACAACGAGACAGAAAATTTGGGGTAATAACCTAACCTATATGCTCAAGTTGATTCTTGGAAAACATTTTATGGACCATCAAAATTTTATCAAAACTCAAAAAATTGTCCCAATACCTGATCAAATCCCTCCCATATAACTCCGGAATCACCCAAAATGGTTTTTGGTATAAAGAAACTGATAAGGGAGGCCAAAAAGTCTATAAATAGATGCTGGCAGCTCATTATCACCATTGCTGATTTGGAAATTGACTTTGGAGCCAAAAGACCCCCTTTGCTAAAAACGGTGATTCTGGGAGCTACAGTGGACGAAACGAACTTCCGCTTGGACCAAGTAAGTACAAACTCCCTTATCTAGCTATTCAATTCTTCAATTTTGTTTCTAAGTTCATTTTTTGAGTGGGTGTCAACCTTAAAAAAGTCAGCCTTAGGTACATGCGGGATGTCTTTGGACAGGCCGCGTGTACACTAAGGTAGAGTAAAGGCTGCTCGCGTGTACACACGACTGTTGCCTCTACAACTCGTGTGGACCCCCCTGTGTAGAAAAAAATAATTAAAATGCAAGTGTTGACCCTCCTAAACCTTGTCATGTTGGCAGGATGTATGTCCAGTGGAGGGAAAGAGAGCATGAAGCAGTCAGTGAGTTGGTTGCGGCAGATCTGAATGTCGTGGCCATGTTAATGCAGTGCGGTTTACTAAAGTTCTCTCTGTGTCCATTTATGCGTGCACAACCAAGGCTACTGAATGCCTTGATCGACTACTGGCACCCTGATGCAGAGGCTTTTATGCTAGAGGGGCAAGCACTGGTGCCAACCACTGAGGATATTTATTTTTTGACTGGCCTCTCAAGGAGAGGGGAACCAGTCAACTTTAGGACGTTTCCTGTGGAACCGAGTAAGATCTCGGAACTGATAGCTGAGCACTGTGAGGTTGGGACTGATCGTGTGGTCTCCCAGGTACCTATCAATAAGATCACTAAACTATCGCTGTAGGCGATATTATTACTGATTGGGTAGATTACCTATTCAACGGCCTTGCATCAGGCTTCTCGTGCATAGATGAACTGTGCGATCCAGTGCTTGAATGCACAGATTTTTGAATGGAGTACTACATTACTGGAGTGCATGAAGAGGCAATTGACAGACTGTCGACAGCAGACACAAAGGAATTTCGGGTTCGGGACGATCTTGTGTTCATTTTTCTTCGAGAGAGTTATGAGATTTAGCCCTCGGGAAGTAGTACAAGGACATCAGGCCTCATTTCCTGCAATGTGTAGATGCACAGTATTACTACCGCGACAGGGTGGTGGAAGGACCAATGAGTCCTTCGATGATGCATTCTTTGCATGGCTATCATGATAGATCCCTGTGATTGAGGACTACCCATATGCAGGGATAGATTTTTCTAGAGATCCTGAGATACCCGTGCCTCCTGGTGAGGAGCGAGGGGAGATGGGTAAGTCTCCAACTTTGTAGTTTTTTGTTTGCATATGTAATTTTTTTGTCATTTTTGTGATATATATCATTTTTTGTATGCCAGTGTATTTGACGGGTAAACGTTTGTTGTATGTAGATGTGGGACCCGTGCGACTTGCCAATTATGCACGGAACAAGCGTTGTCCTCGGCCAAAAGCCGCAGCTGCCACCATCGGAGGAGCAGCAGTAGCAGGGAACCTCCTAGCCGGGGAGGCTGAGAGAGTCCTTAGATGAGTTGAGCGGAACTTTACTGCACTCACTCGCACAGTCCCGATGGAAAAGATAGAGGACCTACTGCCATCTATGCAGCCTCATGTCGTGGGGACACCTCGGACATGGGTCCGATTATTTAGGTGTTTAGCCCATGCTGTGGACTATTATAACAGAGCCCATAGGCCCTGAACCTATGTACACTTTTGACATGCCACAAGCACTTACTTGTATATATTTTTGAGGGCATAAGCCCTGTGACTCGTTTATTAGTCCCATTTTTTAGGCGCTTGCGTCCATCTATGTACTCTGGTTTTTTTATGATGTTATATATGGTTTTTTTTTATCTTTTGTGTCTTAAGGATCGCGTGTGAAAAAATGTATTTACATGCTTATGTCAACGTTCTTTCATATGTGTGCAAGATGCCAATCTAAAATTTGATTAGCTAGAGTATCTGTAATTTGGTTTAATCTCCTAGGAACATGAAAATATGTAATATAATCAAAGTTTCGTTCTAAGAGACGTATCCTAAGGAATCGTCAGTGTAAAGTAGGATCATGAACCTGGTATACTCTGTTTAGGTGCGACACAACCAGTTGAGCGTCGAGATAGACCCGGAGATGAGAGATACCCAATGACAAGGTGTCATGAAGCAACTCAATAACTGCACTATACTCGGTGACATTATTTGTGGTGTCACCTAAGCATATACCTCCGGAAGATAACAACTAACCCTGAGGTGTAAAGATTACCCAAGCTGCGGAGGCAAGCCTCCACGTGTGCCAACTAGCACCATCTGCATACCCAATGAACACCTCGAAATCACTTGAAATCTGTCATATTGACGAAAGATAACATCAATAACACGTCCATAACACTTAAAAGAAACTTAAAAAGTAATAGTACAAAGACTATACATATGTTACAGAAAGTTACCCACAGTGACCTGTCTATGAGTAATACTTCTTGAGGTAGAGCCCATTTCTAGGCTCCGCCAAATCATTCC
>ML786423.1:352108-362755 GCA_009831015.1 Picea engelmannii
CAGGCTAAGGGGAAGATGAATCCTAAGCTACTGACTGTTCAAACCTAGAATCAAACACCTGAGAGGAATACTTCTTATCAAAGGAGGGGATGACTGCCCCACCCTGAACAAAAAGTAGCCTGTACAAGAACGTGATTGTCACTTAAACAGAACGCGTGCAAACGCGTGCTGAACAAAGATAGAGGGCGTGTACACGCGGGCTGACCTTGTACAGGCTGCGTGTATATATAAACCCTAAAAAAAAATATGAAAACAGACAGACCAGACCAGGAAGGGGCCTCTGGTATTGATAACCAGGATCCCTTGAAGGCTTGGATACTCTTTCTAACAGAAAAACAAATAATGCAAGGAAAAACAATAAAGAAAAAAACAATCTGAGATAGGACCATTGGCAAACAAGACTCAGACAGAATTCCAGAAAACCCCTTGAGAATGTGTGATTCTGACAGGGAGGAGGAGGACTGCCTCTAAGGTTCTTTGAACTCCTACACGCTACTACTATCTCTACAGCTAGCGTTCACACACGGGATGTAAGAGAGTAGGGCGCGGGTACATGCATTCAAGCCTTATGCAAGCCGCGTGTACCTCTGTGTGTCCCGAAAAACACAGTCAAGCAAAAGTCAGGGAAAGATGGTATGGAAAACTAGACTCCTTGCTAGCTCAGACCTTATAGAAATGAAAGAAAAAGACAGGCAAAGAGAAATAGAAAACCTAGTCTTTAAACTACCCAAAAAATTAAACAACAATTCCAGGAACCCTAAAGAGTATTCTCCCCATTATGGTCTCCAATTCTGTTGTTGGGAAAAACACCCTACGGACTAGCAAAATAGAGTTCAGACTTTGCATGCAGATTTGACCGAATAGAAACTACTTCTTACCTACATCCCAAGATTTAAATCCATTTTTCTCAGTAAATGCATGGAAAAGGACCACCTACCTTATTACCGGCGTTCGATGTCAATCCTCCATTGTGCTTGACCTCTTGATTACGCTGCTCCTTCCAAAGATGACCTACACTCAAGACAAACAACAACTATGCATGCATTCTACTTCTATACTCAAGGGTTAGAAATCGAACATAAACTCATCAAATCATAGACAGCTCATGAATTGGGATGGGAAAAGCATTCTTTTTATTACGTAAAGTGAATCAACTTACAAAAGCTGAGACTGGCCACTGCTCCTTGAACCTGATCTTGGGCTCCTCTTCTTTTGTCCTTCGACTGCTTTGCATTAAATCGCCTTTGGCGTGAGGAAAGGCTAAAGGGTTGGGACAATGGAATACGTAAATGGGCAGAGTTTCTTCACTATATTTGTTCCTCCTCCAAATGGTACCCCTACCCCTTCTTTTATAGGCTAGAAGGAGCTAGGGTTTTGGACAAACCCTCGGCCATGCATGGCCGGGAGTTTCAGTTAACTCACCCATAGCTTTTTGTTTCGTCGGAAAATTTCCTTTTTTCGTGCTTTAGTAGGTACACATGGGCTGTTATGAGCCAGCCAACATGTACACGCGTGCAGTAATGGGTTAGGGCGCGTGGGACTTTACACAAGAGGATTTTCAAAGAGTTGTTCAACAGAGTTTTGGAAAAGAAGGGAAATGAGTTGGCCTGATGCCAGGTAAGCATATGTGGTGCAATTTAGGGTTATAACACTAGTTGTAGGCTATAATTTCCAAATTTCACCCTCCCTCATAATAGTTGTTTCCTCTCACCTCTCTTTCCTTCACTAGTTCAACCCTATGATGCTAATCTTAAGAGGGAATTTTAGGAAACAATGGTTCATCATTTAGACCAAGGCACAACAACATGTTTTTGAAGAAGTCACTATGTTGAAGCTATGCACTACACCTATGAATACATAGGAATTTAATGCCCAAAAACAATTGTTCTTATATCCATAACAATGGACTCTCATACTAGGGCCAATGGCTCAATTCTTACATAAAAGAAAGATACCAAGAACACTTACAAAACCCTCCTGGTTTTCATGTCCAGGTCTGGTTGATTCCTTCCAACCTTATCCAGTGTCCTTAGCTAAGGTGCCAAGGCTACAATTGACCTTCCAGACCTTGACCTGGTCCTCTCCTTGCTCACCAATCATCCCTACGCAACTTATCCAACTATGCAACTATGCATCTATATGCAACGTTATGCAACAATGCAACTTATGCAACTATATTGCAACTATATGCAACTATATTGCAACTATATTGCAACAATTTTGTATGCAACTATAGGCAAATATTCAACTATATGCAACTATATGCAACTATGCAACATGCAACTTATGCAACTTTATGGAACTTATGCAACTTTATGAAACATTGTACCCTTTATGCAACTTTATGCAACTTGAGAGTGGGATGCTATCTGGGAATATTGTACCCTTGAAATCACTAAATCATGCATATACAATGTTGGATACTCATAAATCCCTTTGTGATGCTTTGTCAATCAAAACATTATATTAGAGTAACCAAGTAACCTCCCATCAACCACCACATGTATTGCGATTGTATCATCATTACTAAGTGTTGGAAGTGCAACAAAGTAACTTATATGATGTCAGATTGAAGCACCTTTTATTAAGTGATGAACTTCCTAGATGGTGATTAACCTGATTTAGCACGGAGGTATTTTGGGTTTAGGTTATCTCAAATATGGTTAAGGTTGTGCTTGGATAAATAGAGTAGAGAAAATTATTTTATGTAGAAATACTTTGTGAATGCACTAGTTGGTCATTTTTATGATCAATGTCATTCCCTACTTAAAGGACCGCCAATGGTGTTTTTTTATGTAAATAGGTCTTACTCCATAGGCCCTAGAATCCCTTGAGAGGTCCCATTAAAGAAACCCCATGAAACATATTCATCCAAATTTGGAGGAAGAACAACCCTATCTTTCTATTGCTTGGGAATAAAAAAGAATGAATTGTATGCACTCTCAATCTTGTAAAAAAATTGAAGAGTGTAGACCATGTATTTAAAACTATAGCCATTTCATGCCACCCACATGGCCCATAGAACATATTTAAAACTATGTGAGTCATTTGGTTGTTGCCCAAAATCCTGTGAGAAGTGACAAGCTATGAAGAGGTGGAAAATAGTTTCTTCATTCTCCTTTCACAAAGGATAGATGCATAGACCTTGTCAACTATTGTCTTGTATGTTATCCCATATTTGGAAATTCATCACTTAATAGATGCAACTTATTAAGTGATGAATTTCCAAATATGTGAAATTCCAGGATCATGGATTTCCAAACTATCGATCCAAACTTGAACTCTTTGTTGGGCCTCAAATCCAGTTCTCCACTAAGCATTAGGGGATATATGTTGATAAAAAAACTACTAACAATTTTGTATTCAACTATGCAACTATATGCAACTATATGCAACTTTATGCAAAAAATGCAACTTATGCAACTATATGCAACTATATGCAACTTATCCAACTATGAAACTATGCAACTATATGCAACTTTATGCAACAATGCAACTTATGCAACTATATAGCAACTATATGCAACTATGCAACTATATGCAACTATATGCAAATATGCAACTTATCCAACTATGCAACTATATGCAACTATATGCAACTATGCAACTATATGCAACTTTATGCAAAAAATGCAACTTATGCAACTATATGCAAATATGCAACTATATGCAACTATGCAACATGCAACTTATGCAACTTTATAGAACTTATGCAACTTTATGCAACTTTATGCAACATGCAACTTTATGCAACAATGCAACTATGCAACTATATGCAAATATATGCAACTTATGCAACTATGCAACTATATGCAATTTATGCAACTATATGGAACTATATGACAATTTCATATGCAACTATATGCAACTATATGCAACTTTATGCAACTATATTGCAACTATATGCAACTATGAAACTATATGCAAGTTATGCAACTATATGCAACTTTATGTAACAATGCAACTTATGCAACTATATGCAACTATATTGCAACTAAATGCAACTATATTGCAACTAAATGCAACTATATGCAACTATGTTTGTACCACAAACATGTATTGGCACAATAACTTATCTTCTTGTTTTAACGAGTGTAGGTACCACCAAATAGGTATCTGTCGGATCTATCTTCCTCGAGTGATGATCAAGATATACTAAGAGAGGTTGAAAGTGAGACGTGTTGTACTAGTTCTAGCAGTTCTAAATCAACTAGATATGAAAAGGTGAGGAAAAGATTTCATAAACGCATGCAATTTTTTATTGCCAACGGAGGGTCATGTAATTATGATGCTGAGAGAATAGGTGACATTGAGTTTCCCTTGAGGTGTAAACATCTAGTGCAACGATGGGCACCTAAGGAGCTACCTGAAGTGGACACAACTTTCTTCATCAATGGGAGGATGTAACGCATTGCTCCTTCGTCCTTACATGGATTGTGGTTATTTTCCATGGATGGCATAAAGGTCAGCTATGAAACTGTAACTAAATTGATGGAGTATGTCAGACCATTATACAAATACAATCACTAGTTAATGTTGGTCCAATATACGTGAAGTATGAAGAGATACGAAGTTGTCGCAAATTATATACAACTAGTAGATAACAATCAAAATAAAGGGGCAACTATGTATATTTATGGATGGCCAAAAGCTACTGGAAACATTGCGGGCTTTAAAAATAGTACACAACCAGTGGCAATAACTAAGAAACCGAATTGCATATTTGAGGGACGCGAAGGAAATCGTATATTTGTATGTGCAACAAAAACAATAGTTCTAGGTGAAGAGTTGTTGATCGATTACAAATTAAATCGAATAGATGGAGGGGGTGTGACTATGGGGGTAAATATCTTACATACCATTCAACTCAACCTTTGATCAATCATTGTTACAATTTATCGCTACAATATTTCAATTTTTTACTGCATATATTTCATATTTCATTATTTATTTTTTGATATTACTGCAATATTTCTTTTTTTTAATCTTACAATTAATTTCATAACTCTTGTTGATTAATTTATGGTGTCAAAATTTATCTAGGGTGACCATGAGATATCACAGGATACATCTGTCCAGGGTGACCGTGGAAAGGCACCCACTGTGCCTCAACAGGTAAATGTTAAATACAGTAACAACTTATGACTACAACAACTAAATTTCAGAAATTTCATTATTTGTTTTCTGATTTTACTGCAATATTTCATTTTTTTAATGTTACAGGTGAATTTCATAACTTTTATTGATTGATTTATTGTGTCAACATCTATCCAAGGTGACCGTGGCAGAAAATCACCCGTTACATATGTCTAGGGTGATCGTGGAAAGGCACCCGCTGTGCCTCACTAGGTAAATGTTAAATACAGTAGCAACTTATGACTACAACAACTAAATTTTAGAAATTTCATTATTTTTTTTCTAATATTACTCCAATATTTCATTTTTTAAATATTACAGGCGAATTTCATAACTTTTGTTGATTGATTTATTGTGTCAACTTTTGTCCAAGGTGACAGTGTTCAAAAATCACTCGCTACATCTGTCCAGGGTGACCGTGTCTAAAAATCACCTGCTACATTTATCTAGGGTGACCGTGGAAATGCACCCGCTGTGCCTCACCAGGTAAATGTTAAATACAGTAACAACTTATGACTACAACAACTAAATTTCTGAAATTTCGTTATTGTTTTTTTAATATTACTGCAATATTTCATTTTTTTAATGTTACAGGTGAATTTCATAACTTTTGTTGATTGATTTATTATGTCAACATCTATCCAGGGTGATTGTGTCCGAAAATCACCCGCTACATCTGTCGAGGGTGACCATGTCCAAAAATCACCCGCTACATCTGTCCAGGGTGACCTTGGAAAGGCACCTGTTGTGCCTCACCAGGTAAATGTTAAATACAGTAACAACTTATGACTACAACAACTAAATTTATCAAATGTTAAAGTTCATCTCATTAATTATATTCATCAATGTATTGTGTCATGGTCAACATGGGAAGGCTCCCACTGATGATATTGATGAGGACGAAATATTTTATTCGACTGACCCAATGACAACTATAATGAAGGCCTTGAAGAAAGCTAACATATAATATATAGGTTTTCTTAGCAAAATACCCCTGACACAGGATGACAGGGCAAGAATTATAGAGCTACAAAATACGATAACTAATTTTGGGGTAGGTGGCATGTTCACATAATTTTATCAGCTATGACAATTTCATATCCATTTTTTTTTTTTAGATTTTGTATATGATATGATAAAGTAAATTTTTCCGTTTGTAGGATTTTTTAAACCCCGTGCATCAGGAACTTGTTGATCCTGCAACTACTATAGGTAGCAGTGATGGTCCAATGCAAAAACAATGTCGACATAACAATGTGAAAGTGAGTTTTTTTTAGCCTCTTGAGGTTCCCCTCGAATCCATTGATGAGAGAAATGATTTTGACCGGCATGACACGACGGAGCATGATGAGCCGGAGCCTGGGACTCCACATGACTCCGGAAAGGAACGTACTGTAGATGGAGAGGAAACTATTCTGCATGGAGCAGAACGAATTAAAATCACCAGATCACTAGATGTCACCTTTCTGGTGGATGATGCATGTGTTTTGATCAAGATTCAGAAGATTGTAGGTAACTGTTAATTAATTGATTCATTTTTTTCATGAAATTGAAATGGACATTTGTTGAGATTATTATAAATTAATGGATAACACGTTTATGCAGGAAACTATGTTTTCTATAGAAACTTAAATGACAAACCATTGGATTTGTTTGGCCCCACCATTCACACACGGTGGAATGGCCAAGATAGAAAAAATAAATATGACTTAATAGACCACATGGTAAACTTGTTCGACAACACTTTCAACAAGAAAGTGGTTACAAAGTTAGCTGACGAGAATTTAAAATATACCAGGGCCCAGTATAGGAGAAATTTCAATTAGACCTCAAGCACGAGCGCCCTCCCATGGTTCTGGAGAAAGAATGGAAGGCCCTGATAGAGGATGCAAAGGAGAACTTGTTTAAAAACCAAGGAAGACTTCCACAAGCTGGTCAAGAAAGGTACAACACATGTCATATTATCAGTGAAATGTGATCATTTATGTTTTTCTTTCCTGTTTTAAGTAACAATTATGATATCTAATGTTTTTCAAAAATTCCATATGTAGGCTACTAGACACCTCCAAATCAACCAAGGACAGAGTGGAAAAACACGACCAACATAAACTAGGCCAAGGTGGCTATGGAAAACTGAAATCCTGAATCATAAGATTTAAATGATTAACTATAGTTAATATTTATTTAACAGTACCAAACAAATATATGTTTTTGTTATTGGTATTTTTAATGGTGTTATGCATTGTAGTTAAATATGTTTGACACTCCCCTGGATGGGATGATAGTGTGGGACACATGGCACTTGGAGGCGATGCGAGGTGGCCAGCATGGCGATTCCCATGTGATTGAAGCGTGGCACAAACCACTTCCACCCCCATGCATTTAAATATCACTTACAACGATACATGCACCATTAATCCTGGTGCGCCTGGCCTTCTCATGTTGTACCCTCCATGGCTCATCTCAATGAACTCGCCATTACTCTGTGCATGCAACATTGCCTCCTTCTTCAGGCATAAAGCCATGCCTCATTCCAATATTCCTCCTTTGTTGTGCTCTCCTGCAACTGGCTATATCTCCATCTCCTCCTCATCCACCTGGGCTCTTCCCCTACACTTACCTTCTCCCTCTGCGCCATCAGAATGCCACAGCAAAGAGGCAATACAAGGCGAGGCTCACCCTGGTAACCACTCCAACCTCAGTTGGTCCTCTCTATGGTGCCTGCACCTTCCCCAGGCTCTTCCCCTAGTTCATCCCCCTTGCACTCCTCACAGTCTCAGTATGAATAAGAGCCAACCACCCCCTCCTCCCCTCTCGCTTCCCGACTTGAAGGGATGGCTCTCTCCGACAGTTCACTGGGTTTTCAAACAGGACCCATCTTCGATCTAGCCTCTTCATCATGGACGCCTCTGTAGTCCCACCAAACTCACCAGCTAGTACACCTGGCAAGCCAAAGAATTCCTCCACTCGCCCACCCTTGGGAGCACCACATTTTCTCCAGGGAACTCAGCCAGGGCCACACTCCTTTTCAGACTTAGTCCTAGACTCGAAATTGCAGGATAGCATTGCCATCCTCCACAGGTTGGTCTTTGAGCTTCACTAGGGTTTGGATGACCTCCAGTTTCAGCTATAGATATTGGACATTAATACCTCTGTGCTCCTCCAAATCCTCTCCACCTTCCAGGGGGCCTTCCACTCCACACCAGATGCAGCTAGGGAAGCAGAGTACACTCATGTAGGTGAATCAAGCGATGGGGGGCTTCCCACAAGAGAAGAAGACTTGGGTCAGACCATGCATGTGGCCATGGACAAGGAATACATGCCCAGTGAAGAAGAAACACCTGTTGAGTACATTGCAACAAGAATGGGCATGCATGATCCCATGGAAGTGGGAGGCACACAACTCGATGACGGAAAATAAGGAGGTGACTCGGGAGCCTCCACACATGATCACATGGAATGGAGGGGAGAATTTGTTGAAGAGGAGCCCTGGGACCTAGCAACCTTTGCCACCTCTTCGTCTGGATGGCTAGGTTACAAGCCAAGTGTATGAGCAGCACAGGGGTCCACATATCATGGTTTTCCTTATGTTTCCTCATGGAGGCCAGTATTAGGTTCGGTTGATTACTTATAGCTTTTAGTTTACTATTTCTGAGCTCTTTTTACAGCTTCTGTAATATTGATAGATATTTTGGTCCTAACACTGGCAGGATGAACAGGTTTCCCCTTAGGGAAGTTCAATTATTACAGTACGACACTATGGCAAATTTTGTAACTCTGGTTTTTTGAAGGTTTTTTATATATAAATTCTTACTTAAAATATATATATATATATATATGTTCGACACTTCTGCCACCGAGGAGGACCTAAAGCTTGGTTACAAGCATGGTTTTCAAAGTGTGATTGAATATAGAAAAATCTTGGGCCGGACTCTTATCTCCCTATTCACGCAGGTAAATCAAATGAATAAGGAAACCGTAGTAGCTTTCTTGTAAAGTCTATTCATATTTTATTATATCACCCTTAACTAAGTGCTACCGTAGCAGTGAATCTAGTGGTATTCAGAAGACACCACATCATACAAGGGTGCACATGTCCGATGATAGTGGAGAGAAGAGTACCCATTCCGGTATGTATGCTTCAGAATTAGAAATATTTACTGTGATTGTAGATATTTATTTTCTGACTTATACTTATATATTATCTTCTCAAAATTGAAGAGCATGTAGCTCAAGAGGGTGAACTATGAGAGGAATCAAGTGGACAAGAAATTAATCCACCAACTATCACAACTACACAGACAGGTAAAGAGCAATATTGTAATGTTAATCAAAATAATGAATTAGTTATTTCAATTATATTTCAACATATCGATATGATCATTTTCGTTGTTGCAGTCCATGACCCTGAACAGATGCCTCGACACCCTTCTCAGCGATGTACCAGAAGTATGGTACATGAGTGCATGGAAACAAAAAAAAATAGAAGGACATGGCACACAAAATACAATGTCCTTGGATGATTATGATACCCCAATTGTCAATTTTATGAATGTAAAAAAACATAAATCAAAGAAAAATTAGATGTATAAATTCATGGCTTGTATTTGGATGTTTATTGATGTTTATATGTTCATATGCTTCAATGTTTATATGTTCATATGTTTTGATGACTATCCTAGTTATGCATGAATGTCTATATTTTTTCTATACAAAGAAAATCATTTGTTGGGTATGGGGAATTGAGATCGATGTGAGAGGGGGTAGGGGCCATATGAGCTTCCACCTTCACGTGGTTGGCCCTGTTCAGTAGAGAATAACCTATTCTCAAAACAAGGAGAATCTCATTAAGGTATGTGACCACTTAATTTTTTTCTAGAGTATTTTACATAAATAAATGCATGTTTATTTGCTTATATATTATTTACTCATAAAGAATTTGTCTTTTATGATTCATGCAGGTCTTGGTGATGGAAATGCATCTCGTGGAAAAATCTTATCAAGTTGTATGGGATAATGGATCTAGCGAAAGGACAATGATAAGGTAAGGGTTTTGACATGTTTTTTAAAGTAGGCTTTATACTAGTAAAAGTTCACAATCCTCATGAAAGGATACAATTGCATTTTTGGTGGACAAGCATCAATTGTTTTAAAAAAGTATGAATCATATATTGTGGCAAAAACCTTTTTTTGTATTCTTACATTGACCAATACAACTATAACATATTTTTAGTAAAAAATCTTAACCACACACACATATATGAACCCTAAGTAAGAAAATGATAGAAGATAAAGGGAGAATATGTATTGATAGGAGTGAATGTAGATAATAAAATTAATAATGGAGTGGAGAGTGCACTCTAGCCTTGAATTGAATGATACTTGCATCTAACATGTCTCATTGTAATGTATGTTGTGATAGTTGTGTCTTCTCACTATAATGTATGTTTCTATGTCCATCATGGGATTCCTAGAGCACCACCTATCATTCATGATCCAACACATAGTAGT
>ML786423.1:363121-395023 GCA_009831015.1 Picea engelmannii
GTGTTTCAGCATTATTTCAGTGAGCCGGTTCGACTGCGGGTCATTACATCCTTTCTGTCTTGAAAGTTTTTTTGTTTTTTCCTTTTTGTCATTGTCTGCCATTCTTTGCTTCGAAGAGGGTGTCTTTCCTTCGGACGAGGGGGACCTTCTTCATTTGTCGAGTCAGGGATTTCTTCATCTTCTGAATCGGCCTAGCTTGAGACCTAGAGTTCGGGCTGAGAAATACCTGGCATTATGATTGGATCAGATCCTGCCTGAGCATTTCCCTTGGGCTCTTTAGGGGAAGGAGGCTGTGGCTCTTGAGTAGAGGAGACTTGATCCGATTTATGTGGAACAATCTCTGGATCTTCCTCGCTTGAAGAATCATTAGCCGGATCTATGCTTTGATGCTCAGGGAGAGCTCCGACCCACCATGTAGCTTTGTGTTGATTCTTGGGGTTTCTATTTTTCTCAGGGAGCTTCTGACATTTGATGGCTAAGTGCCCTGTTTCAAAACAATTTCTGCACCTAAACTGTAGATTCTCGTAGTCTAGTTTCTGCATCCATGAATAATTCTTCCCTTGAAGAGTGATTTGCGCTGGGAATCCTTTACTGAAATCCATCTCTACACAGATCCGAGCATAAGTAGTGAAGCCACATTTGGTTTCCGAGCTGCTGCTATGAAACTTGCCAAGATCGTTTCCTATATGGCTAAGAGAAGAATCCCCCCAGAAATGAATAGGCAGACCTAGGAGCCTTACCCACACGGGGGCCGAAGGGATGGACTCTGAGGAGGGGTCGAAAGAAGGGGTCCAGAGCTACATAGATAGGCCCGACCTTCCCCAGAACCAAGGCCCAGAGCTGAAGATCAAATCTCTATCCTTAGCGGAGGCAAAAATAACGACGAAGAAACCTTTAACACAGGGGCGAACGTGAGCTTCAAAGTCGAGGAGGGGAGTCCATTCTGTAGCGATCCAAGAATGCAGATCCGCTAGGCGAGGCCAGTAGCTGTTAAACCTGCAAAACAGGGCATTAGATCTAAAAAAATCCTCTCGGTCCGCCGCTTCCTGAGGTACAGGGATCACTGGATCCGGGGCTTCACGAACCACAGGAAGAAAGGCAGGGGAGCGGCCTTGGACTGCGTCCTTGAAGGAGGACAGAGCTGGAATAAACGGGGCGACTGAGGAGGCGCCTGCCGCGGCTTCCGGAGGGTGAGGCTGAGCGGAGAAGGGAGGAGGACCGGATGGGGAGTTGGAGGGGCCGCCCGGCCGTCGAACAGAGGGACGAAAGGGGGGTGAGATCTGGAGAGGGCCGAGCTCACGCGAAGAGGTTCGCGGAGCTGCAGAGGAGGTCGCCGCCATCGCTAGGGTTTCAAGAACTACTTAATTTTTCCAACATTGTATTGTTAACCAAATACTTGACCACTAAATTATCAATGGCCAACTTGAAGGACTAGTCCAAAAGATAATACTTGAAATTTTGTAGCATATACGTCATCACCAAGCCTTTTCCTTTCATGGTTGTGTAATTAAAAAAAAATCTAGAAAATTACTTGGAATGGTGTAGCATGTGTTCCCCTAGCTATGCCAACATGTTCCCAATGTAATGGAAGTGGAATCCACATGGACATGGAAAGAGCCCAATGCGATAAAATGCATGTTGGGTTCTTGGAATAGTTCAAATTATTTTGATAATAATAACTTTGATCTGTTCTACCGAGAAGGTCTAAGGTTCTAGCTCGTATAGCCCTATACATTCCACTAAGTTACACTTCTCTTATATATATATATATATATAGTCCCTATGACTTGGACTTTCAAAGTCTTTCAGGTCATATCAATATCTGGTCCTTATCAATATCAGTGGATGGGAACATGGGTCAACACAAACATTATGTCCAATAGGTTCCTATTCCTACTATATCTTATCGTGAGTTCAAATTTCATAATGAAATTCCCACAATCATTCAAAGATATATACCAAAGTGATATCCAATGTTTATACCCTCTATTCAAACATGATGTGTTAAGTTATGTGTTCCATAAACTTTGTGGCATTTTTTGTGCCATTAAACACTAGTGGATCTTTAATCTCTACATGAATCCACTTAATTGAATTTGGCAGTGTGCATATTTTTGTCAATTAATTCTCATACTCCCTAGGCGTATGAGAATGAAAAAATGCAACTATATGCAACTATGCAACTATATGCAACTTATGAAACTATATGCAACTATGCAACTGTATGCAACTATATGAAAATATGCAACTTATCCAACTATATGCCACTATGCAACTATATGGAACTTATCCAACTATATGAAACTATGCAACTATATGCAACTTTATGAAACAATGCAACTTATGCAACTATATTGCAACTATATGCAACTATATTGCAACAATTTTGTATGCAACTATATGCAAATATGAAACTATATGCAACAATGCAACTTATCATGTTTTTTAGTGACTATATGCAACTTTATGGAACTATATGCAACTATGCAATGATATGCAACTTATGAAACTATATCCAACTATATGCAAATATGAAACTTATACAACTATATGAAACTATGAAACTATATGCAACTGTATGCAACAATGCAACTTATGCAACTATATGCAACTATATTGCAACTATATGCAACTATTTGCAACTATATTGCAACAATTTCGTATGCAACTATATGCAACAATGCAACTTATCATGTTTTTTAGTGACAATATGCAACTTTATGCAACAATAAAACTTATGAAACTTATGAAACTATATACAACTTATGCAACTATATGGAACTTTATGCAACATATGCAACTATATGCAACTATATTGCAACTATATGCAACTATATGCAACTGTGATGGTACCACAAATGTATATTGGCACGATAACTTATCTTCTTGTTTTAACAAGTGTAGGTACTACCAAATAGGTATCTGTTGGATCTATCTTCCTCAAGTGATGATCAAGATATACTAAGATATGTTGAAAGTGAGACGTGTTGTACTAGATCTACCGGTTCTAGATCATTCAAGGATATATACCAAAGTGATATCATTCAAGGAGATATACCAAAGTGATATCCAATGTTTATACCCTCTATTCAAACATTATGTGTTAAGTTATGTGTTCCATAAACTTTGTGGCATTAGTTGTGCCATTAAACACTAGTGGATCTTTAATCTATACATGAATCCACTTAATGGAATTTGGTAGTGTCCATATTTGTGTCAATTAATTCTCATACTCCCTAGGTGGCCCAAAAGTAATGGACACTTTCGAATAAGTGACATAGGAGAATACTATTCTCCAACTCAAATTTCCACTCTAACTCAAATTTCCACTAGAAGTTGGATTAATGTAGTCTTCCAACTATCCTATGGTGAGATTAATGTAGTCTTACAACTATCCTAGTCATCCAATACTTCTTCTATCTATTTAACAAATGTATTTCCCTACATTAGATCCAATGGATATATCATCCAATAACCCTTCTTAACAAATGACATCATTACCAAATTCCCAATCAATCCATTACAATACTAGGTATGGATATTTGTCATCTACTATGTCCATGAACTCAAAGTAAGCATAAATATTCACATAATCGAGATAAAATTTCATCTAGCCAATTTGACAATGGGGAAAATGTGTGATTGGTTCACCAACTGCCACTAGATCGACAAGTGGACCCAATTTGGTCATCCCATGAGTTCCCATGATTACTTAAGTAGGATGTTAACATCCAACCCGAAGTTGAGCATAAATTCTCACACTTCATATCATTGAATCAATGAATTTAAGATCAATTATTTTCCATACCTTGTTCACAAGACATAGTTTAAGGGCCTATCTTGTGCCTCTATTGGTGACTTAAAAATCGGCCCAAGGACCTCCCTTAAATTTGTTGTGGATTTATCATTGTCTATTATCTATAGAAAACTTTTCAAAATTCTTTGGCTTCATCTTCCACTATATATACTAGTAGAATCATGCATTGGCTTAGTGGCCAAATTATGGAAGGTTTTCTATTTATTGCATTCATAGTAACTATGTTTCTAGCATTCATAGTAAGTATATTTCTACAATCATGTGTATTATGTATTGTCTTTTGGTAGTATCCACATCAAGGATGGTGAGGATATAAGTAATTCATTTAAATATACCCCACTTCATAATAATTATAAAATTATGGTGGGCGATGATCCACTTAATTCCATAGAGACCTATTACCCTAATTCTAATTATTTCCCCCATCCACTACCATGGTTGAATCCATTGTTTGGAAATTTATATTCTAGATTATGTCTCTTCTAATTCCCCTTGGAGAATATTTTAATGCCAAATCATTTGGCCTTCTACATTCCAAACATTTAATCTACCTAGATTGTTATTGGAGAAATATCACCAGTATGGTAACTTAGATCTCCCTAGGACCTACCTATTGATCCTAGACATACAATGGGGATAGACTTGTAATGATTTCCCTAGATGCCAACAAATTATTTTTCTTTTAACCAAGAAGAATAGTAAGCATACCTTATGACCAACGATTTTCTCACATATTTGGCTAATGCACCTCCTGAGATCCAGCTCCAGCTCCTATAATATTCTTCCTACACACAAGAAGACAAACAAATATTGATCTAATTTCTCTCCTAATGTTACAAAAATCCAATTCATTAGATCTATGCTGATCTATTTAACACGAGACTAGACCTAAGCATTTACAAATCAAATACCAACACATTTAGGGGAAACCAATGATCTATTCATTAACATGTAGGAAACACATCAAACATAATACCTTGGATGTGAAATCATTTCTCTTTTCTCCTTGATCCTAATTCCTCCTCAGCTTCTCAATCTGACTAGGAAATTTGATTGTGGCCATTGTGACTGGAGAAGCACCTCTATAATTGGACATCATAACTCTGCAAAATATTCTTCCCCTCTTTCTCAAGACTTTCCTTCTTTATATATATCCTTGGAAGAGGCTTGGGAGAGCTTCTAGATATTTTGGAACCCACTGGAAACTCGAATGTTGTGATTTTCTATCCCCATGCCACAAAGATACAACTGATCCCTCGCTTACGTCTTCATAACTTTGGAAATCTAGAAGGTTGCAGGGATCATCGCTTGTTGCATTATAAACAACCAATGACTATCATCTCATGTTTTCTCCTATATTCCATGTGAAGACCCTAAAACAAAGTCCTAAATCCCGAGAAAGAAATGTATTTTGACTTTCATCTTCTGCTGGATTCCCTTCTAGCATGTAGGGTGGAAATTAAGACTATAACATATATACTACTAGCTATTCCACTTCCCACCAAATTGCATTACTCCAAGTGAAATATTTTCTATCTCCCCTTCATCATGTGTGATTCCAACTCATTTATAGTGGTATGTGTTACCATTTGTTGGCATTAATGTGAGTACCCTGACTTCAACAAGTGCAATCATCCTTCATTTAGGGTGGTGTGAGAAACTATCACCTAGAGTAGTTTGATCACCCTTTGTTTCAAAACATTGTGATCACACTAACTTGATTTGGTGTGAACTACCCTTCAAGTTAAACATTTCAATTTCTCTACATTTATATGGTATCATGTACCTTCATTTGAATAGGGTGAGTTACCTTTACTTGAATAGGTGTAAGTGTCTTTTTTTAAGCAAGTGCTCCATTGTTTTTATCTACCATTTTTTCAAAGCGTTACAACTTTTTTCATGGGAAAAACTTTGATTTCTTTCATTCATATGAGTGTGAGTAACATTCATTTTTTTGGTAAGGGAATGACTCAACCACAAGGCTACAAGTTCCTCATCCAAAAAGCTACAAACATAGTTGTTGAAAGGGTGTGAATGCTTTTAACCTCATGTTGTGATTATCCCTTCACATTAATAGGTTAAATTTGATATTCAAGGTAATTATTGTGACCAGTCTATATTAATATTGATTAATGGTTGTGAGTGAACTGAAGTGGATAAGTAAAGGTTTGGCCCACTCTCAAAAGGATAGTGATAGATTTAAAAAACATACATCTCCCATATTGTCCCCCTGTGAGGCACCTACCAAATTGTTCTTGACCTCTAGTTTAGAGCCCCAATATCTCAATTAAAACCATTCATTCAAGGGAATGTATTTTATCTTCCCCTTCATCCCAAGGTGACTTGTGTTTCCCTTTTGGTCCACTAAGAAAGACCCCTAATAAGTCCCAAAACCCCCTCTCATAAGAACTTCTCACATAATATACCCTTTGAAGGGTCAACCACACATGAAAATATTGATTATAGGTCAATCACGAATCCCAACATCCAGCTTGTCATTTAGATTTTTTTTTTTTAAACTTAAAGGAAGCGTGGCAATATCGACGATAGTTCGTCCTAAGGCAATGGATTTTTTTTACCAAGCGTGGAAATATTGAAGAAAGTTCATTGAACTTTTCCATGGTTTTTCATCGAACATATAACATTTGCGTCATAAATTTTGTCTTTGCCAAACGTTTTTGTCGCTATTGCGACGCTTTTTGTCGCAACTTTCCACAGTTTTGTGTTGCACGTATGGCATCTGCGTCGTAGTCTGTTGGTAAGTTTTTTAATTTGGCACAGTTGTTTGTCCCTATTGCGACAAAATTTCATCACTAATGCCACACTTTATAAGGTAAACCTAGAGGGCTAATTTCATCGTTGTTTCCACGAATAACTGGTTCGTGGATATAGTGACGAAAAAAGTTCCACGAAAAATAGTCTTTGATTTCGTGGAAAGTGCGACGGATATGTGTGGCAATAGAAATGAAAAACCAAGGAAAATTTGGTCACATGTAGTAGTGATTGAGATGGATTCCCATGGTCTGTTAGGACTAGGAAGAGGGGTGAACATGCCTTGTTTCTTAGTGGTCGGTTTGGCAATAGTGTAGGCAGTGCAAGACTTGATATACTTTCCCACATTCTGTATCCTGCCACCCAACTGTTGTGGGCTTCCAAAATCAGCTTCGCACACTCACTTTATGGAACACAGAGATGGCCCAAATGGCACAACAACCCGTCCTGAAGATGGAAATCAGCGACAACTGAATTTTTGCTGAACATTTGGTAGGTCGTGGCGAAGTTCGGGTCTGTCTCATAGAGGTGGGGCCATCTAGAGGTCTCATGGCCTCAAGAGTCTAGCACCGTGGTGAGTGGCGCGATTGGAGGTCAATTGAGGTAATCACTGAATTGGTTGGTACTTCCTATTTTATACTTGATATTGAGGTGGAATTGTTTCAAGTATGTGTACCAATTCTAATCACGATCATTCTGCAATTTTCCTCGTGTCTTCATGAACTACAGTGGCTTATGATCAGTGTGTATGACTGTCTCCTTCCCAAGAATGTAATGTCTCCAATGGTAGTAGGATTTCACAATGGATTACATTTCTTTGTTGTAAGTAGGGTACTTACAGAAAACATCTAATAGTGTCTCACTATGATAGGCAACAGGGTGGTCGTGATGAGTGAGAACGACGCCCACAACATAGTCTTAAGCATATGTCTCGATATCAAAGGGTTGTTTCAAGTCCGATAATGAAAGTACTGGGGATGAGAACAAGCACTGCTTCAAATCATTAAACATTTGTTGTTGGGACAGTACCCACACAACTGTTTCCCTACCGCCACCCCTGGTTACTTATCTGAGGGCCCATGCAATATGGGAGAATCCCAACACAAACCTGCGATAGAAATTGGCAAGGCCCAAGAAGCTTTGAAGATCAATGAGTGTGGTTGGGGCTGGCCAGTCATGGATGACATGGATCTTGGTTGGATCCACATGTACACCATGTTGATCAATGATGTAGCCCAGGTAATCGACCCTGTCCATACCGAAGGAGCATTTATCCAAGTTGGAATATAGCTTGTGTTGTCGTAGGGTGTGAAAAACTTGTTGAATATGCTACAAGTGTTTCTCCCAAGTCTTTTTGTAGATGAGGATATCATCCAGATACACCACTACAAAAGTATTGGTGAATGGTCACAGGATATCGTCCATCATCCTCATGAAAGTTGTTGGAGAATTTTTCAAACTAAAGGGCATGAACAACCATTCAAAAATACCTTCCTTGACTTGAAGGAGATCTTCCATACATATGTTTGTTATATTGTGATCCAGGTGGATATTGATGGTCACCCACCTATTCCAACTGGCTCCTCTTGTCCTCTTTTAGTTCAACATGTTCTTATGTACTTGTTTGTAATTATGGGTTCTACACTTCTAGGGTTGTCTGAAGCCCTACACATATTCTAGGTGGATACTAGTGGCCTCTCACCTAATCCAACTGACTTATTTTGTATGTTTTCATGTCAACACATCTTGATGTACTTTCAGGGTCGTTTTGGATCCCTAAATAGTGTTTTTTTGGCTCTCCACAGTCAAACTATAGAAAAAGTTAGAGTTTGAAGAGTTTGATGTCATAATGTGTAGTTCTCTGAAAGACCTTTCCAACGGGCTATCACATGCCTAAAACAGAGGACATATGCAAAATTTATGACCTTGAGAAGTTGAGGTACGAACTTACCCATAGGGGCCCACATGAATTTTGGCGTTTCACCTCCTAGGGTTAGGTTTTTGGATGTCTAGGGTTTTGGAATTCATGAGTAATATCAAAAAGGCCTCTGCAGCCTCATTGTAATCATTGTTTTTAGACGGATGCACATAGCAGCCACATCTCTTCTCAGAGATAGATAGCACCATTCAAGCAAGTGTTTCAATTCCACAATTTTATAGTTTCAGGCTATTTCATGTATTCAATAGAATATATTGTTCACTTGATATTTGTGTTGTTATTCATATCTATGTGTTTATTATATTTAGTCTGTTAATCAGTTCATTTCATTCCTAAATCCGGATCATTGGTATCAGAGCGGTTTGCTCTCCATTCATTTTTCTTCATGCATGTCCCCGACAAGATCTGGGTACAAGAAGTTGGGACTCGAACCAATCAATTTGTTGCAAGATCAGTTGTGCCAAGACCGACAACAACCCATGGGAGATGAAAATAAAGATTATGGAGCAGGATATCCTACTAAAATGTTGCTCGAGGAAGCCCTCGCACGAAAAAGGAACGCGATGATGGACAACTTTGTGCAGATTCTTCAACGGTTTCCCACATGAGAAGCATCTTCATCAAGCGGCCATGCAACCCCCTTCAAGGTATAGGTAAATTTTGATATTCCATTATTTGAAGGACTGATAGATGCAAATGCTGTAGATAAATGGTTGAATTTGCTCTAAGGGTATTTTTCGGTCCACAATTTTTTCGATAGGTAAAAAATTACTTTTGCACTTCTCAAGGTTGTCCCCCATGTTAAGGGATGGTGGGATACTTACTTGGGATTCCTTTTGGGACACCATTAAAGAAAAATACTACCTTGTTGGAAGCTATGAGGACCAGTACACCAGAAGAACCACCCTGTGTCAAGAAAGGGACCAGACAGTACCAAATTTCACTAATAATTTCCATACCCTGTGCACCAAATTGGGTATCAAAGACTCTGAGAGACATATAGTGCTCAAATACCATGAATTTTTGCATAGATACATTCAAATAGAAATGGATTTTTTGGACATCACCTCATTGGGCACGACTTATAGATACATTGTCAAGATCGAGCAGAAATTTAAGAAGAAGAAGCGAGAGTTTGGATCTGCAAACTCCTCATAGTCAAAGCAGGGAAAAGGTGGCCCCAACCCACAAAACAAGGGACCAAGCGGATATGTCCACTCTCAAGACAACCAATCCAATCTACAAAACAATAAGGGAAATGAGAAGATGAAGAAGGACATGAGAAAATGGTGTGAGTATCATAAAATCCCTTGGCACAACACTGAAGAATGTCGCTCCAAGAAGTCACTCATGGTCAAGATGAAGGATTCCGAGTTAGAGGCCGATTCTGATTATGAACCAAATATAGAAGGAGGGAAGCAGATTATCAATGTTGAACCCAGTGCCACTGTCGCTACCACCAAAGTCCAGCCAAGTGAACCAGAAGAACCAGAGGAAGGGGAACACCTCTTTCACTCACAGATGTAGGTAAAGGGGGCTCCTCTTCATTTCATTGTCAATAGAGGTAGTCAGAAGAACCTGATCTCAAAATAGGTCGTCAAGTGGTTGGACCTACTGACAAAACTATACCCACATCCCTACACCATCAAATGGCTTCGCCAAAGGAGAGATCTCTACGTCAGCCAACAATGTCGTCTATCCTATGGGATCAATTCGCTCAAAGATGAGGTATTGTGTGATATTTCTCCCCTTGAATTTTGTGATGTTATTTTAGGAAAACCATATTTGTGGAAGCTTCGTGTTGTGTATGAGTCTAGACTCCATAGTCTTATTATTACTTTGGGTAGACAATTGTACACGATACCTTAGGTAGCACCACCTACTACTATTTATTTAATCTCTACTAAGAAATGTAGTAAGGTCATTTCATAGACCGAGAAGTTAGTCTTATCTTTTATCCATGCTCATAGTAAGAAGAAGGTCATCACCACATCTATGGCCTCTACATAGAGCCTCTCTTTGCAACAGAAGCAAGTGGACGAGATCATGGAAGAATACAAAGACATCTTCTCCTCACCCATCGGGGTACCGGCGCACTACCAAGTCAAGCATCCAATTTATCTGACCCCCGGTGCACCTCTAGCTAATGGACCATTCTATCGTCATTCACTGATGTAAAATTATGAAATCGGGCATCATATCCAATAGATTCTTCAAAAAAGGCACATTAGACCCAACTCCTCCCCTTACAGAATCATGATTGTGCTGGTGCAGAATAAGGATGGGACTTGGTGACTTTGCATTGATTACAAAGCCTTAAAAAAAATCACAATCATGAACTATTACCCAATTCCCAGGATTGATGACCTTATTTTGCAAGATTGACCTAAATTCTAGCCACCACCAGGTTTCCATCGAACCAATTGATGTATGGAAGACATCCTTCAAATCTAAAGAAGGTCTCTTCGAATGGCTGGTCATGCCCTTTGGATTAACAAATGCACTAGCCACTTTCATGAGGTTGATGGATGATGTATTGAGACCCTTCACCAACTATTGTTTGGTGGTATATTTGGATGACATCCTCATATTCAACAAAACATGGGAGGAGCACATGCACCATATTTAGTAGGTTTTGAGCACTCTACGGAAGCATAAGCTATATGCCAACTTGGAAAAATTCTCTTTTGTCATGAACATGGTCCAATACTTGGGATACATTGTTGATGAGCATGGGGTACATGTTGATCCAGCTAAGATCCAATTCATCTGTGACTGGCCATCCCTGACCATACTAACCAAGATTTGAAGTTTCTTGGGACTGGCCAACTTCTACTGATGGTTCGTGTTGGGATTCTCCCATATTGCATGGGCCCTTAGTTAGGTGACCAAGGGTGGTGGAAGGGAAAATTCTGTATGGGGGAAGGAACAAAAATGAGCATTCGATGATCTAAAGAATCACTTGTGTTTAACTCCAACACTCTCCTTTCCTAATTTGAAGCAACCATTTGAGATTGAGACAGATGCATCTGACTATGTTGTAGGTGTATTTCTCACTTAGCACGGTCATCTGATGGAATACCATAGTGAGACACTCTCAGATACTGTCTGGAAATACCCCACCTATGAAAAGGAAATGTATTCCATTGTACAAGCATGTCTTCAATGTAATAATTACATTCTGGGAAAGGAGCTGATTATCCACACTGATCACAAGCCTCTAAAATTCATACAGACACAAGGGAAATTACAAAATGACCTCCATTAGAAGTGGTCCACCTACCTATAGTAGTTCCATCTCAACATCAAGTATAAGGGATATCAAATCGTGTCGCTGACTACCTCAGTCGACCTCCCATGGTTTCACTCACCACTAATGCTCCATTCCTGTGGACATGAGGCATCTAATTGGCCCCAACTTTATCAACAAGATTTGTACTTCGCCACCACCTATCAGCTCTTGGGTACAGGCACGACTGTCACCGATTTTCACATTCAGGATGGACTATTATGCCATCTGGGCCATCGTTGTGTTCCTACAAGTGAGCATGCAAAGATTATTTTGGAAGCCCACTACAGTCGGATGGTAGGACATTTTTGCATGGAGAAAATTGTGGTCATTCTTCAGAACATTTTTATTGGCCAAAACTTCGACATGACGTCAGCAAGTATATCAGATCTTGCATTTCTTGTTCCATTTCCAAGCCATACATCAAGAAGCAAGGCTTATACACCCCTCTTCCTACTCCCGATAAACCTTGGGAATCCATCTCAATGGATTACATGTTTGGACTTCTGTCCACCAAGCAAGGCAATGACTACTTATTTGTGGTAGTTGATCGATTTTCGAAGATGACCATCCTCACAGCCTGCAAGAAGAATATCACAGTGGAAGATACTACCAAGCTCTTCTTTGAATGCGTGTGGGTCCATTTTGGGATACCACAGACCATCATCCCTGACCAGCACAACAGGTTCCTCAACACCTTTTGGTCAAGTCTCTCATCGCTATTGGACACCAAGCTCACCAAATCCACTTATTTCCACCCCCAAACATACGACCAAATAGAGGTTGTCAATCGGATGATTGTGCACATCCTTCGCATATACAACTCTAAGCATCCACATACATGGGATGAGAGTCTCCCATATGTTCAACACAGTTACAAAATGGCTCTCCATAGCTCCACTAGCCATAGACCATTTCAGGTGGGGCTAGGATTCCAACCCTTGGGTCCCATTGATGTTGCACTACCTCTTTCCACCACACAGTCAGACTCTTCCCATGTTCATTCTGAGATCGACAAAGCCACGAGATTCATTGAGCGGATTCATCACATCTTCCAATAGGTCTAGGAGATTTTGCAGAAACCCAATGCTAAGTACAAGCAATGCCATGATCAACATAGGGTATCTCACTAGTTTTAGGTTGGAGAAAATTTTTGATTACATTTGCAGAAGGATCATCTCATAGGGCCCCATCGAAAGTACCACCCTCCTCGCTATGGACCTTACACTATCACCAAGGCTGTGGGTAGAAATGATTTTGAGCTCAACACTCCACCCTTCCTAGGCCTACACCAAGTGTTCAATGTGGACCTCCTTCGGCCATATTTTCCACCATTATTGTACACCTTAGAGATCGTAGAACATTTGACACCAACAGAGCTCAAACCTGAATGCATGGAACAAGCATCCACTGATCAGATAGTGGACACACAGGTCAAGGGTAATTTCCAGCAGAAGATCCAACTTTATCAAGTTGTTAAGGCAGGGAAGCTCCTACACCAAGGCAAGTGGCTCACCCAGGGCCAAATCCAATAGAAGTTTCCTCACCTGATGGGGGAAATCAACGCAATGGATAGTATTTCTTCCTAAGGGGGGAGGATTGATCCAGGTGGGTATTGGTGTACACACACCTATTCTGAATGGCTCCTCTTGTCCGTTTTTAGTTCAACACGTTCTTATGTACTTCTTTGTAATTGTGGGTTCTACACTTTTGTGGTTGTCTGAAGCCCTACACATATTCCAAGTGGATACTGGTGTCCCCTCACCTAATCCAACTGGCTTATTTTGTATGTTTTCATGTCAACACATCTTGTTGTACTTCCAGGGATGTTTTGGTGCCCTAAACAGGGTTTTTTTGGCTCGCTACATTCAAACTATCGATAAAGATAGAGTTTGATAGCGTAATGTGTAGTTATTTGAAATACCTTTCCAATGGGATATCACGCGCCTAAAACAGAGGTCGTATGAAAAAGTTACAACACCAGGAAGTTGAGGTACTAACTTACCCATAAGGGCCCACATGATTTTTGGTTTTTCACCTCCTAGGGTTAGGTTTCTGGATGTCTAGGGTTTTGTCATTCATGAGTAATATAAAAAAGGCCTCTAGAGCCTCATTGTAATAATTATGTTTAGACGGATGCGTGTATAAGCCACATCTCTTCTTAGAGATAGCTACCACCATTCAAGCAAGTGTTTCAGTTTTGCAATTTTACAGTTTCAGCCTATTTCATTTATTCAATAGAAGATATTGTTTAATCGATATCTATGTTGTTCTTCATATCTCTGTGTTTATTGTATTTAGTTTGTTAATAAGTTATGTAATATACCAGATATAAAAAGTATGCAGAACAAAAATGAAATGCTAGAAATGGCAGAATAACAACAATATAACCAGAATAATCACAACAATAACATTGAAATGATATGAGAATAACAACAGAAATAACACTTTGATTCTAAGAGAAATGTTCACGGGCCTCTTCGACGGGGAAACCTCCAATCAAGCAGAGCTCTATTACAATAATATCTAATCTAGGGTTCTCATACCCTCGACTCCTATTTATACTAAATATGTCTATCAAAAGAAGCATCTAGAGGAAGATCCTTGTAGAAGCGGAACTTCTATTAGGTATTCTTACATTCGACTTGTTTTATTTTATTGCAAGACCTTATTAATATTGACCTTTATTACATCTGAATATTGTGTTATACCTATGTGCGGCTTAGGACCCTAACATGTCCTCCCCCTTAAAAACAACCTTGTCCTCAAGGCTAGAGATGTGGAAATTGTTGCAGTATGGTAGTTGGTTCCCAAGTGGCATCTGTTGGAGTTGTATCTTTCCACTGGATTAAAACTTCCTTGATGGTTCTCTGACACAGGCGATAGTCACACTGGTCCAAAACATCTCGTGGTTGTAGCCAAATGGATCCTTCTTCAGCTAACTCAGGAAGGTTGGTTTGAATTTGGCACTTAGTTCCGATCACCTTCTTTAAGAAGGAAACATGAAAAACAAGATGTAGCTTTGAATGACTGGGCAAAGCTAATTGATAGGCCACCTATCCCACACGCTTGAGAACTATATAAGGACCATAAAATTTGGGTGCTAGCTTCTGAAAATGCTCGGCCTTGAGCGAATTATTCTTGTAAGGTTGCAGGCGAAGAAACACCTAATCCCATTCTTCAAATTGAGGTTTAGAGAAACCTTGATCTGCTTGTTGCTTCATGCGATTTTGTTCCATGACCAAATTATCTTTGAGGGTACGGAGACTAGCCTCTTGAACTGTAAGTGTTTGGTCAACTGCATGGGCCTTCGAGACACCTGATAAGTATGAGAGAATTGAAGGTGGCTTCTGTCCATATACTGCTTCAAAAGGAGTCATGCGTGTAGTTGTATGGTATGCAGTGTTGTACCACCATTCAGCTAGGCGTAACCATTAAGCCCACTGATTTTTCATTTCTGAGGAAAAAAACCTCAAATATGTTTCCAAACGCTTGTTGACAACTTATGTTTGACCATCAGGCTGGGGATGATAAGTTATACTGAGATGAAATTGGGTGCCTTGTAGCTTGAACAATTCTTGCCAAAAATTGCTTGTGAAATTGGGGTCGCGATTAGAAACAATAGAATGTGGCATGCCATGGAGCTTGAAGACCTGATCCATGAAAATTTGAGCCACTGTGGATGTTGTAAATGGGTGTTGAAGAGTGCAGAAATGAGCATACTTGGAAAGGAAATCAACCACCACCATGATGACTGATTTATTTCCCGATTTGGGTAAGCCTGTAATAAAATCCATAGAGATGTCCTTTCAAATAGCAGGTTGAATCAGGAGCGGTTGCAATGTGCCCGAAGATTTGATTATTTCTCCCTTGTTACATTGACACACATCACATTCGGCCACAAAATTACGAATGTCTTGTTTCATACCATCCGATAAAAAAGAACGTTTGACCCTGTCATAGGTTTTGGTGAACCCAGAGTGCCCCGCTGTCAGTGTATCATGAATCTCAGAAAGTACTGTGTATTTAATCTTTGATTGTTTACTTAAATACAAACGACCTTTATATCGAAGCTCATCATGGAGCCAAGAGTACCCTAGGGGAGTTGGAGCAATGGAATGCAATTGTTGGATCATCTGTGAACTTTTGGGATCTTGTAGCCATTCCTGGCGAATAGCTTGGAGCCAATCTGGTACAATGAAGGAAAGAGAAAAAAGGAATCCTTCATCTTCATATTTTTGGGAAAGTGCATCTACAACCACATTTTCTTTGCCTTTATTGTAAATGATCTCATAATCATAGCCAAATATCTTAGTTACCCATTTTTGTTGCCCCGGGGAGGAAATGCATTCTTCCAAAAAATACTTGAGGCTTTGATGGTTTGTCTTAATTTTGAAGCATTGCCCCAATAGATAAGGGTGCCACAAATCAAGGACATGTAGGATAGCCAACATTTCCTTTTCATAGATATATTTTACCATATTTATTTCAGATGGTTGTTTGCTGGTAAAGGCCAAAGGCCGACCCTCTTGCATAAGGACAACACCAATTCCTTTCCCTGAAGCATCACATTCCAAGACAAAGGTATTTTTGAAATCAGGAAGGGCCAGGACTAGAGTGGTGCACATGGACATATTCGAGGTTTGAAAAGCTTGAGCAGAAACTAGAGTCCAAGTGAAATAGTTATTTTTTAGGAAAGCAGTGAGAGGTGCTGCAATCTTTCTGTAATTCTTAACAAAATTGCGATAATAGCCTGTTAAGCATAGAAATCCATGCAAGCTTTTGAGAGTCTTTGGGTGAGGCCAGTCTTGCATAGCTTCAATATTTTTAGGATCCACCCTGACGCCATCCTTGCCCACCAGATGACCCAAGTACTCTACTTCTGAGGTGCCAAAATCACATTTAGACTGTTTCAGGAAACGTTGGTGCTGAGAGAGTAGATGGAGAACTCGATCCACGTGAACAAGATGTTCTGTCCAGGTATTGATATAGATGAGGATATCATCAAAGAAAACTAAGACAAAATGATGGAGAAAAGGATGGAAGACTTGATTCATGAGGCTTTGGAAGGTGGAGGGGGCATTACACAAGCCAAAGGGCATGACTAAAAAATCATAGTGGCCCTCATGAGTTCTAAATCCAATCTTGGGAATGTCTTCCTCTTTCATACGTATCTGGTCCTAGCCCGAACGAAGATCAAGTTTAGTAAAGAATTGGGCACCACTCAGTTCATCCAGGAGGTCATCAATGACAAGAATGGGAAATTAGTCTTTAATGGTAAGTTTGTTGAGGGCACGGAAGTCAAGGCACATTCGCCAAGAACCTTCTTTCTTCAGGACCATGACCACAGGAGAAGAGTAGGGGCTCGTACTAGGGCGGATAACGCCTGCATTAAGGAGTTCCTGGACCATTTTCTCAATTTCATTTTTTTGGGAAAAGAGGTGACGATATGAACGAATATTGGGAGGAAGGCTTCCGGGTAAAAGGGGAATGAAATTATCATGAACACCACATGAAGGAGGGAGTCCTTGGGGAGTGGAAAATACCACTTGATGTTTAGAAAGGATGGCTTGGAGGTCTTGCGGCACCGAGGGTGTTTTTGTTGCTTAGATGGCATGGAGTTGAGAAATAACACTAGAATGACCCTTTTTGAGCAGCTTTTCCATGAGATGGGAACTAATGATCTCAGGTGACCCGACGATGATGCCTTGGAACTTATATTGGTGGCCTTCCTAGTCAAATTGCATGGTTAATTCCTTAAAATCCATGAGAATGGAACCCAAAGTCCTTATCCAGTATGCACCCAACACAATGTCACACCCGCCCATGTCTATAGAAAACATATGAGATTTCAGGTGGTAGTCACCAATTTGTAGACCCACATTTTCACAACTCCCTCCACATTTCATGGAGCCACCATTAACAATCATGATTTGGAAATTATTGACGGCATGGATGTAGCAATGAGTTTCTTGGGCAATGTGACAATGAATAAAATTATGGGTGCTTCCATTATCAACCAAAATGATGACCTTCCGATGCTTGATGTAACTGATTAGCTTGAGGGTTTGGGGAGCGGAGAAGTCAGTGAGAGCATTGAGGGAAATGACCAGTTCTACTTCGGGAGGGTATGAGAGAGGGGTTATTTCAGGGGTTTCAGTTGACTCAGACACAAGGGGAGTTTCAATATCCTCTTCTAAAATATCCTCGGAGATGGCCATAAACAAATTTTTTTCCTTACACTAGTGGCTGGAAAAATATTTGTCATCACAATTATAAAAAAGGCCTTTGAGTTGGCGTTCATCCATTTCCACCCTAGTCAATTTTTGGATCTTTAGTGGAGCGAAGAGAGTAGTGGGATTTACTGGTTTAGGGCGAGGGATAAAGGAGGGTTTCCAGTTTTGAGAAGATACAACCTGATGTGCTTCTTTATCTCTTTTAGTAGCCTCCACCCAACTCTGAGGCCGAGCCATGAGGACATGGGCTCGAAGCTCATCCTTGAGGTCACTGATAAAAAATTCTCAGAAAAAGGCATCAGACATGCCCTATGTCCGAAAAGATAGGCACTCAAAGGCAGCTATAAAGTCTTCCACTGTTCCTGATTGTTTCAACTTTTTCAAATGGCCCAAATGCTTGGTGTCAGTGTCAAAGCATTCATAAAGCTCTGCCACAAAGTGTGTCCAAGCAATATACCCTTGACGAGAAGTTTTTCTCCATTGCCACCATTGCCAACGTTCTTGATCTAGATGGAGAACACCATACCGGAGTTTGGCCAAGTCATTTGTAATGTCATATAAACAGAAATAATGTTCCATTTGGGTTACCCAACCAGTGGGGTCCGAGCCATCAAATTTGGTCACATCCACCCGTGGAAGGCATAGGTCACGTTGAAAGTGATGGTTTTAAAAGTTATGGGAATGAGAGGAATGGTCACCTTCAGTATGTGGAGGTGAGAAAGAGGAAGGTTTATCTGTAGGGATATGCAGTTTAGTGCAGAGTCTCGAAAAGACAGATTCAAGTCGGGTGGTGAGGTCTTGTTTGATTTCCTCCATTGAGGACTGGATGGTTGTATTTATGGCGGCAACATCGGCACTGAGTTGTTTTAATTCTTGTTGACTCTTGATGAGACCAGATTGCAAGGTGTTGAAGCGAGCTTCCAATTCTTGGCTACGAGTATGGGCCACGAGGATGGGGGAACTGAAATGGGGGGGCGGGGTCAAAAAGTTTGCCGAAAAATGATATGGATGAAAGTGATAAGGGCGAAGAGATGAATCCAATGGAATAGGTCTCAAATAATGGTGAAAAAATTCCAGACTTGTATTTTTTTTTACACCTGTGGAGTTATACTCTGCTTTGAAGAATACTGCAGAGAGAAAATTCCCAAATGATTAACCAGAAATAAATGTTTATTTACTTGGAAACCCAAACATAGTTGCATGCCAATAGATCTTATCAGTTTTAATTTGTTTATGTTTCGGTCCCCAAGGGTTAGGTATTCCAGGGTTCTACAAACAAGGGTTTTCCCTGTACTATAGCTCTCTGATATACGTACAAAGTACAACAGTAGTACTCGACCCAATATCTTAGGGCACTAACTAAGGAGGATAGACCATACCCTTAGCCGTACTACCGAACTACCCAGGTACTAGAGAGTATCTTCCCAAGTGTTGTTCTTGGTGGCACTATAGCAGTCAGGCAGCTGATCAGTTTATCTAAAGAGGGCTTCAGGAAATCTAGGTCGATATGTACACAGGTGTTTTCTGATGCGCCACCACTCGAAGGGGTACCGAAAAGGGTTACAAGGATGGACAATAGATGTGAGCTTAAGAACCACTTGTATTTCCTGCGTGTATGAATCCCTCAACCGCAGGTTTATGTACGTAACAACAAATCTCTGTGGCTTAAAGATGCCAGAATATGTCTCTACCCTGAAAAAAAATTTACCCACAATTTTTGCCAAGAAAGTGATCTGATACCACTTGTAATATACCAGATATAAAAAGTATGCAGAACAGAAATAAAATGCTAGAAATTGCAAAATAACAACAATATAACCAGAATAATCACCACAATAACACTGAAATGATATGAGAATAAAAACATAAATAACACTTTGATTCTGAAAGAAATGTTCACGGGCCTCTTTGAGGGGGAAACCTCCAGTCGAGTAGAGCTCTATTACAATAATATCCAAGCTAGGGTTCTCATACCCTTGACTCCTATTTATACTAAATATGTCTATCAAAAGAATCATCTAGAGGAAGATCCTTCTAGAAGTGGAATCTTCTATTAGTTTTTCTTACATTCGACTTGTTCTATTTTATTGCAAGGCCTTATTAATATTGACCTTTATTACATCTGAATATATTGTTCTACCTATGTGCAGGTTAGGACCCTAACAAGTTCGTTCTGATCCTAAATCTGGATCATATTGGGACCTGGTGGTAGCCATACTTCAAATCAATCTTACTAAAGTATTTTTCCCCCGTGTTCTAATCAAGGAGGTCTTCAATTCGAGGAATCATGTATCGGTTCCTAACTTTGATTTTAATTAGGGTCTGGTAATCAATTTAGAGTTTCTAGGTCTTGTCTTTTTTCTGTACCAACACGATTGGGTTCCCACAAGGAAATGAAATGGGACGGATATGCCCCTTGTGGAGTAGTTCTTGGATCTTCCACTTGATCTCCTCATTCTCTAACAAAGAGCGGCGGTAGACTGGCCCATTGGGAAATGGTGCATTGGGGGTCAGATCAATGGGATACTTGACCTAACAGTGCAGAGGTACCCTGGTAGATGAGGATAAAATATCTTAGTATTCTTCAATGACCTTATCCACTTGCTTCTGTTGTGTGGAGAGGTTAGTCGTAGAGGCTCTGGATGTGGCTACGATCTTTCACTCACTCTGAGGGCAAATCACAAAGAAGAAAAACTTCTCAGTTTGACAGATGACTGATCTAGAATGGATCTAAGAACCAAAATGGGTCCAGGAAGGCCTAAAAATAAAATTTCTCAGAATGGCTTCAAAAAGGACGTGGGTGTAGGCCTCATCGATATGAACCCAATGCAAGTTCAATGGGATCAAATGGGCATTGTATGTGAAATATATCATGATCTATTTGTTTTGACAAATAGGCAAAATTTTGATGAATGTGTAGTCCGTACAGTCCGTACAGTATTGACATCGAAGATGACTGTACAAGATGTACAGTCATACATCGATGTGGCAGGTACATGGCATGTTGACTAGGAAGATGTGGTTGACAAGTAGATGAATCCTGGTTTGACACGTGTCATTTATTTGAGCGAATGGGATGGTACCACGTGGCCCAGTCATGGGCTTCCACGTGGCACCCCTTCATTGGTTCATTGGTTCAATGGAAAACATTTATGGACTCTCGGGGAGTTGAACCCATGACCTCTATTCCGGTTCAGAGCGTTGTGGCAAGGCTGGGCTACAAGCCTACCCACGTCATGTCTTGTAAACTATAGTCATGGTTTAATATTTGAATTGAGATATGGTGTAATCCGGGTAGAGTTAAGGGCTGAGGCCTAGCCCCAAACCTGACATATTTCCATATGACCAATCACCATATAACCTTATGCCATGGTTTGGCATGTGTTTCAATGGAGCCTAGCCCTGACACAACCATACGACCATTTACATGTGACCTCCAATCAATCCTTAGCGTAGATAATGGGGTTAGCGCTCGGTAGATTGGGCTAGCTCACTGACCAAGGCACATAACCAAAGGTCTACCATTGGGGGCTACAATGGAATATGGGGTGTGTGGATCTTAAGCCTGTGACCATATGGCCATGCAACATATGACCAAGACCCAGAAACGGAGGGACCAACGCGCCAACACCAGTCAAGGCCACATGGAGGGTGCCCATATGAAAAGGAGTCTGGGATTTTAGGGTCTGTTCCCTATTTATGCCAAAAGTGGGTTTAAAAACATTATATTATGATTTTTATTTATTTTCATCATGATATTGGGATATCTTGGACATTTTCGGAGGATCTGGAGCTCTTTTTAAGGCCAGATCTTGGGGGGAACTTGGGAGTTTGTTGCCAAATTCAAGCCTATATAATCCATAGGTTCTTGGAATCCTGGGAGGAGGTTGAGAACAGGGAAATGCTGAAGAATTGTAAAGACAAAGCCATTTTTATGCAAGGAATCCATTGAGGAGAGCAACTTTATGGGCCATTTCTAAGAGCTTCGTTCATTCGTTTTCAGTGTCGTCAGTTGTGATGGGTTCTTGAGATCTAGCAGAACATAGCCAGATCTGTTTGTAATCTATTTTACACTTTATGACGTATTTTTAAATCTTTGAAGAGAAATAATAAAGCCTCACCCACTGAGACAAAGGCCTGGAGACATAGACGAGATTGTTGAACTCCGTTATCAACTTTTGTTGTTATGGTTTGCTGATTCTTGTGATTATTTTAAGATCTGTATATTTCATTATGTATGCTATGTTTCATCTTTAATTATTTCTCTTTCATAAAATTCTTAAATGGTAAATGAACACATGTTTTAAAAGTCAACCATTGTCTTTAAAATATCTTTTTGGATCAAGTGGTATCAGAGCTAGTTGACGGTTGGTTTTTGAGTTTGCATGATTACCAAGGACAATTTGAATCATGGTGAAGGTGAGCTTGTTAAAGAGAATCTCGAGATTGCATAGAGAAAGAGAACTTCTCAAAGTGATAATATGGCATCTGAAGAGGGACATTCTAATGACGAGGAGAAAGAGTTTCGAAAGACCTTATTTGCCATGCCGAACATGATGAAGGTTCTATATGAGGATTACTTGGAATGGAAGAGACCGATTCTAGGTGAATCTTCAAAGGTCAAAAGTGAAGAAGGAGAGGATCCTCATCAAACTCCTCTTTCACCTCCTTCTTCTCCATCAACTTATTCTTCTTCAAGTTCAAGTTCCAAGTCCACCACAAGAAAACATTCCCACAAACATAAACAAGATATGCCTTTACTTAAGCTTGATGTGAAATTTGAATTACCCATGTATGATGGTGAAGTCAATGCAGAGAGGCCTGACAACTGGGTCAGACAGATGGAGGTTTATTACAGTGTGCAACAAATCAAGGATGAGGCAAATCGAATCAAATTGGCCTCGCTTTGAATTGCAGGCACAACACTCATCTGGTGGCAAATCAAGTTGCACAATGACACACAACAAGTGGGTAATGTATTTACTCTTAATACTAAGAGGGAGGTGAATCAATATCAAGTACAATTTACAAACCTTTTCAACTTATAATTAAGCCATTCAATTATATCCAATGATCAATGAACAATAGTACAAGAGTTACACCAATACACCACAATACACCATGCACAATATATGATAAATAATCAATAGTTATTGTTCAAGGGAAGTAGTGAATTCCAAAGGTAGCTATAGCTTCCAAATGTAAAGGGAGGGATAAAACTCCAAGAGGAAGATACAATCCTCCAATATCAAGAGAGAGTTGAACTCTCCATCCTTTCCCCTTCCTTCCACCCAAGAATATATGAGAGATAATAAAACTTTACATTAAATCATGACCATCAACCAACCATCACATAGAACCTGATAATGACTCCTGAGAATTCTTCAATTTTTGCAATTCTTCAATTCTTGGAATACTCTGATCCTATAGATAATATTACTCAATGTATTCTTTGAAACTTCTCCAAGTTTCACTCCTTGAATCCTCCCCCCAAAAAAGTTATATAAAGAATGGTAGACTTTATTCAATTATGATTTATTCGGGAGACTGAACTTGTACAGAATGCCTCGCGTTCAATATTTAACAACAAATTATGAAACTCACACAAAAGAAACTAAATGCAGTACTATTTTCGATGAAATTGGTCCCACTTCATTTGGATTCTCTATGAATATGTCATGACTATTTTACCAGAACACTTGTTTATTGACTAGCTTCAGGACTGGTCAAAAACCCTATCTTCCACAGAGTGTATCTCCATAATTATAGTGAATAAAGGGATGAAAATTTTACCAAAGGTACCTTGATATGTCTTCTCAATACCATAGAAATTTCACCATGTGAATTGTTATAGAAAACAAGTTATAGCGAAAATGGTAAGATGACCTGAAAATAACATACCTTAGAACACATCACCAAAAGACTTCATCCTCCCTTGAAATCCGGCCTTCTTTACTTCTGATTTCCTCTGAAATTCGACTTGTGTATCAAATGAATGTATAATTATATTTATTTATACCGTTTATGTCACTTCCTTTTAACATTAGGGCTGACCTGACACTTTCTTATTTTGTAATTAGTTTCTTTAATTATCTTCAGGGCCTACATGTACTTCCTTCTTCAATTCACTTTGTCATCTTCAAAAATTCATTTCTCCTCAACCATGAGAATCCACATGACATGCCACATACCACTAGAAACAACATGATGTATACTATCCATCCATGGGTGTTGTATCTACATGTGTATTTTCCTTCATGTCCAAATACCTTCATCAATCTTGCGGTCCAAAACCAATGGCTAGGATTGACATCAATGACAACAACCAATATTTGAACAATCTCCCCCTTTGTCATTGATGGAAACAATCATGCTCCCCCTTTCATCATGATCCCAATTTCTCTCCCCCTTTGACATCAATGGTAAAGGGTAGGGTTTCTCCCCCTAAGTTTAATGGCAAAAGGTGACCTTCTTCTTTGGGGTTGCTCCCCCTGAACATGTGGCACTCAATAATACTTCATCCTTATTTTTGGTCTTTGGGACTTTTTATTCCTTGGAATCCTTTTGTGTGGCTTATGTATTCTCTCTCTTCTTCATGTCTAGGATGTACATGTTGTTCGGTCTTCTTGTTGCAGATGCAACCAATCTTCTTGAGTTATTTTCTCTGATTTTACATTTTCGAGAGTCAAACGTAACAGTGTATCCTTGATCGCATATTTTGCCGACACTGGGAGATTATGCTTCAAATATTCAACTAATAGGACTTTTCTTTCTTTTACATTTTCACTTCCAATCTTTACAGTTCCTTTTCCAAGTATTTTGGTAGACGAGTCATCTCCAAATGCAACATTTCCACCCTTTTTCTTCAAGCTGACAAATTTGCTTTGATCTCCGGTCATATGAGATGAGCACCCACTGTCTATGAACCATTCATATTCTTGTTTTCATTCTTTAGTGACCAATGTTATTCAAAATTTTTCATTGTGTGGAATTTCTTTCATTTTCCATGTTGTAGTTGGTATGCAGGCATTTGGCATATGATTATTTTCCTTCATCTCTCTGCAATCTCGTGCTTTGTGACCAAGATTATTGCACTTGTAACATACAATATTTTGATCCATTAATGGGTAAAATGGATTATAATTTATGTTGAAATATCTACAAATATTTCCATATCTACTATTTTCACCATTCATGTAGCTTGCATAGTTATTCCCTTCATTGATTCTACAATTGAATGCCTTGTGTACAAAATTTCCACAATTATAACAATGTCCAAAAAAACATTTTGATACCTGGGCGTAAGTGATCTTTGTGGTGTGGTCCATTTGGGTTCATGATCTATTCTTCTGTAGTTTCCTTCATAATGATTGCTTTCATACCTGATGGCAGAGGATCTTCTTGATGTCTCATTCCTTTTGAATTCTAGTCTTCTATCTTGTTGTTCAACTTGTTCTGGACTGTTGGTTTCATCATTTTCAACTTCCTTCTCTTGTTTTGTTGTCTTCAAACTGTCATTGTATCCTAGTCATGTATTTTCGTTTGGAGATCTTTGATTGCTAAGGATCTCATCCAATTTTTCAGTGCTTTTTTCTAACTTCTTCAACTTTTGTGTTGTTAATAGTAGCTCCCCTTTTTTGTGATCCAATTATGCTTTCAGTTTCTCATAATATTCTAATTGTTTCTTTAAGCTATTAATGGTCTTTTCAAGCTTGTAATTATCTTCTTCACAACCACTCAATTCACCTTTTAGTATTATGTTTGTGTTTCTAAGCTTGCTATTTTCAGTTTCAACATGCTTCAAGTTTTCAATATTCTCATCTTCTTGTTCACTCTCTGCATTGTCTGTGTAACCCCAAAAGGAATAAAGGTTGGTTTCTTCATCTGAATCTTCTTCACAAATGATTTATTATTCTTTAGAATTGTTTTGATCATCATCCTAGGTTTCTTGGGTTATGAAGAGGACTTATCCTCCATCATTATATTCTTCATCACTCTCATCTGAGGAGATGTCATCATCCTTGGAGTAGAAGATTTTTTTTATTGTTGAGACTTCTCTTTTTATAGTAGCAGTTTTCAACAATATGTCCTATTCTACCACAGTTAAAGAATTTGAGAGGCAGGTGAATCAGTATCAAGTACAATTTACAAACCTTTTCAACTTATACTTAAGCCATTCAATTATATCCAATGATCAATGAACAATATTATAAGAGTTACACCAATACACCATGTTAGCACTATGTAAATTTCCTAGAGGTTGAAAAAGAAGGAATCCACAAAGGTAACTTTATCCAACCGCTTTTAAAGCTGGGATCTAGCCCTTCCAGCTTCAGAGAAGGATCTCTCTATATGATTTAGCTTTGTTTTTAATTTAGATGTTAGGCTAGGTAAAGGAACAGGTAGGTTTTGTTGTAAAAGTGTTTTTTGGATTGGTTGAGACAGTCTACACATCCATTGGGCTATGGGGTCTGTGTTATAATCAATATGAGATACCAACCATAAACATAAATTAAAACTCCCACAGGGCGAGATAATATACTCACTGGATCTTTAATAGATTAAATGATGGACAGAAGAAAGGATGAGAAAGATAGATTCAACTAAGAAGCAGTTAAGAATTTCTTAATTCAAAACATCAGAAGATAAACATTGAAATCTTTAAAGTCGGAAACATGCTATCCAAGATAAATCCTGCAACATACATTACTTTTAAAGACTAGTTTCAGAAAACAATATGATCACAAAGCAAGAAAACATTCAACTGAGAGAATAAACGTCACCAGTGAATACACGCAAGAATCTTGTGAAGTGCTTCCTCTTTATTAATGGAAGATCTCTTCAAAAATGGTTACAGTCTGATAGCGTCAGGGTGTAAAGATCAACAACCCTCAACACTTCGGAAAGTGAAGTATTTATAATTCCAATTACAAAAGTTCCTGTCATTAACTGATCAGGACGTTCTCATTCTATTTTTAGCCTAACTGATTTAACTAATCAAAACTGCTTGATGACTTGGTACAACTGTGGAATTTCTGGGGTAGGCCGTTGGCGAGGTTCCTGTGTAACCTCTTCTGACTAGACAGGTGACTGGACCGGGACAACTCGTCTGCTAATCGAGAAGAACACAGAGTTCTTCCCATCTGAGATGACTAGGCATTGTGACTTTGAGTAGTCTCCGATACACTTCATCCATGTCTGTATACTTAGCGAATGTGGGCTTAGTAAGGAATATGTATTGAATCTCGTGTTGCATACTAATGTCCAACTGTAGGGTATCCATGAATGCTTTGTCGGTGATGCTCCTTTGTATGCCTGCAAACTTTGAACTGTCTTTGGACACTTCAACCAATCTCTTCTTGTAATCTGGGAGTGTCATTAGTTTATCATTAATGACCTTCAGACTAGGTAAGCCTTTCTTTTGGAGAGGATCAATCTTATTGAAAAATTTTTGTACCCCCTGGTCCATTACTTGACCCTTCTCTTCGAGCTGCAGCATTAATCCTCTCTTGGTCAAAACCCTCTTGACCTCAAGGATTGTCTTTGTTCTGTATTCTATCTTCATCTCTTCTAGCTCTTCTCTGGTTTTGGAATTGAGGAATTTGATGACATCATTAGCCTAAGTTGGTCTGTCCCCCAATTCTACTCTGATTTTCTCAATGGCCTATTTTCTCCTCTAGAGCAACTCATTATGTTCAAACATAATTTGGATCATGGGCCATATCTCATTTATGGACTTTGTGATATCTATCCATACATTTTCTTTGACCTCAACCAAAGTCTTTCCTGCCATGGTTTGTTTCTGGAGCTGTTGTAGTTCTTTCTTGAGCTGCTCAGTCACCTGCTTTTCTTTGGATAGGCTGGTTTGAAAAGAAGTTTTGAGCTCCTGGAGGTTCTCAACTTCCTTCTTCAGCCTGCTGATTTCTGTCTCTTGTAGGTTCATCTTCTCCATGGATTTGGCAAGGTCTGTTGTCCCTTCTTGTGGTGTCACTGGGGTTGCAGATGGAATTGTTGTTATTGTTGTTGTGCTTGCTCCTGAGATAGGAATGGCACTCAATGGAATGACTTCCATTGGCTTCATCTGCTCCTTCTCTTTTAGTAATCTCTCCATCTCAACCTCCATCTCTTTGAGCTGTGCATTCTGCTCCATGAGCAGCTTGAGAATTTCGTCCTTCTCGCCTTCCTTCTGTGCTATCTCCTTAGCATGTGAGTCTTTTGTGGGTGGGAGTTTCAACTATTTCCTCAAGGAAGCGATGTCTGCATTCCTTTTCTTTATCATCTCCTCTGCAGCTTTGACATTCGAAGGATCGTAGCCGATCTTGAGGACCAACTCCTCCAAAGTTTTGATTCGGTTGTTCTTCGCGAAAGAAGATATCTTCTCCAACTTGAGCTACGTTTGAGCATTGTTCAATGATACTTGAAATTTTGCTGCAGAAGCTGAAGCATGTGCCAATGTGTGGAAAACCATCTCCCCTATTTGTTTGTGCAGATCCATCTAATCTGTTGGGTGTACGTCCTTCGCTTGGAATTCGAAGGTGGCCCTCTTGTAGTCTGAGATCACCTTCGGATCCAGTACCTGCGCTTGGAGGTAGGCCATGTGCATCCTACCCTTCTCTGTGTTGAATGCATACAATAGTCTATGTTGCGTAGTCGACGTTTGTTTCCGAAACTGGGCATAAGTGCTGCTAGTACGGGTTTGATTCTTCTTCTTGATCATCTCGTATTTCTCGAAGATACCCAATTTAGGCCCAGTCTTGCCTGGTTGATCGTTCAGGGGAGAGTCTGTGGATTTCTTCGGTACTGTTGGGGTGATGCCTTGATAAAGGCTTGAACCAAAAGGTGGAATGACTGGCTTGATTACTATGGTAGTTACTGTGGTAGGCGGGGCCTCTTGTTCTACTGTCGTACCAGACGTTGAAACTGTCTTTGGCCTCTTAGTGTGCATTTGGAACTCTTCTGATGATACCTCCATTACAGGCAGAGATGAATCCCGTCGAGGCCTCTTCTCCTTAGGGACCTGTGGCATGGTAGTTTGTTGCACATATGTTGGGGGAACCTGCTGCTCAACTTCAACCAAGGTGTCAGGAACCCATACTGTCTGATTAGCATATTTCTCAATCTCGAGCTTAGCCTTGTGAACATATGGGATATTTTTGTTCTTCACCCTCATTTATGAGATTATCCCGTATGGATCATAATTCCATGGGAAGCTTAAGAAAAACTTCATCTCTTTCAGCATCCGGTCCGCTTCCTCTCCGGCACCTCGACTGTTGAAAATGAAGGAGCCAATTTTCCCTTTGATCCAAAGTTGTTGCTTCTTCTTTAATGATACGAAATGAATATCATCAGAATTCATAATTTGTCTTATGTACTCTAAAGCAAAAATTCTTACCGGTACATATTTGGGCAACTTGTAGGGTGCCAACTCGCACCCGAAAACTCTGACTTCGGTGTGGTTCTGATACAAGTACCATTCCCCGGTTTTTGTATTCTCCGAGAGATGCAAAATTCTCTGGACTTCGCCGTTGATGCAAGGCTCGGGCCCGTCGCTCAACATGCTTACCACAGGATGGTAAAAAAGATCAATGAATGCTTTGAAGTCGTATTCAGTAGAGTTACGCTTCAACAAAGAGGTCCATGCTGTTACTGGCTGAGGCTTTCCATCTGCGTCCATTTTCTGCATAGAAAAACTGAATTTATCGGCTTGATAAAAAACAAACATGTAGGCCAATATGGACGAATATCTAAACATGCCCTCCGTGCCAAAGTTCACGAACTGCTCGTGAATATTTGACGGCCAAGAAGGTACTGAAATCAAACTGTGTTGTTGGTTTTTCATCATTGGAGAAAATGGATAGAAAACCCAGGATGGGCTCATCTACCCACTGGTCTGAATACTAACCTAACAGGGCACAAAGAGAGGAAATGAATTAGTTTCCCTTGGTGGAGAACATGGATGATGGGTAGGGTGGATTGGTGGAAGGGAGTTGAGCAGAGGTGGGAAGGAACAACTCGAATATTTGAGCTCTCTGCGGAAAAGTCATTTTTTGATACAACTCTATAAGGATCTCTAGACTGAAAGGAGAAACGGAATCGGCACGGGGGATTTGCATAATTTGGTTAATATCTTCGGGAGTGATGAAGAAAATGACGTCTCCAGATGAAGAGACTACGGCCCTCTGGTCGGGAATATAATGTGCTTGGCATTTGAGGGTGAATTCGGGAAAGTGGTGTATCTGGGGAAAAAGGTACAGGGGCAAATTGGACTCCCAGAGTCCAATCTCATCGCTCTGGTCCAGGAATACTTCCCAGATCCATGAATGGAGGTCTGAAAAATCAAAGTCGCAAATGGTATCTGCGATCAACTTGTCTTTATCCACCAACGAGATTTTGTCCAGGTCAACAGGAGGAGGAAGAAAATGATTCTCTTCTCCTTCCGCTGGCCTTGGCTTTGGCGCCATCTTTGCAACAGTACCTGCAATAAACAATATGTTAGTGGGGTCGACTGACGGTGGATGGAGGTGACAAGGAAGCAATGGAGGAATAAGAGGTAAGTTTTCTGGCGCGATGGACGAATAACGAATGAAAGGGGAAAAAACAATAGTTTTATTCAAAACTGGGGTCGGTTGGACGCGGAAGACATGTCAGCAGGATAACGGGTATGTTATCCTGTAATAAATGGGCAACGAGCCACTTGGGATGAGGTGGCAGGTGACAGTGGCCAAAGCATACGGACATGTGACGTGGCGGCCAGGTATGGGTGGTAAAAGTCGTAATAAGGGGCGGTTCATGAGTGAAAGGGGTGAGGGACTAACAATAGTTATGGGATTGGACACAACTCGGGAACAAGTAGAACAAGTGGCATCAATGGAGGATGACGTCCCTGAGTGATGGAGGTTGTCAGATGGCATATGGTGAAAAGACTTTAGGACCAATAGATTTGTGCCACCTATGACAAGGGGCCCGTCAGAGGGAAAATCCATTCCGGACCCCCCCCCTTTGGTTAAAAACAAAACATCAAGGGGGGTCCGAAATCCATTGTAAACCGTTGATCTGCGCGCCCGTTTCCTGGCCTCAAATATTAGCGCGTCATTTACTACTCATTCCGGACCCCCCCCTCCATTAAAGGCAGAACGGACGGGGGGGTCTGGAATCAAATTTGGGCCATGGATCAACGCGTTCATTCTTGGACCATCCAGGTCTGCGCGATTCTTATTACCGATTCCGGACCCCCCCCCGGTTAAAAGAAGAATGGTCGGGGGGGTCCGTAATGATCTATGAGTCGTAGATCTGGGTGCCACGATCTGGACCGTTGAAAAGTGCATGTAGCATAAATCAGGAGCGCGGAAAAATGTGTTGGGAAACTTAGGATAAGTGCTTTTTGCGTGTTTTTTTCCCAAACCTTTCACAAAGAGACCACCAAGGGACCTTGACCAAACTATCTTTTAAGCATTGGAGACATGGTGCAAACATAACATCAAGTTGGTTTTACTGGAATGGAGCAGTAAAGAAACTATCCTACATGCTAACCTATCTTCCTAGGACAATTAACCCAGATTAAACTGTTGGGTTAAGAAATTACTCTACCTAAGGGCTATCTGATCAGGATTAGACAGTCTGGTCAGATTTATTCACTAATCTAACCTATGGGCTATCTGACCAGGATTAAACAGTCTGGTCATATTTATTTACTAGCCTATCAACATTAAAATTTAAAAGAACTTGGCCATGCTTGAAAGGTATGGCCAAGTTACTATTATTGCATGGGGCTTTTTCTTTTCAATTCTTTTATGCCCTCTTTTATTTTACTATTTTTTCTTTCTTTTCTTTCCTTTTTTTTTTTTTTTTC
>ML786423.1:408375-434920 GCA_009831015.1 Picea engelmannii
TTTACTACAACACTAAGTGCTTTTGAAATTGAGCATATATAGTGCGTGGCTACCTTTGAAACAAAAGACTTCCCTGGGTTGATAATTTATGTTTCACTTGGTTGTTTAAAATTAATTAAGCAATTATAGTGACCAACAATAGTCACATCATCTAAGTAGACTACTACGGAGTGATTGATTAAGCCTCTGAAAGCAATGTCCATTGCTCTCTAAAAGGTAGCACCAACATTAATCAATCCAAAAGGCATTTTGTGATAAGCATAAGTTCCCCACGGGGTACGATAGGTAGTTTTTAGTTGGTCTGGCGGAGACATCAAGACTTGGTTGTATCCAGAGAAACCATCCAGTAAGGATAGCCTCTCGGAACCTGATACTTGTTGAAGGATCTGTTCCATGGGAGGGACAGGATAATTATCTTTGTCAGACGCTTTGTTGAGGTTTCGGAAATCGACACAAAGTCGAATTTCCCCATTTTTCTTCCGCACTAGGACGAGGTTGGATACCCATTGAGTGTGTCTAATAGGAAAAATTATTTTAGCACTTAGGAGTTTATTCAATTCTGTTTGTACGATCGACTCTAGTTTAGGATGCATTTTCCTCAGTTTCTGTTGGAAGGGTAAGGTTTGGGGCTTCATCGGGATGACATGCTATATAATGTTGGGATCGAACATTTTAAGATCATCGTAAGTCCATGCAAAGACATCCTTGAATTCTTTAAATAATTTAACAAAAGCATTTTTTTCTTGTCTAGAACATCCCAAGCCTAAGTTGATACACTGAGGATTTTCACTAGTCCCTAAATTGACTTTTTCATAAGACAATGAGGAACTGTTGGTTTTGCAATTGACCGTATTTTTAAATTTATCTTCAAAATCATAAAACTTTTCTAGTCTAACAACAGATTTGGGTATGAAATTTACCATGTCCGATAGAGCTTCAGGAGATTTCGGATTAGGTATTATCGTAAAGTCGTGCAAATTGTCGTCGTGCGTTTGTTCATCAATCACAACACCTTGAAAAGTTTCTTCCATGTGCAGAAAGTTAATGATTTGTTGATCATCATCAAATACTCTCCAGTTTGTGATATTGTCAGGAACAGATGGTCGAAACAATAGTTCCACGGAGAATGCGTTCGAGGATAAGCCTTCTGTAGGAAGAAGTTTAGAGGCAACATTAGCTAGTATATCTGCTTCAGCATTATTTAATCTAGGGATGGAATTTATATTAAAAGAAAAAAAATTGTTCATTAATTTCCATACCTCAGACTGATAACATTTGAGATGCGGGGAAAGACAGTGTATAGAATCTCTTACCTATCTAACCACTCTTTCAGAGTCGTCGAATACAACCAGATTTTGAATGTGCATGTCTAAGGATTTTCTGAGACCTTGCAATAAAGCCTCATATTCTGCGGTATTTTTAGTGCATTCAAATTCTAGCCTACAAGCCAATAATGTTTTGTTACCTGCCGGATCGATAATGATGCAGCCTGCACTAGCTCCTTCTTTAGACTTGGAACAGTCAAAATATAAAGACCAAATTTGATTTCCATCGGGCTCATGGGACTGTTGCATAGAAGTTGTTGGTTGCATACATGCTATGATCTCGGACTGCTGTTGTGGATCATTGATAGGTGAAACTTCAACCATGAAATTTTCGAAGAAGGTGTCCATCCCTTGGACTTTAGGTGAATTAGCGGGAGGTGTATATGGTTCATTGGGGTCATTCAAGTCTGTTACCGTGAACTTGAGGTAACATTCACGAATCACTTTGATCTTGTTGGGCTTACCGTTTTCTGGAAGCCATAAGTGAGACCAGTCTGTCGCGAAGTAACCATGTAGCTGCTCCGACTAGTCCCTGCTCAAAAACAGACCATACACTTCTGGAATATCCACCATAATTATATCAATAACCTGATGAACCTTTGGGTTAGACGATAATCTAATCAATACATTTTTTAGTTCGCCTATAACTTTAACATCTGTTCGATCAAGTTGTATGATTTTCAAAGAAGATGGTTCTACTTCGGCGTTAATCTTTTGGCAGACTGGCCAAGGCATCACATTTGACGATTCTCCTGAGTCAATCATACAATTATGCACATTTCTGTTGAAGATTTCGAAAGTTAAAAGAAAAGGAGGTACATTCTTGCGAGTACTTAGAGTTGTAGCTTGTGGTTTCTTACTCGTGGTTTCTAATGCTACTTTATCTACATTACTTGCGTTATTTACATTATTTACATTACTTACATTATTTACAGGTGGTACAGGAAGGCTTCCTTTATCTTGAGAATCAAGATTATTTTTTGTGGAAGTATTCTGAGGAACTTTTCTTTTCACAACCTTATTACCATTTGAATTACCATTCTTGCCATTGTCTGAAATATTTTGCAACATCTTCTGTAACAAAAATGCAAATTTCAACAACTCATAAATGGAAATGTTAGCCCGTAATTTTTTAAGATCTTCAACAACATCATAATCTAATTTAGGGCCAACATTACTTTGTTTAGTTTCTACTGATTTAGATGGCTTTGGAGGCGAAGTTGTAGTATTCTCAGCGGGAAGTTTGTTTGTTGTCTTACTCCTAGTGTTGTAAGGGTGAACAGTCTCGAAGTTAGCTTGAAAGATAATATCCAAGAAGTGTCCAAAGATGTTTGGAGAAGACTCTTCTTCTTGAGTCGTTTCCTGCTCAACTTCCTCTTGAGGGATTTCAGGAGGCATCAAGTCATCTTGGGCTCCTAGAATTGTCTGGAGAGCGCATTGCAAAATTTCTAGGTTCAAACCTTCAGGGTTTGGATTAGGCCGGTTGGTTGGAAAAGGATTTTGGAAAGGAGGTTTGTAGGGTCCTTTACTCGAAGAGGCTTCTTCAGTCGACCTTTTTAAATCTATAACTTGATTAGAAAAAAATTGTACAACTTTGGTTAGATTTTCCAAATCAGAGTTTTCGGGTTGTGTTTTGTTTTGTGTAGGTCTGGGGAGAATTTCAATCTTCTTTTTGGAATAAGAAACAGTCTCAGTTTCGTTGCTAGAAGATTCTTTCAGACTAAGTATGTCTTTTTCAATCTGAGTAGCCTCTTCGAAGGCTTCTAACAACGTGGCCTTTTTAGAACGTTTAACCCAAATAGCTATACTTTGATGTAGAGCTTTAGTGTAGTAAGCTATTATAAGACTCTCAACAGGCATAGAATCTGCAGGGATTCGATTTTTAAGCGTTAGGAATCTTTGATTAAAATCTTTAACTTTTTCTTTTGAGTTCATTTTTAAGCTTGAAAGATCCATGACTAAGACTTCCGGAGGTTTACCATCTCCGAATTTTTCCAAAAAGCATGACTCAAACTTTTCCCAAGACACTATGGTATGGGTCTATTGGGCAAAGTACCAAGTGGATGCATTACCCTCAAAGGTGTAAGGGAACAACCTACAAACGATGTCTTCATGTTCAACATTACGGAGTCTGATGGCTAACATAAATTTTTTGATATGATCTTCTGCTATTTGTTTCGAATCGGGATCAAACTTAGGAAGCCATTTCTCCGGGTGCTTAGGTAAAGGGTGTTGGGCTCCAGGTACAGCTACAGCATCCTGGTCCAACCAAGGTCTAGCAGGATTGTTCTGATTTTCCATAGGGGAATTGGGTGTGGAAGGATGAGAAGGTGGATTGCCTTCATCAGAAGAGGAATCTCCTCCAGAAGAGGAAGGAGATGAGGGAGGTGGTGAAGGAGGTATCCCATATCCTCCTGCAGTAGGATTTGTGTTTGGATCTGTAGGATTCACAGTGAGGTCAATGTCACCTAACTGTTCCCCGATATCAGAGAAGTCTAAAGGTTGACGCCATGGGCGATTTGGTCACCTAAGACTAGCTAAGGCACTATGTGTTTTGATAAGAGATTGACGAACGATCTCTTGGAGATCACCACCTGTAGGATTAGGGGTTGTTGGCTCAACTGCGATCTGCGGATCTTCGGTTGAAGTAGTTGTTGTTTGAGGGGGGATATTATCTTGTGAATGACTTCTAGTCACTATAGGTGTGCGATTAGGTGGAGGAGGAGTCTTGCGACCGCCTCGTGCCATTAATTAAGTTCAGGCCCTCCTTCTAGCGCCATTTGTTGACGGGCGAAATCGACCGTCCGTCAACTGGGAGAGTGGAACCGGTCCGGGGTTGCCTAAATAACCCAAGTCGTTTGGAATGGACCACCATGACGAGTTTAACGGCTCCATTGGCCGCTCTAAGGTCTTTTAAGAAAACCAAAGAGAAAACTAATCTAAACTAACTAATCTAACTAAAACAAATAAAACTAACTAAAACTAAATAAAACAATCTAACTAAAAATACGTAAAAGAAACTAAACTAACTAACAATAAACAAATTAACTAAAAACAAACAAACAAACTATTACACTAATCTAATTAAAACAAACTACTAAATAAACTAAAACTAAATATAACTATTCTAACTATTATATACAATCTACTAATTACTATTATAATAACTCAAATCAACTATCTAATTACCAGTTGCGATATTACTTATTCACAAATGTACACATAAACAATCTACAGATTTAATTAAAACCTGCAAAACTCATGTGTTTTCTGCCCTGAGACAGCAAGATATGTTTTTTGATTTTTATATTATATGAAAAAAAAATAAAACCTACTAAAATTAAACGATCTAATATATTTACTGAAATTAAACAATCTAATATAAATCTAATTAAAATTATATCTAAATTAAACTACTTATGAAAATAACAAAGGAAATATTAATTGACCTGGGCGCTCCTAATTTGTCCTGTGTGTGATGACTCTGAAGCTGGTCAGAGGAAGGAAACTCGCACCGGTTAGTCCATAAGCTTCTCGCAAACAATTGGCTTTGATACTCTTTGAGTTGTTAATAGGACAAACAAGACATAAAAAATCATAACAATCTTATGATTATAAATTTCTGCAATAAGGGAAACCTGTTATGCAAAAACTTATATTTAACAATTCAATTCATGAAGAAGATAAACCTGTCATTCACAAACTGAATTGGACAATTATTATGTCTTTTATACACTTGGAAGAAACCAGATACGAATTACAATGATTAAAATTATATCATTTGCACTTGATTTAGATAGAGAAAGTAGTCATAAACCAGATACAAATTGATATACACAACATGAAACAAGATATTGATATAATGAGAAGCTAAAGTTGTGACAAAATACCAAATTTTGCTTCAGTCTGTATTATAACTCCATTATCCTTGTTCTCCCATGAATGAGGATATCATTATTACAAAAATCATAAGTATATATAAGTCTCTCCACAGGGTAAAACCTCCCTGTGGATAATATCAAAATGTTTTACATAATCTGGGAAATATCCCAAAATCTACTAAACTAGGAAATCAAAATGCAAGTGAAATCTTTGAAATATATGCTAACTTCTCAACAAAGCCACTGCCATTTCGAATTGGTCTGCAATAGACCAAAAATAACCAATTAGAAAGACATTTCATCAACAAAATAATAAAAAATTGATCCTACAGACTTAGCTACAGAATCATTTGATTCTGTAGCTAGTCTAAAATAGCATACAGGACCAGATAGCAATCAAATGAAATATTTTCAAAAGAATAAAATCCAATTTAATTTTATTTTAATAAATATCCAAAACGAATCACTATAATTCCAATGAGTTTATCATTTGAATTTAAACCAAATCGAAAAGTGATTCAAACGAGACAGGTTAAAAATGATCTGTTTTTTTAATCGCCATAAAATTTGATCAAACCATAACAGGACTGTTTTATATCAAATTAAATCAAATGGTGGATCATATCGTATAAGATATGATGTAATCATAATAAATACAATCATAATTGAACACAATCAAAATTGATTCGCTACGGCTGTAACAATGTGTATAAGGTTCATATTGTTTTAATCAAATACCAATATGGAAAGACTATTACGATTATAGTCAAATAAAACATTCATAACAACATCAAACTTTGCCATAGATTTCGATCGTTGAGCGTTTACACAGTCAACAGACATGATCACATAGTAATCGTAACCATCAACAGCAGTGATAACCATAAACTGGGCAACAATCAAATAAATCGTAACTGAGTTAAAAATAGAAACACATCGTAATCCTGGGCATAATCATTTTCGTTCCCACATCAAATTTAAACAATATATTTGTTGCAATATGAACCAAGCTGATAACACGGTCAAACAATGCAAATTGATTAGTTGGGTATAACAGTTATGACTCATATCTATTCGCAATTTGGTTATGCCTTAACAGAATGGTATTCGAATTGGTCAAAAGACATGGAATAAAATCTTAACAGCTAACCATTATTGCCAACCACATCGTATAGACTATAACCAATTTCGAATCGAACATTGACTGTGTTTGAAATTGAAATACTAGAAACAACCTGTGTTTAGAAAAGATATTAACAACTTCAATAAGAAACAGAGTATTCAATTGAAACCAAATTAAAACAATCAAATCCATAACACGATCAATCGAATCAAAGATAAATCCTATCAAAGCTAATTCGGGAAACGAAATTCAATTAATCAAAACAAAATTATATACAATAACGCATGCTTATGTGTCAAAACAAATCCACGCTGTAAATAGAGCTTATGAGTTTGGTATATAAACATGTGATAATCATACCAGTGAGACTGCTCGAGCTATGCCAATTTTGAATTGACGAATGCTGTAGCCGACTCCACGTTCTTAAACAGAATCGAACCTGTTGTATGTTGTTTCTTATCAATGGATGTCTATTTAGTCTTTTGATTGGTGAGTTTTGCAACTTGATCCTCCAGAGCATGAATTTTGGACTATAACATTGGCACATCAAGGTAATACCTTTCTAACCATGAGCCACACTGATCACATGGTGGAGCAGCTAATTGAGATAGAGGAGGAGGGGGTTTTGACGAGTCAACGGGGGTTTCACAAGGCATTTTGATGCCTGGATAATTTGGATCACTTTGCAAGCAAGGTGGTAGGTTTTTGACAAAATCGTATGAGGGTTTGTTACACAGACCTTCAGAATAGGGATACTCACTTGCCAGGTAGCGTTCCACCTCCGAGTCAGAATCTTCACTCACCATGATAGGTTCAGGGTTGATAGGAGATCTCGATTTGTTTCTTTCCATGCGAGAGATTAATCGGGCATTCTTCTTACCTTTAGAATTCACAGTAGGTTTGGCCTTAGGCCTTTTAGCCACGGGTTTAGCAGTTTCCACATCCTCGGCGACAGAATTGGGTAGGTTACTAGGTGAGTCGGGTAGGGGTTTAGGTAACAGAGCACTGTAAGGCACAGGGGGTACTGACTTGCTCTCGCTCACCACAGGTTTATCAACCTATGGTGGGCTTGAGTTTTCAAAATTATTTCGAATGAGAAAATCATTCCAACAGTCTCGGCGTAACCCCAAATGACAAACCACAAGCATTTTAATTAACCCAAAGTGAAAAAGGTTGTTATCGGCCTGGTTCCGTTTGTATCTTTTGGAAATTTTGAACAGACTCCTATGCAAGTGATAAGGCAGATTAAGATCATAGCCCATGAAAACCATGAGAAGCCAAAGGTGGTACAAGAAAATGAAACCATACCTGCCCTCGCAGGTAATAAACTGCTTGGTTATCATCAGCAAGTTGTGCCAACGTTGCTTGAGCATATTTGTGGGTAAACCTTTGTCACAGGAGCTCATCCTTCGTGACTGGAAGAGAAATGTCCATGGTACATCTTCCACTTTGCAATGTTTTGACCATTTATGTCTAGTAGCAGGCAGACCGGTAGCTAAACTGAGAAATTGCTCGTCAATTTCCAACTGCACATCCCCAACCTTGGCTCGGTAGCCATCAAAAGTTAACGTGAATTGCCGAGCCACACAAGGGTTAAATCCATCAAACTTTCGTATGAACGGGAGCCATCCAAATTCCTCAAGGTCACTGTAAGCACCATCGAACATCAACAAAGCTTGGCAACCATTGGGCTCAGCCCTTACAACTGGAGCAATGGCGCGGGCACATGGTAGGGTTCGGATAAACAACAACACACAGGAGCAAAGATCGTTTGGGCTAACAGCTGCGAATGATGAAAGGGGAAGTGAATTAATGTGCGCGTACGAGGGTGGTGGGATTATCACTGCAATGCAGCATAGTAATGGCACAGTACAACGATGTTCAATCAATCATAATATCGTTTAAACCATGTTAATCGTCCAACCCAAGGATTAAACGGTGGATAGTATACCAATATGCCAATGTATCGTTTGAAATCATGAATGTTCAATACGAAATCAAACCCAAAGTTAAATGTTTATCCAATCGCGCCATTGCATAACTTCAAACTAATTCCATTCAACATGAAATCAAACTCATATGTTACCCACGCGCTTGCTACATAATATGTAATCAAAGTTTATAAAACATTGTGACAAGAGGTAAAATCGATAAGCCAAGAGATTATAATAATAAGGATCACATCATATAAAAACAAAAATCAACCATGACCCCTATATAATCAAGTATAACCCTTAAATTTACATGCACCATCAAGGCAAGAATAGGAAAATGGTCATAGTTCGAAAAATCATTCCAGCCACTTGATAAAAAATCAAAGGTAAGTACCACTCAAAATATCGATAAAAACTATGACAGTTCAAATAACGATAGAGGAGTTTTCACGCTTTCAGTCGTGAAAACTAAATCGAACAATTTGCAAGTGTCGCATGAAATGAAAATATCGTCTATTTGCAAAATGCGATGGAAATTTGAAGTTAAGGAGACATAGGTGTAGGCAGTTTTTAGGGCAATTGAAAAAATTGAATTGGCTGCCAACAGGGTTGCAACACAGTTGGGTCAAAAACGAGTCCAGACACAAAACTGGCGGACTGTGTTCTAACCAGACTTCGAGGTGGAAAGGTATCAAAATCAAGGTTTTGAGAGGTAATGGGTTTTCCTGAAAAGGAAGGTGACTTATGCAGGGAAGTATGACTCCCTGAGCCGGCAGCCGAGGCCTTTCGCCTGAGTAAATGTTCGGGGTTATCTAGCACTATTGCGAGTTCTGGGTCGGGATGAGATCGAGTGTGAACTTTCTTGGAATCCAGAACTATTTTTTGGTTTATATATATATATATATATATATATATATATATATATATATATATATATTTAATTTTGTGAGTCTGAAAATAATACGTACAAAGTTTGATCAACCTCTAACTTTACTTTCTTCTCAAAATCTAACCTTTTTTTTAGGGGAAAGAAAATGTGAAATTCTCAATTTTTAGTTCGTCCCCAGTATGGTCGCTATTATGTTAGCACTCTATAAATTTCCTAGAGGTTGACAAAGAAGGAATCCACAAAGGTAACTTTATCCAACCGCTTTTAAAGATGGGATCTAGCCCTTCCAGCTTCAGAGAGGGATCTCTCTATATGATTTAGCTTTGTTTTTAATTTAGATGTTAGGCTAGGTAAAGGAATAGGTAGGTTTTGTTGTAAAAGTGTTTTTTGGATTGGTTGAGACAATCTACACATCCATTGGGCTATGGGGTCTGTGTTATAATCAATATGAGATACCAACCATAAACATAAAGTAAAACTCCCACAGGGTGAGATAATATACTCACTAGATCTTTAATAGCTTAAATGATGGATAGAAGAAAGGATGAGAAAGATAGATTCAACTAAGAAGTAGTTAAGAATTTCTTAATTGAAAACATCAGAAGATAAACATTGAAATCTTTAAAGTCAGAAATAGGGTATCCAAGATAAATCCTGCAACATACGTTACTTTTAAAGACTAGTTTCAGAAAACAATATGATCACAAAGCAAGAAAACATTCAACTGAGAGAATAAACGTCACCAATGAATACACGCAAGAATCCTGTGAAGTGCTTCCTCTTTATTAATGGCATATCTCTTCAAAAATGGTTACAGTCTGATAGCATTAGGGTGTAAAGATCAACAACCCTCAACACTTCCGAAAGTGAAGTATTTATAATTCCAATTACAAACGTTCTTGTCATTAACTGATCAGGACGTGCTCATTCTATTTTTAGCCTATCTGATTTAACTAATCAAAACTGCTTGATGACTCGGTACAACTTCAGAATTTATGGGGTAGGCCGTTGGAGAGGTTCCTATGTAACCTCTTCTGACTGGACAGGTGACTGGACCTGGACAACTCGTCTGCTAATTGAGAAGATCGCAGAGTTCTTCCCATCTGAGATGACTAGGAACTGTGCCTTTGAGTAGTCTCTGATACACTTAATCCATGTCTGTATACTTAGCGAACGTGGGCTTAGTAAGGAATATGTATCGAATCTCGTGTTGGATACTAATTTCCAACTGTAGGGTATCCATGAATGCTTTGCCGGTGATGCTCCCTTGTATGCCTACAAACTTTGAACTGTCTTTGGACACTTCAACCAATCTCTTCTTGTAATCTGGGAGTGCCATTAGTTTATCATTAATGACCTTCAGACCAGGTAAGCCTTTCTTTTGGAGAGCATCAATCTTATTGAAAAACTTTTGTACCCCCTGGTCCATTACTTGAACCTTCTCTTCGAGCTGCAGCATTAATCCTCTCTTGGTCAAAACCCTCTTGATCTCAAGGATTGTCTCTGTTCTGTCTTCTATCTTCAGCTCTTCTAGCTCTTCTCTGGTTTTTGAATTGAGGAATTTGATGATATCATTAGCCTGAGTTGGTCTGTCCCCCAATTCTACTCTGATTTTCTCAATGGCCTGTTTGCTCCTCTAGAGAAACTCATTCTGTTCAAACATAATTTGGATCATGGGCCATATCTCATTTATGGACTTTGTGATATCTGTCCATACATTTTCTTTGACCTCAGCCAAAGTCTTTCCTGCCATGGTTTGTTTCTGGAGCTGCTATAGTTCTTTCCTGAGCTGCTCAGTCACCTGCTTTTCTTTGGATAGGTTGGTTTGAAAAGAAGTTTTGAGCTCCTGGAGGTTCTCAACTTCCTTCTTCAGCCTGTTGATTTCTGTCTCTTACAGGTTCATCTTCTCCATGGATTTGGCAAGGTATGTTGTCCCTTCTTGTGGTGTCACTGGGGTTGCAGATGGAATTGTTGTTACTGTTGTTTTGCTTGCTCCTGAGATAGGAATGGCACTCAATGGAATGACTTCCATTGGCTTCATCTGCTCCTTCTCTTTTAGTAATATCTCCATCTCAGCCTCCATCTCTTTGAGCTGTGCATTCTGCTCCATGAGCAGCTTGAGCATTTCGTCCTTCTCGCCTTCCTTCTCTGCTATATCCTTAGCCTGTGAGTCCTCTGTGGGTGGGAGTTTCAACTGTTTCTTCAAGGAAGCGATGTATGCATTCTTTTTCTTTATCATCTCCTATGCATCTTTGACATTAGAAGGATCATAGCCGATATTGAGGACCAGCTCCTCCAAATTTTTGATTCGGTTGTCCTTCGCGAAAGAAGATATCTTCTCCAACTTGAGATGCGTTTGAGCATTGTTCAATGATACCTGAAATTTTGCTGCAGAAGTTGAAGCATGTGCCAATGTGTGGAAAACCATCTCCCTTGTTTGTTTGTGCAGATCCATCTGATCTGCTGGGTGTACGTCCTTCGCTTGGAATTCGAAGGTGGCCCTCTTGTAGTCTGAGATCACCTTGGGATCCGGTACCTGCACTTGGAGGTAGGCCATGCGCATCCTACCCTTCTCTGTGTCGAATGCGAACAACATTTTATGTTGTGCAGTCTACGTTTGTTTCCGAAACTGGGCATAAGTGCTGCTAGTAAGGGTTTGATTATTCTTCTTGATCATCTCGTATTTCTCGAAGATGCCCAATTTAGGCCTAGTCTTGCCTGGCTGATCGTTCAGGGGAGAGTCTGTGGATTAATTCGGTACTATTGGGGTGATTCCCTGATAAAGGCTCGAACCAAAAGGTGGAATGAATGGCTTGATTACTGTGGTAGTTACTGTGGTAGGCGGGGCCTCTTGTTCTACTGTTGTACCAGACGTTGAAACTGTCTTTGGCCTCTTGGTGTGCATTTGGAACTCTTCTGATGATACCTCCGTTACATGCAGAGATGAATCCTGTCGAGGCCTCTTCTCCTTAGGGACCTGTGGCGTGGTAGTTTATTGCACAGTTGTTGGGGGAACCTGCTGCTCAACTTCAACCAAGGTGTCAGGCACCCATACTGTCTGATTAGCATATTTCTCAATCTCAGGCTTATCTTCGTGAACATATGGGACATTTTTGTTCTTCACCCGCATTTCTAAGATTATCCCGTATGGATCATAATGCCATGGGAATATTAAGAAAAACTTCATCTCTTTCAGCATCCAGTCTGCTTCCTCTCAGGCACCTCGACTGTTGCAAATGAAGGAGCCAATTTTCCCTTTGATCCGAAGTTGTTGCTTCTTCTTTAATGATACGAAATGAATATCATCAGAATTCATAATTTGTCTTATGTACTCTAAAGCAAAAAATCTTACCGGTACATATTTGGGCAACTTGTAGGGTGCCAACTCGCACCGGAAAACTCTGACTTCGGTGTGGTTCTGATACAAGTCCCAGTCCCCGGTTTTTGTATTCTCCGAGAGATGAAAAATTCTCTGGACTTCGTCGTTGATGCGAGGCTCGGGCCTACCGCTCAACATGATTACCACAAGATGGTAAAATAGATCAATGAATGCTTTGAAGTCGTATTCAGTAGAGTTATGCTTCAACAAAGAGGTCCATGCTGTTACTGGCAGAGGGTTTCCATCTGCGTCCATTTTCTGCATAGAAAAACTGAATTTATCGGCTTGATAAAAAACAAACATGTAGGCCAATATGAATGAATATATAAACATGCCCTCTCTGCCAAAGTTCATGAACTACTCGTGAATATTGTCGGCCAAGAAGGTACTAAAATCAAACTGTGTTGTTGGTTTTTCATCATTGGAGAAATGGATAGAAAACCCAGGATGGGCTCATCTACCCACTGGTCGGAATAGTAACCTAACAGGGAAAAAAGAAAGGAAATGACTTGGTTTCCCTTGGTGGAGAACATGGATGACGGGTAGGGTGGATTAGTGGAAGGGAGTTGAGCAGAGGTGGGAAGGAACAACTCGAATATTTGAGCTCTCTGGGGAAAAGTCATTTTTTGATACAACTCTGTAAGGATCTCTAGACTGAAAGGAGAAACGGAATCGGCACGGGGGATTTGCATAATTTGGTTAAAATCTTCGGGAGTGATGAAGAACATGACATCTCTAGATGAAGAGACTACGGCCCTCTGGTTGGGAATATAATGTGCTTGGCATTTGAGGGAGAATTCAGGAAAGTGGTGTATCTGGGGAAAAAGGTACAGGGGCAAATTGGACTCCCAGAGTCCAATCTCATCGCTCTGGTCCAGGAATACTTCCCGGAGCCATGACTGGAGGTCTAAAAAATCAAAGTCGCAAATGGTATCTACAATCAACCTGTCTTTATCCACCAACGGGATTTTGTCTAGGTCAACAGGAGGAGGAAGAAAAGGATTCTCTTCTCCTTCTGCTGGCCTTGGCTTTGGTGCCATCTTTGCAATAGTACCTGCAATAAACAATATGTTAGTGGGGTCGACTGATGGTGGATGGAAGCGATGGGGAAGCAATGGAGGAATAAGAGGTAAGTTTTTTGGCGTGATGGACGAATAACGAATGAAAGGGGAAAAAACGATAGTTTTATTCAAAACTGGGGTCGGTTGGACGCGGGAGACATGTCAGCAGGATAACGGGTATGTTATCCTGTAATAAATGGGCAACGGGCCACTTGGGATGAGGTGGCAGGTGACGGTGGCCAAAGCATACGTACGGGTGACGTGGCGGCCAGGGATGGGTGGTAAAATTCGTAATAAGGGGCAGTTCATGAGTGAAAGGGATGAGGGACTAATAGCAGGGACTGACAACAATTATGGTATTGGACACAACTCGGGAACAAGCGGAACAGGTGGCATCATTGGAGGATGACGTCCCTAAGTGATGGAGGTTGTCATATGGCATATGGTGAAAAGACTTTAGGAACAATAGATTTGTGCCACCTATGACAAGGGGCCCGTCGGAGGGAAAATCCATTTCGAACCCCCCCCCTTTGGTTAAAAGCAGAACATCAAGGGGGGTCTGAAATCCATTGTAAACCGTTGATCTGCGCGCTCGTTTCCTGGACGCAGATCTTAGTGTGTCATTTACTACTCATTCCGGACCCCCCCCTCCATTAAAGGCAAAACGGACGGGGGGGTCCAGAATCAAATTTGGGCCATGGATCAACGCACTCGTTCTTGGACCGTCCAGATCTGTGCGATTCTTATTACCGATTCCGGACCCCCCCTCCCCCCCGGTTAAAAGCAGAACGGTCGGGGGGGTCCGAAATGATCTGTGCGTCGTAGATCTGGGCGCCACGATCTGGACCGTTGAAAAGTGCATGTAGCATAAATCAGGAGCACAGAAAAATGTGTTGGGAAACTTAGGGTAAGTGCTTTTTGCGTGTTTTTTTCCCAAACCTTTCACAAAGACACCACCAAGGGACCTTGACCAAACTATCTTTTAAGGATTGGAGACATGGTGCAAACATAACATCAAACTGGTTTTACTGGAATTGAGCAGTAAAGCAACTATCCTACATGCTAACCTATCTTCCTAGGACAATTAACCCAGATTAAACTGTTGGGTTAAGAAATTACTCTACCTAAGGGCTATCTGATCAGGATTAGACAGTCTGGTCAGATTTATTCACTAATCTAACCTATGGGCTATCTGACCAGGATTAAACAATCTGGTCAGATTTATTCACTAGCCTATCAACATTAAAATTTAAAAGAACTTGGTCATGCTTGAAAGGTATGGCCAAGTTACTATTATTGCATGGGGCTTTTTCTTTTCAATTCTTTTATGCCCTCTTTTATTTTACTATTTTTTCTTTCTTTTCTTTCCTTTTTTCTTTTCTTTTTTCTTTTTCCTTTTCTTTTTCTTTTTTCTTTTCTTTTTCTCAAATTATTTGCAGAATGAAAAATCATTTGTCAATAAAAACACTAGATACAGATAATATCCAAGTCATCAGTTGATTCCCATAATTTATGGGGTGATAACAACGGCTCCACCTGGGGATGGTACTTGCCCTGTTAAGTGCCAAGAATCCTGGTTCCTGTCATTCTGAACATATCTGTATAGTAGCCTTCATTGGTCTTATTCTCAAAACTTGGAAAATCAATGGTCAACAGCTTAGGGCCTTCTCTTCGGGCTTCAACCGACTGACTAATGTTCCTCACTCAAAAAATGCAAGTGAAAAATGAAAATTAAACTGGTATGTACAATCGAGAGTGAGTTCTTCAATTCTTTTACTGAGGTGGTACATAATGTTTCAACATTCTGCCATTCACAGGTGCCCCTGGCAGATCTGACCCATCAACGTTGTTTAGCAAGAAAGCATTGTTTCCTCTGAAAGCTTGGATCATGTATGGCCCTGTCCACAGATGGTAAAATTTCCCATGCTTTCCCTTGTCCTCATTCCTGGAATCCCACCTCAACACCAGATCTCCCAGCTCAAAATCGTCCTCCTTGGTTCATTTGTCAAAGATCTTCTTGATGTTTTCTTGGACTACCTATGTTTTGTTAAACACTTCTTCTCTAGTCTGTTGCAAATGGATCATCTGGTTGATTTTTCTTTGTGAGTCATTTGGCTCAGCTTGCACCTCTTGAAGTAATTTCATAACAGGGACTCTTAGAGAAGTAGGGAAAACTGTCTCTGTACCATAGACGAGCTGGTAAGGTGACATGCCAATTGACCTTTTGGTGGTCAGTCTATCTTCCCATAAAGAAAATACCAACTTATCGTGCCATGATTTTTTGTTTTCCTGCAATGTTTTCTTGATGATATTTACCAAAGTTTTGTTTGAAGATTCCGCCAACCCATTCCCCTGAGGGTAGTAGGCTGTGGAATGCCCCAAGCCAATGTGGTACCGGTTGCAGAAATCTATGAGTTTCTTCGACCAAAAAGCAGTTGCATTGTCAGTAATGATCTTTCTAGCACAACCAAAATGAGACAAAATATTATTTTCAAGAAATTTGATAATAACAGAGTCAATGGCTTGCCTGCTTGGTACTACCTCGATCCACTTGGTGAAATAATCGGTGGCCGTGAGAATCCACCTGTGTTGGCCTGAAGAAGGTGGGTGAATTTCTCCAATGAAATCGAGCCCCCATTGCTGGAAAGGGGCCTCAACTGATATAGGTTTCAGAGGTAAAGGAAGGAGTTTCCTTTTGCCTTCAAACAGTTGACACTGGTGACATGTTGTTACCTTCTTATGCACATCTGCGAACAGGGTGGGCCAGTAAAATCCAGCTCTGAGTATTTTTTTGGTTGTGACCTTCCAGTTCAAATGGCCACCACATTCTCCTACATGAAAATCTTGCAACACTTTATCAGCTTCATCCTTCAGTAAACAATTTAACAGAATGCCTGCAGGGTCTTTCCAATATAAATTTCCTTCTAAAATACAGAATTTCAAAGCCTTCAACTTTAAAAATCTAGCTTTAGTCTTAGTTAAACCATGGGGAGCTTGTAAATTTTGTAAAACGAATATAAGGTCTGCATACCATGGAGAGTTGAGAAATACCTCTCTAACGTTTGGAGTCGCCATCTCACCCTGTTCATCTGCAACATCTAGAAAATTAATGTCAAGAGTCTGGAAGTTAGATTCGGACATTAATTTAGCAAGGCCTTGGCCTTTGATTAGTTTTGTGGGCTTAATCTCTATATCGTATTCTAAAATTACAACAATCCATTTTCCCCTTCTTCCATCAGGGTTGTCCTGTGTTAAAATATCCTTTACTACCGCGTTGAGAACATAAGCTATGGTGTGGGAATGGAGAATGTAGACCCTGAAGTCTTTTATGGATTTTACCAAAGCAAAAGCTTGCTTCTCCATGATATTGTAGTTCAGGGAAGCATCTCTTAGAGATTTTCTGAAGAAGGCTATGGGTTGTTCATACCCTTCACTGTTCTTCTGCAGTAACACCACTGCTATAGTATGTTCAGAGGCGAAAGAAAAAAGATAAAAATCTTTAGTGAAATCGGGACTGATCAAAACTGGGGCTTATGTGAGTGCTCGTTTGACTTGTTCGAAGGATTGTCTGGAATCAGAGTCCCATTTTATTTTTACGTCCTTTTTAAGCATGTTTGTAATGTTTCGGAGGAGTTCAACCAGATTGGGAATGAATCTTCGTAGAAAGTTAATTTGCCTGATAAAATACTGTAGTTCTTTGAGGTTTCTTGGGTGTTCTAACTTTAGTATGGCCTTGATTTTACTGGGGTCTATTCTGATTCCATCTTTAGAGATGATGTGTCCTAGTAGTTTTCCTTCTTCTAATCCAAAGAGACACTTCTTAGGATTTAACGAAATCCCAAACCTTCTACATTTCTCGAAAACACGTCTAAGGTGTCGTATGTGTTCATCATCAGATTTGGAAAACACAGTCACATAATCTAAGTAAACGACAATAAACTTACCAGATTATTCCATGAAGGCGATATCCATGGCCCTCTGAAACGTGGCTCCTGCATTCATCAGACCGAAAGGCATATTCACGTACATGAAAGTGCCCCATGGTGTGGTAAAAGCGGTTTTATCTTGATCGTTCGGGTGAACTAGGACATGGTTGTAGCCTGAGAAACCATCCAACAGAGATATCCTACTGGACCCGACCACCCTTTGTAGGAGGTGGTCCATTTTCGGCAATGGGTAATTATCTTTCAGGGATACTTTGTTCAGATTTCGGAAATCAATACAGAGCGTGATTTCCCTGGTTTTCTTCCATGTAGGGACTAAATTAGAAACCCACTTAGAGAAACGTAGAGGGACTATGATCTTGGCATCATACATTTTCTTGATTTCTTTTTCTATCAAAGGGAGAAACTTGGGATTTATCCTCCTAAGTTTCTACCTAAATGGTTTTTGGTCTTCCTTTATGGGAATCCTGTGTTGTATGATGCTGGTATCGTAGGCTTTCAAATCTTCATAGCCCCAGGCAAAAACATCTGAATATTCTTTGAATAGTTGAATGTATTTAAGCTTTTGTTCTGGGGGTAATGATTTGGACAGTTTGACCATCCTAGGCTTCTCTTCAGTGCCTATGTTACAGTCCTCTATCTCTTGTCCATGAGCTTCTATTTTTGGTTTCTTAGCTACATCGTTACTGTCAAACAGATCTTCTAAAGGAACAAGACCTCTAGGTAAAACATTGCTTTTCAACTGTAAAACATCGACATCCATTTCCTAATCCCATAAATCTCCTGAATGACTGTATCTACTCCTGAATCTATAGTATTCACACTATCTATTTCAAAATCAGAATTATTTACATTCTCGTCTTCATTTTCTAAATCTATATTTGTACATTCAAAATCATTCTTGCATTGCAGAAAGTCTTCAATTTGGTCATCATTACCAAACACTTGCCAATACCTGATATTGTCGGGAACTGTCGGTCTACATTTCACTTCAACAATATACGGGCGAGTTTGGCGGAAAGGAATCTTGCAGGAGGCTGCTGACGTAACCAATCCGTCAGCCAAAATATTCTGTCCCCTCGGCATTACCTGCAAGTCAACCTCATTAAAACACTTCAAAGCATCAAGAACAACATTCCTGTAGGCTCTAAGGTGTGGGTGTTTAGCATCATACTCACCTTTAATTTGCTTGATTATTAATTCAGAGTCACCCCTTACCATTATCTGCTTAGCACCAACTTTTTTCAACAGCTTCAGATCGAGCATTAAAGCTTCATACTCGGAAACATTGTTAGTGCACTAGAAATTTAATTTGTAGGAATGATTTTCTGAATACATTTTTTGATGATTATGCAGCCAGACTCCAGCTCCTGCTCCTTCTTTACTCACAGCTCCATCAAAATCCATACTCCAGAAATCAGCGGGGAATTCTTCAGTGATTACATTTTTCATCTTTGCTACCTCACCGATTTATGGACCTTCATCTTGACTAGATACATCTTCCATCAGCTGAGTATGTTTCTCTTCCGTATCACCATCATTGTACAAGATGAACGAATCTAAATCGGAATGTGCAGAGTAAAGGGGGTAATTGTGCAGTTTTTCTTGACTACTGACCATGTACTTCATCAGTGTTTCTCTGTATAACCTCCTCTATTGCCCAAACACTGGGATAGTGGCGTAAGACATATCCAGCTGCAGGGTTCCCTTCAACTTAGCTCCCCAAGATCGGGATAGCAACATTATGTACTTTAGCGGGATGTCTGCAACCACCACGTCCATTACCATGTTTTTTGAAGGGATGTGAACCAAGGTGATGCACAGGTCCTTGATCAAACCAATACATTTGACTTTGCTGGAATCGAATGAGTGTAGATCCTTGTATGGTCTGGTGACCTCCAGTCCCAGTTTTTCCATTACTGCTTTAGGCATCAGATTGTGGGAGGCACCTGAGTCCAGCATAGCGTTATGCAAAATCAAGTCGTGTATGTTTAAATTGATGTAAAAAGGAGCAACATCACCGGTGTCATCTCGACCGTCGACTTCAGGTCCGAAAAGAAGTTCGGGATGATCATCAGTAAGGTTCACAGTGTCAGAATGATTTATTGATCCAACAGTTAAGGCCTTCATGCCTATGTCAGGTTCGATGGCCAGTGATTTAATTACCTGTGAACGATACCCGTCTCTGTTCATCAACTCTGTAAGTGGGATGGGAATTTTTAGTTTTGCCAACTCCCCTTCAAGGCTAAAGGGTGTAAAAGCTCTGCCTTGGCTCATCAGTTCTGATTTGTCCGACATGTTCTTCGGCTCAGAAGTACTAGGTGGATTAACGTGTGAAGCATCAGGCTGTGATGGTCTTTTCAGAATGTTGATGTTTTTCTTCAAAGGAGGGTCAACTTTATTCTTCTCAGGAATCTTCTCAGCAGTAGTCTTCTCAGGAGTCTTCTCAGTAGAAGGTTCACGGGTTTTCTTGGGTTCAACTGTCTTCTGTGTTTCAGTCATCTTCTTGGAGGAAGTCCCTTTTGTCTTCGAACTCCCTTCTGTATTCTTGCTACGTAGATTATACTGCCTTTGTACCTCCAAAATGGCGTTCTCAAAATCCAGTTGTTCCGCATCTTCGGCTTCTTCACTTACCTTTGTTTGATTTAGCAGAAAGAGTTCCTACTCTTCTTGAGTAAGGAAAATGGCCTCGTTGTCGTGAATGCCCATAAGTTTGATGTGAGTGTCCTCCAATTCCTTAATCACTTCACCCCCTTCATCTGCATAGTTTTCCTGTAGAGGAGTTCTGATCGGATGATCTGGGCCCCTCTGCTCTCTTTGATCTGAGGAGGCTTTCTTCTGAAATTGGGGTTCCGAATCTGAGGAGCAGGTGTGTTGTCTCTCGGAGGGTTTCTGTCTGACACATTCACCCTTTCCAACATTAGTTCTAATGTTCTGACCATAGAATCCCATTTGGAATCAGTGGTCGACGTGGAAGGTTCTCCCTTGATCGTGACTCTCCTTTCTGACCTTTGACGGGCCCTTTTCGCCAACAGATTGGCCTCCACACTAATAGCACTTTTCTGCATGTCCTCCAAGGTGGCAGCATTTCTTTCTCTTAGTTGGTATGACATGTCAGCATCAAATCCATCAGGGAATTTAATCAATGCCAGACCCTATGGAGGTTTGATTTCAGTTGGGATTGCATTGTATAGATTGTTGAAACGGGTGCAGTAATCTTGTACCGTCTCACCTTGATTTATTTTTATATTCTCGTATTCTGACAAGATCTGGAGAGGGTTTTTATTTACCTCCCATCTGTCAAGAAAACTTCTTTGGAATGCAACAAGGTCAGGGACTGAGGTGGCAGGTAAATATTTGAACCATTTCTTGACATCTCCTGTCAGACTCTAGGCAAATAGTCACATTTGAACATCAGCCTCATCCACTTCTTGTAAGTCGAAATAATCATTCATTTTGTCCACATGTTGTTGGGCGTTTAAAGGTACGGTTGCATCGAACTGTGGAAGCCTAGTTTGGTAGTCTTGGGGCATGTCATGTAGCGGCGCAGCCAACACCAAAGGAGCATATCAAGCTAACATGATGGGTGGATGAGGTGGAACGACAATCTGGATGGTCGGAGAGGTTGTGACTGAAGACGAGGATGAGGAGGGACTGAACGGTACTAAGGTAGTGATTTGTAGTTTAGTCGTGGGAGACAAGACTTCTGGGGTTCGGGGTTGCAACACAGTTGGGTCAAAAACGAGTCCAGACACCAAACTGGTAGACCGTGTTCTAACCAGACTTTGAGGTGGAAAGGTATCAAAATCAAGGTTTTGAGAGGTAACGGGTTTTACTGAAAAGGAAGGTGACTTATGCAGGGAAGTATGACTCCCTGAGCCGACAGCCGAGGCCTTTCGACTGAGTAAATGTTCGGGGTTATCTATCACTATTGCGAGTTCTGGGTCGGGATGAGATCGAGTGTGAACTTTCTTGGAAGCCATAACTATTTTTTGGTCTTTATATATATTTTTTTTAATTTTGTGAGTCTGAAAATAATACGTACAAAGTTTGATCAACCTCTAACATTACTTTCTTCTCAAAATCGAACTTTCTTTTAGGGGAAAGAAAACGTGAAATTCTCAATTTTTAGTTCATCCCCAGTATGGTCGCCATTATGTTAGCACTCTGTAAATTTCATAGAGGATGACAAAGAAGGAATCCACAAAGGTAACTTTATCCAACCGCTTTTAAAGCTGGGATCTAGCCCTTCCAGCTTTAGAGAGGGATCTCTCTATATGATTTAGCTTTGTTTTTAATTTAGATGTTAGGCTAGGTAAAGGAACATGTAGGTTTTGTTGTAAAAGTGTTTTTTGGATTGGTTGAGACAGTCTACACATCCATTGGGCTATGGGGTCTGTGTTATAATCAATATGATATACCACCATAAACATAAAGTAAAACTCCCACAGGGTGAGATAATATACTCACTGGATCTTTAATAGCTTAAATGATGGACAGAAGAAAGGATGAGAAAGATAGATTCAAATAAGAAGCAGTTAAGAATTTCTTAATTGAAAACATCAGAAGATAAACATTGAAATCTTTAAATTCGGAAATAGGGTATCCAAGATAAATCCTGCAACATACGTTACTTTTCAAGACTAGTTTCAGAAAATAATATGATCACAAAGAAAGAAAATATTCAACTGAGAGAATAAACGTCACCAGTGAATACACGCAAGAATCCTGTGAAGTGCTTCCTCTTTATTAATGGCAGATCTCTTCAAAAATGGTTATAGTCTTATAGCGTCAGGGTGTAAAGATCAACAACCCTCAACACTTCGAAAAGTCAAGTATTTATAATTCCAATTACAAACGTTCCTGTCATTAACTGATCAGGATGTGCTCATTCTATTTTTAGCCTAACTAATTTAACTAATCAAAACTGCTTGATGTCTTGGTACAACTGCGGAATTTCTGGGGTAGGCCGTTGGCGAGGTTCCTGTATAACCTCTTCTGACTGGACCTGGACAGCTCGTCTGCTAATTGAGAAGATCACAAAGTTCTTCCCATCTGAGATGACTAGGCACTGTGACTTTGAGTAGTCTACGATACACTTCATCCATGTCTGTATACTTAGCGAATGTGGGCTTACTAAGGAATATGTATCGAATCTTGTGTTGGATACTAATGTCCAACTGTAGGGTATCCGCGAATGCTTTTCCAGTGATGCTCCCTTGTATGCCTGCAAACTTTGAACTGTCTTTGGACACTTCAGCCAATCTCTTCTTGTAATCTGGGAGTGTCATTAGTTTATCATTAATGACCTTCAGACCAGGTAAGCCTTTCTTTTGGAGAGCATCAATCTTATTGAAAAAAATTTGTACCCCTTGGTCCATTACTTGAACCTTCTCTTCGAGCTGTAACATTAATCCTCTCTTGGTCAAAACCCTCTTGACCTCTAGGATTGTCTTTATTCTGTCTTCTATCTTCAGCTCTTCTAGCTCTTCTCTGGTTTTGGAATTGAGGAATTTGATGATATCATTAGCCTGAGTTGGTATGTCCCCCAATTCTACTATGATTTTCTCAATGGCCTATTTGCTCCTCTGGAGAAACTCATTCTGTTCAAACATAATTTGGATCATGGGCCATATCTCATTTATGGACTTTGTGATATCTGTCCATACATTTTCTTTGACTTCAGCCAAAGTCTTTCATGCCATGGTTTGTTTCTGGAGCTGCTGTAGTTCTTTCTTGAGATGCTCAGTCACCTTCTTTTCTTTGGATAGGCTGGTTTGAAAAGAAGTTTTGAGCTCCTGGAGGTTCTCAACTTCCTTCTTCAGCCTGTTGATTTCTGTCTCTTGCAAGTTCATCTTCTCCATGGATTTGGCAAGGTCTGTTGTCCCTTCTTGTGGTGTCACTGGGGTTGCAGATGGAATTGTTGTTACTGTTGTTGTGCTTGCTCCTGAGATAGGAATGACACTCAATGGAATGACTTCCATTGGCTTCATCTGCTCCTTCTCTTTTAGTAATCTCTCCATCTCAGCCTCCATCTCTTTGAGATGTGCATTCTGCTCCATGAGCAGCTTGCGCATTTTGTCCTTCTCACCTTCCTTCTCTTCTATCTCCTTAGCCTGTGAGTCTTCTGTGGGTGGGAGTTTCAACTATTTCCTCAAGGAAGCGATGTTTGCATTCTTTTTCTTTATCATCTCCTCTGCAGCTTTGACATTCGAAGGATCGTAGCCGATATTGAGGACCAGCTCCTCCAAAGTTTTGATTCAGTTTTCCTTTGCGAAAGAAGATATCTTCTCCAACTTGAGCTGCATTCGAGCATTGTTCAATGATACCTGAAATTTTGCTGCAGAAGCTGAAGCATGTGCCAATGTGTGGAAAACCATCTCCCATGTTTGTTTGTGCAGATCCATCTGATCTGCTGGGTGTACGTCCTTCGCCTAGAATTCGAAGGTGTTCCTCTTGTAGTCTGAGATCACCTTGGGATCCGGTACCTGTGCTTGGAGGTAGGCCATGTGCATCCTACCCTTCTCTGTGTCGAATGCAGACAACAGTCTATGTTGCGCAGTCGATGTTTGTTTCCGAAACTGGGTATAAGTGCTGCTAGTAAGGGTTTGATTCTTCTTCTTGATCATCTCGTATTTCTCGAAGATGCCCAATTTAGGCCCAGTCTTTCTTGGTTGATCGTTCAGGGGAGAGTCTTTTTATTTCTTCGGTACTGTTGGGGTGATGCCCTGATAAAGGCTCGAACCAAAAGGTGGAATAACCGACTTGATTACTGGGGTAGTTACTGTGGTAGGTGGGGCCTCTTGTTCTACTGTCGTACCAGATGTTGAAACTGTCTTTGGCCTCTTGGTGTGCATTTGGAACTCTTCTAATGATACCTCCGTTAGAGGCCGAGATGACTCATGTTGAGGCCTCTTCTCCTTAGGGACCTGTGGCGTGGTAGTTTGTTGCACAGTTGTTGGGGGAACCTGCTGCTCAACTTCAACCAAGGTGTCAGGCACCCATACGGTCTGATTAGCATATTTCTCAATCTCAGGCTTAGCTTCGTGAACATATGGGATATTTTTGTTCTTCACCTGCATTTCTGAGATTATCCCATATGGATCATAATTCCATGGGAAGATTAAGAAAAACTTCATCTCTTTCAGCATCCGGTCCGCTTCCTCTCAGACACCTCGATTGTTGCAAATGAAGGAGCCAATTTTCCCTTTGATCCGAAGTTGTTGCTTCTTCTTTAATGATATGAAATGAATATCATCAGAATTCATAATTTGTCTTATGTACTCTAAAGCAAAAATTCTTACCGGTACATATTTGGGCAACTTGTAGGGTGCCAACTCACACCCGAAAACTCTGACTTCGGTGTGGTTCTGATACAAGTACCAGTCCCCAGTTTTTGTATTCTCCGAGAGATGCAAAATTCTCTGGACTTCGTCGTTGATGCGAGGCTCGGGCCTGCCGCTCAACATGCTTACCATAGTATGGTAAAACGGATCAATGAATGCTTTGAAGTCGTATTCAGCAAAGTTACGCTTCAACAAAGAGGTTCATGCTGTTACTGGCTGAGGCTTTCCATCTGCGTCCATTTTCTGCATAGAAAAATTGAATTTATCGGCTTGATAAAAAACAAACATGTAGGCCAATATGGACGAATATATAAATATGCCCTCCGTGCCAAAGTTCATGAATTGCTCATGAATATTGTCAGCCAAGAAGGTACTGAAATCAAACTATGTTGTTGGTTTTTCATCATTGGAGAAAATGGTTAGAAAACCCAAGATGGGCTCATCTACCCACTGGTCAGAATAGTAACCTAACAGGGCACAAAGAGAGGAAATGACTTGGTTTCCCTTGGTGGAGAACATGGATGATGGGTAGGGTGGATTGGTGGAAGGGAGTTGAGCGGAGGTGGGAAGGAACAACTCAAATATTTGAGCTCTCCAGGGAAAAGTCATTTTTTGATACAACTCTGTAAGGATCTCTAGACTGAAAGGAGAAACAGAATCGACATGGCGGATTTGCATAATTTGGTTAATATCTTCAGGAGTGATGAAGAACAGGACGTCTCTGGATGAAGAGACTACGGCCCTCTAGTCGGGAATATAATGTGCTTGGCATTTGAGGGAGAATTCAGGAAAGTGGTGTATCTGGGGAAAAAGGTACAGGGGCAAATTGGACTCCCAGAGTCCAATCGCATCGCTCTGGTCCAGGAATAATTCCCGGAGCCATGACTGGAGGTCTGAAAAATCGAAGTCGCAAATGGTATCTACGATCAACCTGTCTTTATCCACCAACGGGATTTTGTCCTGGTCAACAGGAGGAGGAAGAAAATGATTCTCTTCTCCTTCCACTGGCCTTGGATTTGGTGCCATCTCTGTAACAACACCTGCAATAAACAATATGTTAGTGGGGTCGACTGACGGTGGATATTGGTGACGGGGAAGAAATGGAGGAATAAGAGGTAAGTTTTCTGGCGCGATGGACGAATAACGAATGAAAGGGGAAAAAATGGTAGTTTTATTCAAAACTGGGGTTGGTTGGACGCGGGAGACATGTCAGCAGGATAACGGGTATGTTATCCTGTAATAAATGGGCAACGGGCCACTTGGGATGAGGTGGCAGGTGATGGTGGCCAAAGCATACGGACGGGTGATGTGGCGGCCGGGGATGGGTGGTAAATGTCGTAATAAGGGGCAGTTCATGAGTGAAAGGGGTGAGGGACTGACAGCAGGGACTGACAACAGTTATGGGATTGGACACAACTCGGGAACAAGCAGAACATGTGGCATCAGTGGAGGATGACGTCCCTGAGTGATGGAGGTTGTCAGATGGCATATGGTGAAAAAACTTTAGGACCAATAGATTTGTGCCACCTATGACAAGGGGCCCTCAGAGAGAAAATACATTCCGGACCCCCCCCCCCCTTTTGTTAAAAACAGAACATCAAGGGGGGTCCGAAATCCATTGTAAACCGTTGATCTGCGCGCCCGTTTCCTAGCCGCAGATCTT
>ML786423.1:436862-471468 GCA_009831015.1 Picea engelmannii
CATTTCTCCTCAACCATGAGGATCCACGTGATGTTCCAAATACCACTAGAAACAACATGATGTATACTATCCATCCATGGGTGTTGTATCTTCATGTGCATTTTCCTTCATGTCCAAATACCTTCATCAATCTTGCGGTCCAAAACCAATGACTAGAGTTGACATCAATGACAACAACCAATCTTCCAACATTTACATCATGGCAAGGTTTTGTTTCTGCACTTAGAAAGAAATTTTATCCTTTGGGTTATAATGAGAAGGATTTAATTGAATGGAAAGGTCTTAAACTAAGAAAAGGACAAATAGTTAAAGAATACACAGATGAATTTCGTAAGATGGAATTAATGTTAGACATTCCATTACATACCCAAGAAACTCTTATGAAGTATATAGGAGGTTTACCTACACATATTCATAACATTGTATTTATGTTTGGACCTACTAATCTTAGTAAGGTTTATGTTCAAGCAACATACATTGAGGCAGGGAAAATAAGAGTTGGTGTATCAGGGGAATCGTCTTCGAGAAAAGAGGACAAAAGGAAGTGGAATGGAAAGAAGGAAAATTCAGTGGCAAGAAATGAAGAGAAGCTCTCTTGTAAGCATTGCAAGAAAGAAGGGATTGATGATGACCATTGTTGGCAATTTCATCCCAAGAAGAGACCAAAGTGGTTCAAATAAAGGAAAGGGAGGAAAATAGTTGCAGCAGCAACACGACCAACAGACCTGGGATCGGATTTGGGTGATGAATCTAAAGTCTCAACGGTTGGTTTGGCAGGTAAAATTGGTGATGGATTTGATTCTAGAAGTAAATTGCTTCACATAAGGGTCATACTGAGGCATACTAAGGTCGACACATTGATAGGTATTGGATCTCAATCTAACTTGATTTCAGAGGAAGTGGTTAAACAATTGGGATTAAACACTCAGATGCATCATAAGCCTTACTCACTTAAATGGATAAGAAACAATCATAAATTGCACATAACAAAGAAATGCACATTAAATTTTGCAATTTCATCTAATTTTGTGGATGAGGTAACATGTGATGTGGTGCCACTCAATGAATGTGTAATGTTATTAGGCAGTCCTTATTTGTATGATCGCAAAGCAATCTTCTACAAGGAACAAAATCAATATCACTTAATCAAAGTAGGTAAAGAATATGTTGTACATGCTCATCAATTAAAATAAAATCAAATCAAGCAAGCAAAACACCTATAATTGTCCCAAATCAAGTAATTGATCTTAAGCAAGAACATGAGATGATTGTAGACTGGAAGTTCAATCATACTTTTCTTCAATATAAGTTAATGTCGTGAAAGTACTACAAACATATTAGCTCATTTGCATTCATATTTTTTATGTTATCATAAGTAATGTTGTCAACATGGATGATAGTGGCTTCAGTAAGATGTGACAGAGTACAAGTGCCTAACAACATGTTGTCATTTATCATGAATTTTTTACAGTTGATATTGATGAGACAGGTACATAGGACAGATTTTAAAGATAGAGAACAAGTGGGGTGGCATATCCCACACTTGATGACTAGTTAGTATCCTTTTAGAGGACCAAAAGGTCTTTAGTGGGGAGGCGCGATCCAGAATGGATCCAAGAACCAAAATGGGTCCAGGAAGGCCTAAACATCAAAGTGATCATAATGTCTTAAAAATGGACGTGTTCATAGACCTCGTTGATACGAACCCAACGCAACTTGAACGGGTTCAAACATACACCGTATGCGAAATATATCGCGATATGTTCATTTTGCCAAACATGCAAAATTTTGATGATTGTGCAGTCTGTACAGTGTTGACATGGCATATGAATGTATAGGATGTACGACTATAAAGTGATGTGGGAGGTACATTGCATGTTGAATGGGCAGATGTTGTTGAAAAGTGGACGAATCTTGGTTTGACACATGGCATTTATTTGAGTGAATGGAATGGTGCCACGTGGCCCAATCATGGGATGCCATGTGGCACCCCTTCATTGGTTCATTGATTGAATGGAAAACATTTATGGACTCCTCAGGAGTCTAACCTATGACCTTCGGTTCAGGTCAAAGTGTTTTGGCAGGGTCGGGCTACCAGCCTTCCCACGTTATGTCTTGTAAACTATAGTTGTGATTTAATATTTGATTTGAACTATGGTGTAATCCAGGCGGAGTTAAGGGTTGGGGCCTAGCCCCAGCCCCGATGCATTTTTGGCATGAAATTTTTTTTGGCACACATTTCAATGGAGCCTAGCCCCGACACAACCATACGACCGTTTACATGTGAACTCCAGTCAACCCTTAGCACGGATAGTGGGGTTAGCGCCCGGTCGATCAGGCTAGCCCACCGACCAAGGTGCATAAATAGAGGTCTACCACCAGGGGATACAATGGAATATGGGGTGCGTGGAGCTTAAGCCTGCGACCATATGGCCATGAAACATATGACCAAGACCCAAAAACGGAGGGGCCAATGCACCAACACTAGCCAGGGCCACATGGAGGGCACCCATATGACCAAGAGACCGGGATTTAGGGGGTTGCACCTAATTTATGCCAAAATTGGGTTTCAAAACATTATATTATGATTTTTATTGATTTTCAGCCTGATATTAGGAGATTTTGGCCATTTTTAGAGGATCTAGAGCTCTTTTTTAGGCCAGATCTTGGGGGGAAGTTGGGCGTTTGTTGCCAACTTCAAGCCTATATAAACTAGAGGTTATTGGTAGCCTGGGAGGAGGTTGAGAACAGGAAAATGCTGAAGAATTGTAAATCCAAATCCATTTTTATGCAGGGAAGCCATTGAGGAGAGCAACTTTGCGGGCCATTTCTGGGAGATTCGTTCATCCATTTTCAGTGTCGTCAGTTGTGATGGGTTATTGATATCTAGAAGAACATAGGCATATTAGTTTTTAATCCATTTGGAAATTTTATGATGTACGTTTGAATCTTTGAAGAGAAATAATAAATCCTCACCCACTGAGACAAAGGCCCAGAGATGTAGGCGAGATTGTCGAACTTCGTTATCAACTTTTGTTGTTATGGTTTGTTGATTCTTGTGCTTATTTCTAGATCTGTATATTTCATTATGGATGTTATTTTTCATCTTTAATTCTTCCTCTTTCATCAAATTCCTAAATGGTAAATGAACACATGTTTTAAAACTCAACCATTGTCTTTAAAATATATTTTCGGATCAATGAACTTCTTGCATTGCTTGGTAGAGATCAAGGAAATAGAACTAGGTGGGAATGCCTCCGGTATCATGTACAATTTCTTGTTCAAAATAATAATCACACTGTGAGGCCTAGACTCATATACAACATGTAATTTCCATAAATATGGTTGGCCCAAAACAACATTACAAACTTCAAGAGGAGAAACATCACACAATACCTCATCTTTGAAGGGCTTGATGTCGTACGACAGGAGGCACTGTTGGCTGATGCAGAGATCACTTCCTTGGAAAAGCCATCCAATGGTGTAGGGTTGCGGGTGCGACATTGTCGGCAGGGCTAGCCGCTTGTGACCTATGATGAGATGAGGTTCTTCTGGCTACCACTATCAATGATGACGTGCAGTGGGGTCACCTTCACCCACATTTGTGAATGAAAAAGGTGCTTGTCTTCCTCTTGCTCATCTGGTTCACTAGGCTGGAGCTTGGTGGTAGAAATGGTAGCATTGGGTTTTGTATCAATAATTTGCCTCCCCCTTTTTGGTTCTGACTAAGAGTCGGAACATGCATCTGATTCAGAGGATTTCACCTCAGCCACCACCGACTGCTTTGAGCGGCAATCAATAGTGTTATGCCAGGGGCTCTTATGGAAGTCGCACCACTTCCTGGTATCATTCTTTATCTTTCCAGTGTCCTTCTTTGCTTATGGATTGGACTGGTTCTCTTGAGGCTTTCCATCTTTTCTTTGTCGTTTTTTCTGCAGGTTGGGGCCGCTCTTTCCTTGCTTTTGCTATGAGGGTTTCCCAGGCCCAAATTGTCGCATCTTTCGTTTAAGCTTCTGCTCGATTTTGATGGCATATTGGTAGGTCATGCCCAAGGATGATATTTCTAGGAACTCCATTTTGGCCTATATGTATCTATGCATACCACCGCGATACTTGAGCACCGAATGTCGCTCAAAATATTTGATACCCAACTTGGCGTGAAGGGTATGGAAGATATTTTTGAACTCAGGCATAGCTTGGCCTATTTCCTACTGCAGTGTGGTCCATTTTGTATACAATTCGTCATAACTTTCGACAAGGTAGTATTGTTCCTTAACAACATCCCTGAAGGACTCACAGGTGACCACAACTATAAATAATGAGGGCTCCTCTGTTTCCTTTTGATCACAAGAATTTTCCCACCAATATTTGACATGGGGAATGACTTTGAGGATCACAAAAGTAATATTTTCTCTATTCTAAAAGTTATGGACATAGAAATACCCTTCTAGTAGATTCAACCATTTTTCTACAACATCTACATCTATATTACCTTCAAATATAGGAATATCAAAGTTGATTTGTACCTTGAATGGGGCAGCGCCTCTGCTTGAGGAAGATGTGTCGCCTATTGGTACTCTCCGAAGGATTTGCGCAAACCTATCCATCATCTTGTTCCTATGTTGCATGAGGGATTCCTCGAGAAACATTTTGAAATTATCTCCTATCATGCCGTATTTATTTTCTCCCACCATGAGAGGTCGCTTGGGTGTGCAAGAGCTTTTGTACTTAAGAGAAACAAGCTCGAGACCCAATTCTTTGTACCCTGACCTCGTTGGGGACATGCATTAAGAATGACAAGGAACAAACTGCTCTGATACCATTGATCTGGATTTTATGAGAAGAACGAAATGAATACAGATTAATAATAAAATATGCTTAACACTTAATAATAGAGACATAGTAAAATTTGTTTCTATTCAATAAGGAAATAAGTTGAAACTGTAAAATGCAGTGAAAAACAAGCTTGTTGGAATGGTGGTGGCTTATCTCTAAGAAGAGATGTGACAGATATGCTCACTCGCAAGAAGATGAGTACAATGAGTCTCTGAAATCCTTTTTACAATATACATGTGTTACACATCAAAATTACTCACTTTGATAGTGTCACAAGTGTCGCATTTTGCTCACAAGGTCGCAAGTGTCGCATGTTTCTCACAAGTGTCACAAACATCAAACAAAGCATATTCCATGATGCCTATGTCGTGCCTATAAAGACATGAGAAGGACACTTGAAACACCTCAAACATTTGATTTGGAATAGGAGAAATGAGTCAACAGGGTTGCAAACCTTTTGACATCTGAAAGCACCTCAAAAATTGAGTTTTTGGAGGGGAGCGCTCCCCCTTACACTGTCAGGGAGAGTTATAATGCTCCCTTGGCCCTTTTGAGGGAGCACTATATATTTTGGAGCGCTGACGCTTCCCTTAACTTTTTCAGGGAGCGCTACAACGCTCTGATGGCCCTTTTGAGGGAGCACTACCTATTCTGGGTAGTTGTTAAGTTGTTGAGATGAATGGGGGAAGCATCTTTTCATTCTTGGAAGGCAGTTGGACTTGAATCCCTAGTCCAGCCATGATCTTAGGGCAGGTCCTCAACTGAAGGAGGCAAATCCTCAACTTCCCCAAGGATATCTCAAATGGTTAAAGCCTCTCCAAGGCTATATAAGCAAGCTTTCTAATGGTGAAAGGGAATGGAAATGGAGAATTACACCAAACTTATGATCTCATAAGTGGTTCTGGAGCTGATTGGGGGAAGAACTGAAGATATGAAACTTATGATCTTGGAGGAAGCTCACAGTCAGCCAAAGGAGAGTGATCAGTGAAGCTGTTATTATCCAGGCTATGGATCCTTCAGGCAAGGGTTAGGAAAAGAGGACTTGACGAAGTTGTCGCATTCGCATCTACGATTGTAAGTACTGTTGTCGTTTTTCTCATCAATATGACACGCTTGGCCTGTTTCTTTCTAGTTTGTGTCTAATGTCACATGAACTTATCATTTATTGATAGATTTGTTTTCAATCTAATATCAATAGAGTAGGAAGCGTTTGTATCTTGTTTTTTCCACAGGATCCAGTGAGAAGCAAAGGATCGAAGCGCAACCAGTGGAGTCGCCAGTTTTTGTTGTAGGAAAATCTCCCTGTGGATAGGTAGATCGCCTCTAAGATCTTGACCCTAACTCTAGACAGAAAATGCTTAACATGGACACTGACTTCCTTTCAAATCTATCTAAACTAATACATGATAAGGAAGGATGACAGAAGTACCTTTTATCGATGTTTTTCCCTGCACGCTCCTTATAGCTTCATCAAGTCCCCTTCGTCTAACCCTTGCTCGAAAGATCCACAACCTGGCTAACAACAGCTTCACTGATCACTTCTCCTTTACCTGACTGTGTGTTTCCTATGAGATCATAGGTTTCATGCTAGCAATTCTTCCCCCTTTCCACCATCATAGAGCTTGCTTATATAGGTTGAGAGAAGCTTAACCTCTTGAGTTATCTTTAGAAAAAGTTGGGAACCTCCTCCTTAGATCAGGGATCTCCTGATGAAACCAAGAATTCGAGTACAACTGCCTCCTAATTTTGAAAGATCCTTTCCTCATTCTCCTCACCGGGCTAACAACTGACCCAGATTAGGGAGCGCTCCTTCAAAAGGGGCATCAGAGTGCTATAACGCTCCCTGAGAAGCTTAAGGGGAGTGCCAGCGCTTCAAAAGTGAGTAGTGCTCCTTCAGAGGGGTGAGGAAGCGTTATAACGCTCCCTGAGGCCTTATAGGGGAGCGCCAACGCTTGTAAGGTTGTTTCAGGGGAGTGTTCACCCTCAAAACTCTTGATTGAAAGCCCTTTTCAGGTGTTAAGAGTTATTTTACTCTAGTAAACCAGTTCTCCTTCTTCAAACCAAGTACATAAGATGTTTTAAGTATCTCCTTAGTGTCATCATTACGGAAATATGATTAAACAAAATTTGTGACACTTGTAACCAACTTGCGACACTTGCGAAAGTTGTAAGGAAGTTGCGACACTTACGACAATTTAGAGGAATATGTGACACTTGTCCAGTCGAGTAATTTTGATGTGTAACAGAATGCCCCCCAAAGTATGAAGTCAGAAGATGCAAATTGATGACTGAAATAATTTGTAGACGTTCAAGCAAGGGTATAGACTCAGAGAACCTGACGGAAGCTGCACACAAACATCCAAAAAATATCATGACACGTTTCAAAACCCAAGGCAGGCATACCTATGCTTGGCTGATCGAGACTTGTAAGGTATGGCCGCCATAATATACACTGTGGATCCATAATTGTATTGATAAAAAGGTATAGCCACTGAAGATACAATGTGGATCTATACTCTGATGACTCGGACTGATCGTAGCCACGAAGAATACACAGTGGATCTACGAGATGACGAGACATAGCCACGACCAATACACAGTGGATCTATGTAACAGTGTATGTGTTCTTTGTCGAATAAAAACTCCTTCGCAACCTGGGCAAAGCATATATCAAAGTGATTACCCAACCCAGGGTCTTCTTACCAATCCCAGTGTGATATGATTCTAACCATGTGAATAGATGTCGTGACGTCGAACATGGTAGAAACCACTTGATTACCGGTCAATGAGGTAAACCGTTAACAAGTGCGAGGGAGATCACCATTAATGTCAATGATTCCCAAGGTACCTTAGTACATTCCATCGAACGTGAATAGATGATTTGAGGTCAAACATTCATGGAATCATTCGATTAGAGGTCAATGGTGTAAACCCACTGTCGAATGTGAGGAGGCCTTCCATTGAGGCATGCAGGTCCCAAAGTACTAATTAGTTTCTAAGTCTAATTCTTGGATAATGTGTTGAAGTCGATAGGAATAGACTCGTCAAGGGAGGGCCTTGATGTATCCCCCATAAACGACATGAAACACATATAAATATGTAATTGGTAGATCAAAAGAACATGGACTGACACGGGTTTTGAGACAAGATATTTGGGATGGTTGACTCTCGAGGCAGATACTTCCCTTGAACACTGAGGCACAACAGCAAAACGTGACATGGACCAATACTTATGAAATGGATGTGATGACTTGCATCAGGTGACCCAAAGGAGTGAAAGGAACTCAAAGATCGGTTCAATGCAGAGGTTCAGCGGATTATGATATACGTACATGACAAAGTGTCATGTTCAAGGGCGACTCTAAGAAGTGATGGACGATGTTCTCAAGAGACTGCTTGGCTTGCTCCTTTCAATTTTTCCCCCATCCAGATAGATGAGTACCTCTTTTTTATTTAACGAGCTCGAGGAGGATAACACATGCTCGATATAACTCACCTTCGGTAAGTTCCTCTTCCTTTGTTTAACGAACCGGAAGAAGTAAGGGATCGGTCCCGTATGGGCCTGTCGATGTGTGCTTTAACGAGTCCAAAGACAGAAAACTCGAAGGTTTTTCGGGATTATAGAGTTTGGAAAAATTCTTAAAAGAGAACTCTCTCAGTTCCTTTTTCGTACAGTAGTCCAACGAGACCGAAAAAGGGTTAAACTATCGCTCGCAAGACGCCCTTTCTGACCTTTTAACGAGTGTGAAAGGAAGCAAGATCACTCGACAATCTTTTCATATTTAGAGAGTCTGAAAAGGGTTTAAAGGAGACTCCAAGGGGGTTCCTTTTTCATGTGTTCGTATCCAGATAGGTCCGAAAAAGAGATAAAAGTTTACCCGGTTACGTTCTCATATTGTCGAGCTTGAGAACGAACTAAGACTATGCTCATAAGTGCGACAAGGTAAATAACCGATCAAGACTGCCAGGAAACCTGCGATACCAAAGCTACAAACCAGAGTTTAGTGAAGCCATTACATCATTAGAGAAACCCAAAAATGACCATACCTTACAAAAAATGGAATTTTATAAATAACAATTGATTTGAAAATTCATTTACCATTTCATTTGCAAGGATTTTTGGAGTAGTGGAGAATCTCATTTTGGATCAAATCTTGTTTTTCTCGCTGCCGTAGCTACGATTGATCATTTCACTCGCCGTTCAAACCAGGTAGGTTCCCATCCCTTTATCTTTCAATTACATGGTTTTAGGTTGGTTTTCATAGCATTATTTATTTCAAAACACAAATCCCTAAGTCGCCCCTCTTTGAACCAAATCGGCCTCTTTTTAAAAGTTAATAAAATAGGGGGATTCTTTTACAAAAATGCATTAGAGAAGGGTCGTTAGGATGTCTACACCCTTGCAATCGATTATACCATTCATTTTTAGCAAAAGAACTCATAAAAATTCGCCCCAAATGCCCATGCACCCCCCAAAGTCGTTTTGCATTTTCAAAACGTTCTTGTCATTATTTGACAAATGTTAAAGGACGTGGTGGTTAAAAAGAGTGAGTGGTAGCTTTTAGATGACATGGGTACTTTGTTTCATGTTTTAAAATGCTTTTTTGAAAATCGCCGAAATCACCAAAACGTGAGGAATAACGAAACTCTTGATTTTTTGTTTTGTAGGTGTCTTCGGCAATCATGATTGAATGGAAAGAGAGGGAACATGAGATGGATGATTTGGCCACTCTACAAAGTCCTCGTATGCGAGCCGCTTTGCGAGCTTGCGGCTTGCTCAAGTTCTTCAAATTACAAAAAATGAAGAGAGAGGTGTTACTGCTTGAGCATATGATTGGCCTTTGGGATGTTGCGGAAGAGGGATTCTGTATCGGCACACAATTTCTAACCATTGAGTTGGAAGATGTGTACTTTTTGACCGACCTCTCGAAAAGAGGGGTCCCCATATCTTTCACTGGGCAGAGGGCATTACCTAAGCAAGTGGACGTGTATCTGACACGTCACTAAATTCCGGGAGCAAGGTTGGTAGGGGGCAGGATCCCTATCAAGGATATACGAGATCTGCCTCTCCGGTCTATATTATTTGCTATTACGAGCATGACAGGAAACACTAGCACTCATCTGGCATTGAGGTCGCAGGTGGCCTATGGTGTTCATTGTTTGGAACCAACACTGTTCAACTGGAGTGCAGCGTTCCTTCGGAATGTGAAGGAACAGATCTCACGGTGCAGGACTGGTCAGAAGCAGTTCGGCTATGGCTCGTTTTTGGTCTCATTTTTCCTAGAGCGCATCCCTCAGATGCAGCCTCAGATAGCACTGGCAGTATGACCAGTGGACAAACCTAGGATGGAGAGGTGGACTAGTCTGTCTCCAAGGCTAGTTTCAGAGTCAGAGTTCCACTTCACTGGTGATTTCTTTGCCTGGCTGAGACGGCAGTACCTCTAGATAGAGGACTTCCCCTATGCCGATGTAGACTTCCATGGGAGTATGGAATTGATTTTTCCCGTGGGGGAAGACTGGGATGAGTCAGGTAAGAGATTAAGCCATACCTTGTCTAATTTTTGTTTTTTAAGTTTTTGATGTATATGTATTTTTTTGGGTATGTAAAAGAGTCTTAACGGATGTTTTGTTTCCAACATGCAGACAAGGGAGCAGTGCGCCCTATTGATATACCAGTACCAGGGCATCGTGGAGGCTCCCCAGTTGCAGCAGATCCAGTGGTACCAGTGATGGGTCTCTGAGAGATCGAAAGAAACCTCCAAGGCCTTACGATGGGCATCCCTCCTCTACGGAGGGGGGATGTGCCTTTACATCTGTAGCGGCACACTGTAGGAGTACCGGAGAATGTTAATTCTCTGTTGAGGCACGTAGTGCACGCAGTAGTGTGTTACTCACAGCATAACGTAGTGCGGGGAGATTAGAATCTCTCCAGTGATCATGTTTTGTATGCCTTGTCAGGCGACGTTGTATGGGTGGAAAGGCCCAATATTTTGCTCTTTTACACACTTTTTGATGTAAAGCAAACATTTCAATCACGCCATATATATATATATATACATTTTCGATTTTTCATGATGCCGATGATTTGTACATGATGATGTCTGTGATGTGTTTTAATTTACATGTAATGTACAGTTTTTGCTTTCCTTGAATCTTATCTGTGGGCTAGATACCGATCCATGATATAATTAGCTAATGAATCTGAAACACTATTAAGTTCTCTTGGAATGTGTCTATATTCAATGTAATCAAACATTCATTCAAGACGATGAACTTGTAAGTGTAGACATAGCAGGATAGGAATACGGATAGCATAGATGTGGTTGAGTTGATAAACCACGAGTTGGGAGTCTAAGTAAATAATGATACGAGAGATACCTAGGGAGGAGGCTTGGGTCAACAGTCCAATGACAGCGTGGTATTCTGCCATATTGTTGGTTGCTGGTCCTAAACAAATGCCTCCTGAACTCACCACCTCATCAAACTGATAAATAACCCATGCTGCCGAAGCAATGTTCCGGGTATGTCGGCTGGCGCCATCCGCGAACCCAAAAAATATAGGAAAGGCAGACATCATCTGTGCATGAAAACAGAGGCACAGTCATGAGTGGCAACGGTAAAGACTCGAGCACGCGAAAGAAAAAGACACACCACACTAAAATACAATAATGTACAAAGTACAGATGCTAGGTGATCTAGGCATAGTACTTTTTAAGGTAAAGCCCATTTCAGGGCTCTCCCAGAGAAATTCCATCATGATCTACTAGTTCATAAGCACCTTTGTGTAAAACACGCTTCACGATGTAAGGACCGTGCCACATAGGTTATAACTTTCATGTTCCCAATTTATCGTGTGCTTGGTTGTAAACGAGGCCTAAGTCTCCTTTTGCAAAGGATCGAGGTTGGACGGATTTGTCATATTGACTCTTAATTCATTTCTGATGTGCCTCATTACCGAGGGAAGCATCACGGTGTGTTTCATCTAGCTTGGATAGATATAAGAATCGTTCTTCTTCCGCAGAAGTATGGGGCAGGAGTTCTACTTTCAATTTTAGTGATGGAATCTCGCACTCGATTGGTAGGATGGCTTCAATGCCATAGACCAACTGGAAAGGAGTGAATCCAATTGAGGTTTTCACAGACGTGCGATAGGCCCAGAGAGTGGAAAATAGTTGTAAATGCCACGATGTCTTGTTTTCCCCTACCATGCGTTGGATCATGGTTTTTAGGACTTTGTTGATAGCCTCAACATGCACGTTCACTTGAGGGTAGTAAGGGGATGAGTTTTCATGGCGAAAACCCAATTTGACATGTAACTCGCTCATCATCTGGTTTTTGAAGTGTGCACCATGGTCGGTGACGATGGCACGTGGTACACCAAAATGAGTAATGATATGGTTGAAGAGGAATAGAGCTACAGTACGGCCATCATTTAGGAAGGTAGGCATAGCCTCAACCCATTTGGTGAAGTAGTCGATGACGATGATGATGTAACTGTGCCCCCCAGCTGAGGTAGGCTTACACTGCATGAAATCGATACCCCATTTGGAAAAGGGGTCGATGGAAATAATGGGGTGCAGCGCAGTAGGGTGGGTGTGTGCCTTCTTGTTCAATATTTGGCAGGGTGGGCATTTTTTGACGGCCTCGATGCAATCTTTGAAAATCGAGGGCCAAAAGTAGCCGGCACGTAGGATGTTTTGGGCTGTGGCCATCCCAGAAAGGTGACCGCCACAGGCGCCAAGGTGACAATCGTTCAAAACGTGTTCAGCCTCTTCGTGAATCAGACATTGCCGAAGGATGGTGTGAATACCATGGCGATACAAAGTGTCGTTGAGGATGAGATAACGGCGAGAGTGGTGACGGATGCATCGACGCTCTTCGCGAGAGATGTTGGGCTGAAAACGTTGAGTTTGAAGGTAGAGGAGAATGTCTCTGTACCAAGGGTCAGAGGTGCGGATGAGGAAGAGAGATTCATCGGGGAGAGAATCTCTAGTTTCAATGTTTTCATCGGCACAAGGGAGAGCACATATGAGCTCGGAAAACACCAAGGATTTTTTGGCTTTAGCCTTTGTAAACTCGAGATCGAATTCTTGAAGAATAACGATCCATTTAAAATATTTACCCCCAAGTACTTGACGCGTCAAGACGTGGTACATGGGGTTGGAGTCTGCGATTACCGTGGTGGTGCGTAATAAGATGTAGTGGTGGAATCTTTGGACAACAATGACGGCTTCCATAGCCAGTTTCTCAACATGCGAATATCTGAGTTCGGGTCCGGATAAACTCTTACTCAGATAATAAATCACGTGTTCTTCGTCGTTAGAGTCCTCTTGAACAAACACCATCGCAATGGTAGAAGTAGAAGCAGCCAAGTAAAGGATATAATCCTTTGTATATTCGGGAGGATGTAACAAAGGAGCGTGGGTCAAAGCGTGCTTGAGATCATCGAATGACCATTGGGCAGTGTCATCCCAGATGAAAGGGATGTTCTTTTGCAGTAGTCGCATAAATCCTTTAGTGATCTCGGCATAATTGCAGATGAAATGGCGAAGAAAGTTTGCTTTGCCTTGCAAACTTTGGGGTTGGGTTAAGTTGGTAGGTGGGGGTAAGGCTAGAATGGCCTTGATATTTAAGGGATCCACCCTGATCCCGTCTTTGGAGACGATAAAAACAAGGAGTCGGCCTTATTCGACAGTGAAAATGCATTTATGTGGGTTCAGACGAATACGATAGAAACGACATCGAAGAAAAATTGCCCGCAAGTGACCAACGTGATCAGGTCGGTGGGATGAATGGGTGGGTAAGTCATCAAGGTAAGGTTCCGCGATATGCTTGATGTCGTGGAAAGCATACGACATGGCTCGTTGGAAAGTAGCACCATCATTTTTAAGGCCAAAAGGTAGCTTCCAGTAGGCGAAAGTTCCCCAAGGGCAGATGAAGGCTGTCTTATGTTGATTAGCAGGTAAGATTTCAATCTAGTTATATCCAGAAAAGCCATCCATGAAAGAGAAGATTACACTTCCTGCGTAATTATCGATGATTTGATCGATGAAAGGCGTAGGGTAGTTGTCCTTGGGACAAGATTTGTTGAGATCTCGATAATCTACGCAAACACGGATGGTCCCCTTGTTTCTTGGAAACCAGAACGAGGTTGGAGACCCATTCCGTCAAAGGGATGGGGTAGATGAAGCCAGATTTTAGAAGTTTTTCAACTTCTGCCTTTATAGCTACCATTTTCTTGGGGTGAACCGGGCAGAGTTTCTATCGAACCGGTTTTGCGACAGGGTAAGTTTTGATTTCATGTATGACGATTGAAGGGTCAATCCATGGAATTTCCTCGTAGCTCCATGCGAAGACATCGTGGAATTCCTTGAACAAAGCGGTGTAAGAAACCACTTCGTTGGGCGTGCAATTAGCACCAATATTAATGTTTTCCACGACACCTTCTTTGACTGAAATGTCAATTGTGATTGTAGTAGAGATGTTACCCATGTTCCCCTCAGAGAAAGTATCGTGTGTGAGGATAGGGGATTGCGGAGAATCGGTAACATCGGGGGGGAAGACAGATCGTATGTCTTGAACTTCTTCCAAAGGTGGAAGGAAAGAGGATCAATGGTGGTTATCATCCCAGGGCAATTCATCAATGCTAAGCATTTCCATAATAGATTCGTTCGAAGGAAAAATGTGGGAAATGTAATCAACAATAGATGATAGGGAATCCAACCACGAGGGCACCGAGTAAGCATCGGGTGCCAATGAATGTGAATTTTTGGGAGAGGGAGAGGTATATTGGATAGCTACGTATGCAGCCTCGGCTGGGCTAAGTGGCATGGTGGCACTGATCACATCGAATTCCAAAGGACTAGGTACAATCCAAGGATCAGATGATTCCAAGGATTGATAAGGCATAGTCGAGATCATGTTGACGGCAACAATGTGGTGTGCAGTGAGTGGAAGTGGTGTAGGGAAAGTACCCATAAGGATAGAATCTTTCAATAAGCCAACACCAATGCTTTCATATGTAACTGGGTGGTCTCCCAAAAAAGGGATGTTGTTGGTGGCAGGGATGCGAGCGTCGGGTGTACAAAAGTCAAGTTGATCGACGGTGACAATTTTTCCTTTATGGGGGAATTGTACACATCGAAATACCGACGAGGTGATGACATTCATAGCATAGAACCAACTTCTTCTAAGTAATAGGTTGTAATCGAGGGGAGCATCGACCACCTCGACATCAACCATAAAAGTTTTACCGCCCAATTGGAAGGCTAGGGATTGTAGTAATCTATGAGGATGGAAACCTCGTCCATCGAAAGCACGTAACATCGTAGGGGATTTGTTAAGAGAAGGTGATTTTAAACCTTTCCAACAGGCTAGAGACATGACACAGGTAGAGGCTCCCTCATCCAGGATAGTCCGGTGGATTTGTTGATTGTGAACAACAACATCGATTTGAAAAGCTAGTTGGTGGGAGAGTCGCAGTTGATGATCGTCCAGATTAAACGTGATGTAGTTTGATGACTCGGGATCGAAAGTGCCAATGGAATCTAAGAGCATCCTATGTTGGTTGGGACAGTGTTGTAGAACTTCCAACGCGAACATGGCACATGGGGCTTGGGCCAAATATTCTACAATATTGTAATTTTGGGCAACCCGTGAATTAGGACTGAAAGTGGATTTCTAGATGGTGCTCTTAGGAGGGCGTAAGATGGATTCAAAAGAAGGTTTCTCAATTTGAAGTGGCCCGGATGGAGGGCTAACAGATGGAGGATTAACAGAGGATGGTAGAGGATCTGGCGAAGAACCGTTAGCAGTCTTCGGCTTATCAGGTTTAACTGGCGTGTCGTATGTCACAGAACGAGTGGTTAGATTAACCCCATTAAACATGTAGATGTGGGCGCTGGTCGAGTCCTCATCAGGGAGTTGGTTGGAGCTACCCCCCGGCGTGGGGGTTTGTGCAACCAAAGATTGTTGTTGCAGAAAAGGCTGAGTAATCACATTGGGTTGCGAATTTCCCTTGAAAAGTTTGGCCACTTCATCGCGATGTGGGAAGTCTCGAGTGTAGTGATCGTCACCGCAAATGAGACATGGGAATTTCGGTTTTCGTTGTGGTTTTTTTCCGGCAGCAGGGGTTTGCGGTTGGGTTTTGGGTTGTTCATTGTTATTGTTCTTCTTTGTTTTGTTTCTCACTTTCTTCTTGCCCCCAAGTTGTTGTCAAGGGGTTGATTGGACCACATTCACATCAGAGACCTGAGTTTGAGGGGGGGTAGAAGAGGGTACAGTCAAACTGGGAGCAGCCGTTGAAGTAGACTGTTGAGTTGTTCCAGTGGACTGGGTGGTAGATTGGGTTTTGACAGAGCCAATAACTCCATCTGCATGTGAAGCAGTCGATGGTTTGGATGGATCGTTAGTGGCACGGGTGGCGTTCGGTATCAACTCATACAGAGTACCGGATTGTGAATAGACTAAGTCTAAGTACTGAGCTCGGGCGATGGATTCTTCCTCGGTGATCACACCGCCCATGGCAACATCACGAGCGATCTGGGGTAATAATGATTTCGTGAACCATTCCGCTAATAATTGGTTGGGGATGACCGCTTTGATTATCCTTCGTCGTCGTCTCCATTCATGGATATGATCAGAGATGTGTATGGAAGTTTTCTGAAGAAGAGAGGTTAATAGTTCAGTACCCGTCTCGTATCGAATGGGTAGTTGGAAGTGTGTGAGGAAGGACATGGCGAGGGAGTTGAAATCATGAAAAGATGCGCGTGGTAATTCAATATACCATTTTGCTGCGGAACCCGTAAGTGTTCGTTGGAAAAGACGCAAACGAATAGATTCGTCCATGAGGGAGTTGGATGAACACCACAAATGGAAAGTCATCACGTGGTTTTTCGGGTCTTCTCCGGATTTTCCGTCGAATTTTGGGATATCAGAAGGAAGTTTTGCTGGAATAGTTGGCCAAACTGGAGAATGATAAATGGGATCATTCGTTAACTGAGACAAGTCTGGAGGATCCAGGGTAGCCAGAAAAGGTAGTTGTCGGTTAACTTATGGGTAAAGTTGGTGTGGCAGAGGTACACCAGTGGGTCCCATTACCGGGTTATGTGGATAATTATAACTAGTGGGCCCTCTCATATGAGGTTGGTTTTGACTGAGGTACGCAGGATTTGAGGTGTTTTGAGAAGCATGTGTGAGCGGAAGATAACCGGATGGGTTTTGAGGGTTATGGGTTGGGTTGGGCATTTGTCCATAAGGAGGTTGTTGCAGAGCCTGAGAATTTTGTCCTGCCGGGAAGTGTGGGTTTCCTGAAAAAGGAACGTTCCATGGGTTAGGTGCAACAAACACATTTTGTCCCGTGGAGGCATGCGGATTTCCTTGAAAAGGGACGCCCCACGGATTGGGTGCAACAAACACATTTTGTCCTTGTGGTTGATGGTGGACTCGGACTTGAGGTTTCCCCCCAGCATGAGGGTGCCCCCCGAATGGAATTTGTCCTCCGGTGGGAGGATTCCCCCCAGCATTAGGGTTCCCTCCGAATGGAATTTGTCCTCCGAAGGGAGGATGCCCCCCAGTTTGAGGTAGAGTTCCCGGGATCTGAAAGATGGATGCCAATGACTGACCATTGTTGTCGATTGGGTTAGGACCACCAAGGCTAGTCCCTCCGGGTTGTTGGATAGGTATGGAACTTCCCGATACAATTTGAGTAGTGGTTTGGGAAGTGGTGGTAGAGGACACGTTCAATGCCCTAAATCCAAAAGGGAGTGTAGGTCTTGGTGTTACAGGTGTGCCAATCGGGGCTTGATTAACTACCGCATTACCGGCAGGGATAGTCGGAATGTGCGGGGCCATTGTCGAATGGGTCGTCTGGAGGGGAATAGTAGGCCTTGGGCCAATGGACGGTATGTTTGGACCAACGGTTGGTGTGGCTGTAAAAGTGGTAGTACCGGTGAAGTGATTTGGGGGTAGAGTGTAGGAGAAAGATGCGTCGGCACCTTCTCCTGTTCCATAAATATCTCGCACCAAGCGTGGTGGACTCTGAACAACGTCTGTAGTCCAAAAAGGGTCATTGGCTAAAGGATTTTGAGGAGACCCAGTTGGAATATCTGGATTGACAACAAATTCTCCAGCAGAATTTAAGTGGAGGATCTGTCGTTCGTATCCTTCCGGAATGCGGTATGCTTCCGAAGATTCTGAGACAATTCGAAAATTCTCCAAAGGGATGGGAACTTCTTCCTGGGAAGTTGTAGTTTTTTGAACCTCGCTCTGTTGAGGAGATTCCTCCGTGGAATGAGGGGGCAAAGGGGTGTTTCCTTCCATATTTTCTGGAGGAAGTCTCTGTAGTCTCCGCGAACGGCATGGAGGGTCGATGTTGGCGGAAAAGAGTCGACGAAAAAAATCTATGGCCAACTAGCGAAAGAAACAGCACACGCTAAAAAATATAAGAATCACAACCAAGCAAACATTACCTTCTTTTGATGATCGTACTAGTTGGTGATGAAATCCAACGTCGCATGATCAAGTCTAGAAGGGGTGGGGGTAGGGTGGAACAGTTACAATGGCGACCTGCTCAAACAGACTTACGCCTTAGTGCAAGCTTCCACGCAGTAATTGTGGATTTACCCTCCAACGAGCCTGAGTGAGTTTGACCAATGTCTACTCTAGGTACAGTGAGACTTCCCGTCACCGTCACCTTGTGTAAGACCCTACAGATTATGGCTACTAAGTTTACCAATTTGCATTCAACCCCTGGGCGGGAATAGTTGACAGTCCGATCGGAACATACAGGCAGGGTATCAAGCCCGAAATCAACTAGAAGGCTTCCACGTAGTAATTGTGGATTTACCTCACAGTGACCCCCATAATACGATATGACCACCACAATCAGTTGAACCACGAAGGGTTAGTCCCCGTAGCTTACCTGAATGCGACCTCGTGCGTAACCCATGTGTGAGAGGGGGATCCCAGGCAGACTTATACAATGATTGTATTTGAATCTCCCTAACTCAGGATGCTACTGTTTGTTTTGGAAACTTTGGAGAGTTATGCTCACAGCCTAATCCAAAGTACTACACCTATTCTACTGTTGGTGGAGGATCCTAGCAAAGAGAAAATTCTAGATAATTTTTAATTAGCGTTGATTTTTATGGTTGTTCTTTACGCAAAAGGGGTGTATGGAAGTGAAACAGATGGAATTATGAATCAGACCCAAAGAATGCATCGAATATGATAAGCAGTCATTTCCTTTCGATGAACGTCTATCTAAGGGAGAGAGAGAGTTCTTTTCACTTAACAAGCACAAATACGGAGTGTCCTCAAACGATTATTTTTCTCAATCAAATCCTGATGTAATGAAAAAAAAATTAAATGCCTTCTAATATGCACAATCAATCATGGAGATGCTTTTTCATTGTTCGTATATGAGTTAAAGATCAATTCAACACAATGCTTGTCTTGCTAATTGTCTTTGTATGAATGAAAATCAAACTAGCACAAGCTAAAGTCATACAAACAATGCCCCCTTTCGTTGCAATCAAAACGAAAAGCGAAAGAAAAGAAACAATCAAAGAGAAAACAAAATTCACACCCAAAAAGAAAAAGTTGAAGAACAATGACCTTGACTCGAATCAAGATAAAGAGGTTTGTAGGCCTTTGATGGCCTTCACCAAGGTTTGTACTCAACTGATAAGGAGAGAAGAACAATGCATGGGTCTTAAACTTCGCTCAACAGGAAAGACTTGAATGAAAATAGTGAAGAAGGCTACAAGATCCAAACAGTGAGGTGCTTATTCTTCAATCAAAAGACAGATGTCAAGGTTGAAAAGGAAGAAACACTAACTCACAAGGTTACTCAGCAGAGGAAACACAGAGGCAAAATCCAAAAAAATGCAATTCTGGAAGATTTTTGAGCCAAAGAGGGTTGGCGCTCTGTTTCCAAGGGAAAGGAGCGTTATAGCTCTATGTGCAAAGATATTAGGAGTGCTTACACTCTGTTAACACTAGGACAGGGGCACCAACGTCTGAAACACCAAAAATTGTCAGAAAAATCAAAAAATTGCAATCCAATTTTGACAATTATGCTGAGTGTGATGGGGTAGGGAGCCAATCAGCGCATGAAAACAATCAAAAGAGGAGTGAACCAGGTCTGAAACAATCAAGGGATAGAACTAGGTCAATGAGGAGAAATTGAAACAAGAGGTTTCGATTTGAGGCTATCTCCCCAGTGGAGTCGCCAGTTTTTGTTGTAGGAAAATCTCCCTGTGGACAGGTAGATCGCCTCTAAGAGCTTGACCTTAACCCTAGACAGAAAAATGCTTAACGTGGACACTGACTTCCTTTCAAATCTATCTAAACTAATACATGAGAAGGAAGGATAACAAAAGTACCTCTTTATTGACGTTTGTCCCTGCACGCTTCGAGTTGCGCTCCAATCCTTTGATCCTTGTTGAGTTCTGCAGACAAACAAGATACGACTACTTCCTACTCTATTGATATTAGTTTGAAAAGAGACCTATCAGTTAATGATAAGTTCATGTAACATCAGACACAAACTAGAAAGAAACAGGCCAAGCGTGTCATATTAATGAGAATAACGACAGCAGTACTTACAATCGTAGATGCGAATGCGACAACTTCGTCAAGTCCCCTTCATCTAACCCTTGCTTGAAAGATCCACAACCTGGCTGACAGCAGCTTCACTGATCACTTCTCCTTTACCTGACTGTGTGTTTCCTATGAGATCATAGGTTTCATGCTAGCAATTCTTCCCCCTTTCCACCATCATAGAGCTTGCTTATATAGGTTGAGAGAAGCTTAACCTCTTTAGTTATCTTTAGAACAAGTTGGGAACCCCCTCCTTAGATCAGGGATCTCCTGATGAAACCAATAATTCGAGTACAACTGCCTCCTAATTTCGAAAGATCCTTTCCTCATTCTCCTCACCGGGCTAACAACTGACCCAGATTAGGGAGCGCTCCTTCAAAAGGGGCATCAGAGCACTAGAACGCTCCCTGAGAAGCTTAAGGGGAGTGCTAGTGCTTCAAAAGTGAGTAGCGCTCCTTTAGAGGGGTGAGGAAGCATTATAATGCTCCCTGAGGCCTTATAGGGGAGCGCCAGCGCTCCTAAGGCTGTTTCAGGGGAGCGTTCACCCTCAAAACTCTTGATTGAAATCCCTTTTCAGGTGTTAAGAGTTATTTTACTCCAGTAAACCAATTCTCCTTCTTCAAACCAAGTACATAAGATGTTTTAAGTATATCCTTAGTTTCTTCATTACGAAAATATGATTAAACAACATTTGCGACACTTGTAACCAACTTGCAACACTTGCGAAAGTTGTAAGGAAGTTGCGACACTTACGACAATTGAGAGGAATATGTGACACTTGTACCTTTTATCGACGTTTGTACCTTTCAAGATGGGGGCATACCGAGCTTTGTCTTTGTTCTTTATCGTGCTTGTAAATACATGAGAATGCAACCGGGTAAACTTTTATCTCTTTTTCGGACCCGTACAGATACGAACATACGAAAAAGGAACCCCCCTGGAGTCTACTTTAAACCCTTTTCAGACTCTCTAAATATGAAAAGATTGTCGAGTGACCTTGCTTCCTTTCACACTCGTTAAAAGGCCAGAAAGGGTGTCTTTCGAGCGATAGTTTAACCCTTTTTCGGTCTCATTAGACTACTGTACGAAAAAGGAACTGAGAGAGTTCTCTTTTAAGTGTTTTTCCAAACTCTATAATCCTGAAAAACCTTCGAGTTTTCTGTCTTTGGACTCGTTAAAGCACACATCGACAGACCCATATGGGACCGAACCCTTACTTCTTCCGGTTCGTTAAACAAAGGAAGAGGAACTTACCAAAGGTGAGTTATATCGAGCATGTGTTATCCTCCTCGAGCTCATTAAATCAAAAAGAGGTACTTGTCCATCTGGATGGGGGAAAAAATTGAAAGGAGCAAGCCAAGCAGTCTCTTGAGAACATCATCCAGCACTTCTTAGAGTCTCCCTTGAACACAGAACTTTGTCATTTTCACATATTATAATCTGCTAAACATCTGCACTGAGCCAATCCTTTGAGTTCCTTTCGCTCCTTTGGGTCACCCGACACAAGTCACAGTATCCATTGCATAGTTTTGGTCCATGTCACATTTTTGTTGTTGTGCCTCAATGTTCAAGGGAAGTATCCGCCTCGAGATTCAACCATCCCAAATATCTTGCCTGAAAACCTATGTCAGTCCATGTCCATTTTATCTGCCAAACATTTCTCCATGTCCGTTTCATGTCATTGATGGGGGATACATCAAGGCCCTCCCTCGACAAGTCTATTCATGTCGACTCCAAAACATTACCCGGGAATCAGACTTAGAAACCAGTTAGTACTTTGGGACCTGTATACCTCAATGGCAGGCCTCCTCACATTCGACAGTAGGTTTACATCATTGACCGTTGATCGAATGATTCCATGGGTGTTCGACTTCAGCTCATCTATTCACATTCGCTGGAATGTACTAGGGTACCTTGGGAATCATTAACATTAATGGTGATCTCCCTCGCACTTGTTAACGGTTCACATCATTGGCCGGTAATCAAGTGGTTTCTGCCATGTTAGACATCAAGAAATCTATTCACATGGTTAGGATCGTACCTTGTTGGGATTGGTAAGACGACCCTGGGTTGAGTAACCACTTTGATATATGCTTTGCCCAGGTTGTGAAGGAGTTTCCATTGGACAAAAAACACATACATTGTTACATAGATCCACTTTGTATTGGTCGTGGCTATGTCTTGTCATCTCATAGATCCACTGTGTATTCTTCATGGCTACGATCAGTCTGAGTCATCAGAGTATAGATCCACATTGTATCTTTGGTGGCTATACCTTGTTATCAATACAATTATGGATCCTCAATGTATTTTATGGCGGCCATATCCTACTAAGTCTTGATCACCCAAGCATAGGTATGTCTGCCTTGGATTTTGAAATATGTCATGATACTTGTTGGATGTTTGTGTGTAGCTTCCGTCAGGTTCTCCGAGTCTATACCCTTTCTTGAGCATCTACAAATCATTTCAGTTATCATTTCCTATCTTCTAACTTCATACTTTGGGGGGGAATTTGTTACACATCAAAATTACTCACTTTTATAGTGTCACAAGTGTTGTCATTACAAAGGTCGCAAGTGTCGCATTTTGCTCACAAGGTCGCAAGTGTCACATGTTGCTCACAAGTGTCTCAAACATCAAACAAAGCATACTTCCATGATGCCTATGTCATCCCTATAACGACATGAGAAGGACACTTGAAACACCTCAAACATTTGATTTGGAAGAGGAGAAATGAGTCAATAGGGTTGCAAACCTTTTGCCATCTGAAAGCACCTCAAAAACTGCGTTTTTGGAGGGGAGCGCTCCCCCTTACACTATCTCGGAGCACCAGCGCTCTCCCTTACACTATCAGGGAGCGTTATAACGCTCCCTTGGCCCTTTTGAGGGAGTACTATAGATTTTGGAGCACTGGCGCTTCCCTTAACCTTTTCAGGGAGCGCTACAATGCTATGATGGCCCTTTTGAGGGAGCGCTACCTATTCTGGGTAGTTGTTAATCTGTTGAGATGAATGGGGGAAGCATCTTTTCATTCTTGGAAGGCAGTTGGATTCGAATCCCTAGTCCAGCCATGATCTTAGGGCAGGTCCTCAACTGAAGGAGGCAAATCCTCAACTTCCCCAAGGATATATCAAGTGGTTAAAGCCTCTCCAAGGCTATATAAGCAATATTTCTAATGGTGAAAGGGAATGGAAATGGAGAATTACACCAAACTTATGATCTCATAAGTGGTGTTGGAGCTAATTGGGGGAAGAACTGAAGATATGAAACTTATGATCTTGGAGGAAGCTCACAGTCAGCCAAAGGAGAGTGATCAGTGAAGTTGTTGTTATCCAGGTTGTGGATCCTTCAGGCAAGGGTTAGGCGAAGAGGACTTGACGAAGCTGTCGCATTCGCATCTACGATTGTAAGTACTGCTGTCATTTTTCTCATCAATATGACATGCTTGGCCTGTTTCTTTCTAGTTTGTGTCTAATGTCACATGAACTTATCATTTATTGATAGATCTGTTTTCAAGATAATATCAATAGAGTAGGAAGCGGTTGTATTTTGTTTTGTCCACAGGATCCAGCGAGAAGCAAAGGATAGAAGTGCAACCAGGAGCGTGCAGGGACAAACGTCGATAAAAGGTACTTCTATCATCCTTCCTTCTCATGTATTAGTTTAGATAGATTTGAAAGGAAGTCAGTGTCCATGTTAAGCATTTTCTGTCTAGAGTTAGGGTCAAGCTCTTAGAGGCGATCTACCTATCCGCAGGGAGATTTTCCTACAACAACATGAATGCCAAAACCCTAGACATAAAAAACGTAACCCTAGGAGATGAAGCGCCAAAAGTCATGTATGCCCAGTTGGGGTAAGCAGTACATCAACTTCTCAAGGTTGTAACTTGTGCATACGATCTCTGTTTTAGGTGCACGATAACCCATTGGAAAGGTCTATATGAGGAATGCACATGTTGTCATTAGACTCTTGTTCAATTGTGGCGATCTCTAAAAACATTGTTTAGGGCCTCAAAACGGCCCCGGAAGTCGGGGACCCAAAAACTAGGAGAAAACTGCCAAACTGGAGAAATACCAAAATGAACCAATTGGAATAGGTGGGAGGCCACCGAAATCCATATATATCAATTTTTTTATCTAAGAGTCCTCCCCTTGGAATGGACATGGCACTCTCTTTTATACATGAGCTTGCTTGAAACAAAAATAACAAATATCTAAATATAGATCCACTTGAGGATAGGATATTCTTAATTGGTTATAACAAATATCTAAATATACATCCATGTGAGGATAGAATATTCTCAACTGGTTACAAAAAATATCTAAACATAGATCCACTTGATGAGAGAATATTCTCAAGTGGTTTCAATAACTCATGAATAGTTCCAAGATTCATGCTAACTCCCAACAGATTTTGGAATGCCACTTATTGTCAAATTTGAAATAGTTCATGTGGGTTATAATAATTTCCTCAAAATATGTTCAAAATAGTTATTAATGGTGTTGGGCTCTCTATATCCATGGTATATACATGGGATATTTTTAAATGTATAATAAAAATGAATATGAAAACATGGGCACATAGAAATTTGCCTTCCAATAATTAAAACCATGAAATATATATGTTGTTGTCTTCCCCATGCAGCTACATGATTGGTGGTGGTCAATTCCCTCCCCCGTAGGCATGCTAAATCTGTAACACGTGGATCTACAAATGCTCTGCACCATCAACTCGAATTTTATTCAACATTGTCGCTTGTGGACCCATTCCTATAACAACTTGTTCACACATGAGCCATAATACACTAATTCTCCCTAATGTTAATCATAATTCAATGAAACTCTAAGAAATGTAATGGAAAATACTTTGATCCTAGATCCTACATATGATCATAAAAATGGGCTAATATAAGGTTACGAGTAAACAAAAAGGGATTAAAAATAACGAAAAAGAGGATGTCAAAAAATGTCAATTTTACAACTCATCATAGGGTTCATGGTTCGAGTGGGAGCAATGGAGGAAGAAGGAAAGTTTATGGTAGAGAATTTTAACAACCAAAACTACCAGCTATGGAAGATGCAAATGGAGGACTATTTTTATTAAAATAATTTGTTCTTACCATTGTGTGGAATAACAAAGAAGTCGAAGACTATGTAGGATGAAGAATGGGAGGTTCTTGATAGAAAGGCACTAGGAAAAATATAGTTGTTCCTAGTAACATCTATGGATTTCAACATTTCAAAAGAAAAGGAAACAAAGGATATGATGAAGGAATTGGATAAAATATATCAAAAACCATTTTCCTCCAACAAGGTATTTATTATGAAGTGTTTATTTAATGTGAAGATGTCAGAAGGTGGGTTTGTTGTTGATCATTTAAATGAGTTTAACACGGTCACTATTGAGTTAAGTTCTGTAGGAGTAAATGTTGATGATGGGGTTAGGGATCTTTTAATTTTGTGCTCATTACCATAAATTTGGAATGGCTTGGTCATGGTTGTGATTAATTATGTCTCTGGTTCAAACACTATAAATTTGATGATTTTGTTGGTGTTATCCTTAGTGAGGAAATTCAACGAAAAAGCACAAGTGAGACATTGGGTAATGATTTGATTGTGGAGAACATGGGAAGGAAAAGGGAGAGAGGAAATATCTTAGGGAATCATGGGAATTCCAATAAGGGTAGATCCAAATCCATAGGGAGGTCGGAATGTTGGAATTGTGGAAAGAAAGTGTTGTAGGAAAATCTCCCTGCGGACAGGTAGATTGCCTCAAAGAGCTAGACCCTACTCTAAGACAGAAAGTGATTAACATGGACACTGACTTCCTTTCAAATCCATACAAACTAGCACATGAGAAGGAATGAGAACAACAATACCTTTTTATCGATGTTTGTCCCTGCATGCTCCAAATCGAGCTCCAAACTCTCGTTCCTCGCTGAGTCCTGTAGACAAACAAAGTATGATCGCTTCCTACTCTATTGATGTTAGCTTGAAAAATAGATCTATCTATCAATGATAGGTTCATGTGAGATCAAACAGAAACTAGAAAGAAACAGGCCAATCATGTCATATTGATGATAATAACGACATAAGTACTTACAATCATAGATGCGAATGCGACAACTTCGTCAAGTCCCCTTTGTCTAACCCTTGCTCGAAAGATCCACAACCTAGATGATAGCAGCTTCTCTGGTCACTTCTCCTTTGACTGACTGTATATTCCCTATGAGATCATAGGTTTGATGCTAGCAATTATTTCCCAATCAGCTCTGTTCCAACACCACTTATGAGATCATAAGTTTGGTGTGATTCTCCTTTTCCAGTCCTCTTTCACCATTAGAAAGATTGCTTATATAGCCTTGGAGAGGCTCAACAACTTGAGATATCTTTGGGGAAGGTGAGGATTTTCCTCCTTCAGTTGAGGACCTACCCTAAGATCATGGCTAGACTAGGGATTCGAATCCAACTGCCTTCCAAGAATGAAAGGATCCTTCCCCCATCCATCTCAACAACTCAACTGCTGCCCAGAATAGGTAGCGCTCCCTCAAAGGGGCCATCAGAGCGTTGTAGCGCTCCCTAGTAGGCTTTAGGGGGGTGCCGACGCTCTCAAAATATATAGTGCTCCCTCAAAAGGGCCAGGGGAGATTTATAACGCTCCCTGACAGTGTAAGGGGGAGTGTCGGCACTCCGAGAAGAGGTATAGGGGAGTGCTCTCCTTCAAAAGCTCAGTTTTTGAGGTGCTTTCAGATGGAAAAAGGTTTGCAAGCCTGCTGAATCATTTCTCCTCTTCCAAATCAAATGTTTGAGATGTTTCAAGTGTCCTTCTCATGTCATTATAGGCACGACATAGGCATCATGGCATCATGCTCTCTTTAACACTTGAGACACTTGTGAGCAACATGCGACACTTGCGACCTTGTGAGAAAAATGCGACACTTGTAATGACGACACTTGCGACACTATCAAAGTGAGTATTTTTTATGTGTAACATAAAGGACACGTAAATAAATATTGTTGGCCTCGGAAAGGAAAACAAGGAGATGGACAACAAGAGAAAAATCAGGAAGCAAGTGTAACAAGTGATGTGTTGAAAGATGATTTAATCCTTTCATTAGATAATATTACTTTTTCTTGGTAAGAGACTTAAGGGTTTCATTTCATGCGACACCCCATAGGAAATATTTTCAAGATTATGTTCGAGGTGATTTTGGACAAGTTTATTTGGGTGATGATAAACCATGTAAAATTGTTGGAAAGGGTGAGATACATATAAAATTACAAAATGAAAACGAATGGTTGTTTAAAGAGGTGAATCATGTTCCTAATTTGAGAATAATTCTAATTTCAATAGGGCAGTTGGACAGTGAAGTTTGTACAATTACATTTACAAGAAATTTGTGGAAAGTCACTAAAGGATCATTGATAATAGAAAAAGGAGAAAAGGTGGGTATGTTGTATCTATATATTAGTAATGTTGATTTTTCTATTGCTTTAGATTCTATAGGATTGGATACAACATTGTCGCATCATAGGATTGGGAACATGAGTCATAAGGGGATGTATATTCTCCACTCAAAACATTTGTTACCAGATTTGAAGGAATCTGATTTGGATTCATGTGAGCACTGTGTTTATGGAAAACATATGAGAGTCGGATTTATCAGAGTTGGGAAGGAAAAGAAGATTAAAAAGTTAGAGCTTGTGCATATATATGTATGGGGATTGGCTCAGGTATCATATCTTGTTGACTCTTATTATTATGTTACTTTAACTGTTGATGATGTGACTAGTAAAATGTGGGTTTATTTCATTCGAAAATATCTGATGTTTTTTATACCTTTAAGAAATGGAAAGATTTGGTTGAGAATAAGACAAGAAATAAGTTGAAGTGTCTCAAATCAGACAATGGAGGTGAATAATGTAAAAAGGATTTTGATAGTTATTGTTCATACCATGGGATTTGTAGACAGAAGACATTTCCAGGAACACCATAAGAAAATGGCGTGTTAGAAAGGATGAACAAGACAATAATGGAGCGTGCAAGGAGTATGAGATTGAATGCAAGATTTCCCTTATAGTTTTGGGAAGAAGTTATGAATACTATTTTTTACTTAATAAATATAGGGCCTTCAAGTTCCTTGGATGATGTAATTTTAGAGGAGGCATGGACAAGTAAAAAGGTAAAGTACTCATTTATGAAGACTTTCGGTTGTGAAGAAGTTTTCCATATTGATAAAGAAAATAGAAGAAATATTGATGCAAAATCCAAGAAGTGTACTTTTATTGGATATGGAGTTAATAAGTTTGGTTATCACTTATGGGATTATGAAAATCACAAAACCATTAGGAGTAGAGATTTGGTATTCAATGATAAGGTCATGCACAAACATCAGTTGCATGGAAAGAAATAGGAAAAGAAAAACACATAATACACAGTGTTTAATGAAATCACAGAAAATGAAATTCCAAAGGTACCAGAAAATCAAAATGTTCAACAACAACAACAACAATAAAGGAAGGACTAGTTGTTTCTCTGTGGACATAGCCCATATCAAATGAACCACGTTTATTGGTTTCTCTCTCTTGTATTTTGTTCATGTGTTTTATTTCCGTGTTCATTTTGATTTGCTTTTATTATTTCTCTATGATCTTATTTCTAACATTTTATATTGAATTCAATCATGAGATTCCAAACCTTGACTTATTGTTGTCATTTTTATCCCTTGACATAATGTTTCTATATTTTTCACTTTTGTTGATCTCAATCCTTGTTTCTAGACCTATTTTGGGCATTGAATTAATGGATCCAAATTTTGTGTGATTAGTATTTTTTAATTTCATTTTTCTATGGGGAGAAGTAAGGGGGGAGGAAGAATAACATGAATCGGTTCTAGTTACGCAATTAGGATTTTATACTTTCATTTTTCTGTAGGGAGAAGTAAAGAGAGAGGAATAAGAACATGAAGAATTTTTAGTTGATATACATAGAGGAAATAATAAAGAACCTGTAGGACTAGAACAATGAAGTGATAAGCCTTGAAAAACCTCAAAGTTCATGATAAAATATGAGCATGACATAATACTTAGCATTTGATCATTGCAAATCGGGTGTGTTTTCAATAGGGTATTTAAGTTTGTTAATGTAATTTAAGTCACCATTCCCATATTGACTCTACATTACTCCATTACTAATAAATTTTAATGTATAAGATATGTAGGGAGGACCCATGGGTTCATGTTTCTTATCCCATAAAACCCTCTTGCTATATTTATTATTTCTTGTAAAGCATGAAATTATAGAATAATATATGAATCGTTATTAAGTTACAATCTTTATTTCTAGAAAGCTCAGTTTACATGTTAGGTTAAGCTTAATAAATTTTGGCTATCAACTTCACATTTTCTTGTGGCAATATGAATGCACCTATTATGGTTGAACTTAGAAATCCATATTGATCCATTGGAGGTAATGCATTTTTCTTTTTTCTTTTCTTTTTTGAATGAATTTGTAGTGACAATGTGCATTGAATTTCAATTCTATGGCACATCGAGTTAGGAATTTGGTTGGACTTCAAACATCATTTATATTTATCTTTTTCAAATTTCCTTATGCATTAGTTATTTAACAGAAAGTGAGAAAAATTTACCTTTTCCTTAGGTGATTGAAGATTGCAATTAGAGAACTTAGAGAGAATCAATATGTAGTTTCGAGTTATTCTAGGCTCTAGTGGTCATATCCTAGGAAAGTGCCTACTATGTTTCCTTTTGATGTTTGTTATTTAATGGCAAATGTTTTTTTAGGTAGAGAAATTTAAATCTATGGGGTTTTGATTTACAAGTAAGAAACCCTTGTTCTATGTTTGGGTGGCATTTGGTTGCCCCTATATGTGCAAGGCTTGTGAGGTCGAGTGATAGTATGCTTAGGGCCTCCAGTTTTCTTCTGTCCTTTGACTTTAGTGTGAAGAAGAAAAATTTATTATACTTATGGATCAACATTTGAAGTTGTAGTTTTATTTTATTTGAAAAATGGTATCTACCTCTACATAGAAATTTGCAACGCTAACAAAGGGTTTTAGAGTGTGTACAATAGCCAACTCTTGTGCATAACATTCACTTTTATTATTGTGAGTTAAATTTTCTTATTACGATCTATACAAAATGGATGATAAAGATCTATTGAATTTGAAAATGTTCTTTATAACATTTTGAATCTACATGTATATTATCTATTCGAGGATCCCTTGATCATCTGATGCTTGCTAAAAGTTTTTCCCTGATCTTAATAAGGGCTCAAAGAAACAAGGACTATGCAAAGTCTATGTGGATTTTTTTTTATTCATCTTTAGTGATATGTGGTAAAATATTGTTGCCTCTTCCGCAATCCCCCTCTCTTTTGTGCTGGGGTGGGTATGCCTATCTTAGTCTCAATAGTGGTGATAAAACTACATGAATATGTTATACCTAGAAAATATCTACTCTATTTCAGTGCATGGTAGACTTTATCCATGCCAATTTATAGATCTATGTTTTAAATCTCTTGATAACGATGGAGTTACTTGCTTGGAGTGGTAAGTGTGAGGGGGGGTATTATAATACCTAGAGCAACAACAACATTGATATATGGTTGGGGTATTTGTATTGCATCAAAAAATGTAGCAGAAGTTTATGCAATAATGCAAGGGCTAAAGTTAGAAATTAAAGCTAATATTCGATATTTGATTGTCATAGGGGGTTCAAAGCTCATCATTGGAAAAATAGTTTCCAAGACTGGTGTTGGTGATCATACTCTCGATGTAATACTTGAACAGGCTAAAAAATAAGTCTTGAACTTCTCTAGAATTAGCTTCTTCCATGTCCTTCGGGAGAACAATCAGATCTTAGACCATTTCACTAATAAAGTCACCCTCTTAAAAGAGGGGGTTATTAGCATTAATGGGAACCAACGTAATCAACCCATTCCTTAGTATCAATAAACTATAAGCCATGTATCAACTAATTAAGGTGTCACATGGCCAAGTGTGTGACCCTTACACCATATGGATGGAGTAGTTATGAAAAGAGATGGGGGTGGGGTTCAATTCCACATATCCTCGGTTATGATGTTTCACATTTATGTATTTGGGATCAGAGTGATTCTCGGTTGTGGTGGGATTATTTGGATGGTTATGTGGAGGAAGCAATGATGGTTTGTTGGAGCCTTAGTAAGCACATTGTTGTTTTGGATATGGCTAGAAATTTCTATGAGCCTCCTCCTCATATTTTCAATTCTAGTGAACTCTTTTTTGTTGAATTTGGTTTTTCTCTAGGAACATTTTTCAGTTCATCCTCTCTTTATTGCTCATACATTCTCGATATAGACTTTTATTCCAAGTTCTAGGATAGCACAGGGTTGTTCCTAGTGGTTTGGTTCTAGTTTTCAATGTTTTCTCTGTCTCTCAAGTGGATTTCTAGTTCTCAAGATAGAGGTTCATTATTTGGAACTTCTTTGAGGGTCTTTCAACCCCTTTTATGTGGTTCTTTAGTAGTCTATCTCCTCGTGTTGGTTTCTTTCTCTTTTTGGGTCTAGGCATGGATTGTTTTGTGGATATTAAAAAGGCAAAATGGTATTCTCCCTATCACTTCACAATGGATTACCGAGAGATAAGGGATATTAGAAGAACCTTGAGAAATCATGAAGAAACTATCCAAGCAAACAAGGCATAAATTTTCACAACAAATACAAAGATTCATGAGAATGAACATAATGTAGTATCTTAGGTAGAAACCATTATGGGCACACTTGTGCAACAAAAGCATCAAATGGTCATCTTGGAAGTGGAGTGTAATATGTTGTGAATGTTGGTGATGAATATGAGCAAGGGAGATCATTTAAGGGCTTCAAACAAGGTCCAATCAGTAAATTCCAATTGTGTCAAGTTGAATGAGGAAGAAATAGTGCATCATCTTGATGATGTAATGGAAATTGAGTAGCCAACTCTATAAACAAGGAAGATGATGCTAGAAGAATCGATGAGTAGGCATGTCTTTTGTTAAACTTGCATGTTTTGTAAGGCTATTATAATATCTAGATTTTTTTGTAGAATGTACACCTCTTAGAAGTACTAGGTTATTTCTCATGTGGACATTAATAAGCTAAGTTATTGGTCCAAAAATAGACTAGATATTTTCTATAGCTAGGCATATTTGAATCATTTTGGATGCAATCTATTTGCATCTTGCTGCAATATTTTTACTTAATATAAATCTACCAATTACTGTGAAAAAAAACCCAATGGAGTTACTTGCTAACTATTGAGTTACTTAGAATTACTTTTAGATTTTAATTATTAACCAAAATATCATGTTTTCAGTTGTAGTTTGCAACAATGGAGTAAAACATGAGCTTTAGATTATGCTAGTCTCCAAACTCTCCAATATTGACTTGAAATGTTGTTGATGAAATTGAATTATACCATGTTTATGTTTTGTCTTTTTTATCTCAAAATGGGAGAGGTACAATGAACTTTAAATGAAAGTCATTACCTTGTTATATTGATAACACAATGCTTTCCTTTAAAGGATAACATTGCAATAGAAATTTGTAGGCTCTCGCTTATTCCCATGACTCTAATTTTGAGGAAAAAAAATGCAACGTTTGGAAAATGTTACAATGGGAATCTGTTGGCACAGGGGCAGACCCAGGGTTCAACTCTAATAGCGCACCAAAAATCCCTAACTATTGGCCCTTTCGGCAACACCTACGGAGCAGATGCAGTCTCACCTGAAGTAGCAATAGGGGGTTGCAGAACACATGTGTCTACAACCAGAGGAAATGTAAGTGGATTCAAAAGAACAACACACGAAGATCTAGTTATACTTTACCATATTAAGTCTACTTCACACAATTATATCTCAAATCTAGCACAATAATGCAACAACAAAATAACAAAAGGAAAAGAACACAACATCAACCACAGAGAACAAAAAGATATATGTGGTTCACCCTCTCCCTAGAGTTACGTCCACGGAACTTTGTTTCTTGATATTATATGAAAACATACAGTTCTATCTGCGCACTTAGCTTGCAAATATCTCTCTCTTTCTATCCTTCTCTCTCCTCCTTGCACACCTAGCTACAAGGTTGATCTTCGCACCCAGCTGAAGATCTTACAATACAACAGTATTCTCACAATACAATGCTCTCATCACACAAAAATAATCACTTTCTTAACCCATAATGACCAACTCAAGACCAACAACAAATGACAAACCCCTCTTCTCTCATATAGGTCCTTATTTATGCATTTCATGACAACGTATAGGTATCGAAACCCTAGATCCAAAACCCTAAGTGTATAAAACCCTAGGTCAACTTGACCCATGTTTTCAGGGCTTCGCCAGCCTGACTTTCCTTCTTTCCCGCGAGGTGGTCCAAAGAATCCGTTGGTCTCTTTTTTCGCTTGTTGAGTTGTCCAGGGTCCATCTTCCTTGTTGGTCTGTCTTCCTCGATATTCTCATTCAATAGCTCGTTTTCCCTGTTGATTAAGGTTTGTTGTCATTGATGTCAACCCTTGAAGAAAGCCCCGTAGCACAAAGGTTTGGGTAATGGACCCAATATTGTTTGATGTAAATATGCCTCATTATTGTTTTGTCATGGTTGATAAGAAGTAAATATGGATGAAATCCAAAGTGGTCCCCTTATGGTGAAAGCCCTCAAGGGAAGACGCTTTGTGGAGTAAGAGAACCCATGCTTAATTGTGGAATAATGAGATGAAGGAAAGTGAATTTGTCAGTGAAAATATCCTAGATGGATAGGTCTTTTCATGTCATTTCCGGTGGTATGTGGAATGTCACATAATTCCTCATGGTTAGAGATTTATGGCCATGAGAAGTTGGAGACCCCAAGTTTGGGTAATGGACCCAAGTTTGTTTGATGGGTAACAGTATGAGTTATGATACATTTTCAGATAATACTATTTTATATGGATAGTACATGTCATGCCATTTCTGGTGGTATGTAGAACGTCACATAACTCCTCACACTTTGAGAGTTATGGCCTTATGAAGTTGGAGGACCCTCATATGTCATCTAGAAGCCCCAAAAGGTCAAAGTAATCAAAGTGGTTTAAGAGTTTTTAAAAGGTAAATAATAAAGTGAAGTGATGAGTGTATTATAATTCAAAGTG
>ML786423.1:478112-488644 GCA_009831015.1 Picea engelmannii
GTTGTTGACTAATCCAAAACTAGGCATGTGAGACTAAAGAAAAGTTTGATGAAAATGCTAGTCTCTTGTTTTTAAAGTTAAGGAAGGTTTGCAAGAATGTGATCATATAAACCAGGTCTATTATAGAGCTACAAATCAGATTTAGATGATGAAATTGATTAGGGCTTTTGGTTGTGGTACATGTTGAGTACATAGTTGAGACAAGTAGTTGATGAGTTGGCACAAATACATGAGGTGTATAGTTGATGATGTTGGTACATATTGATGAGTCATAGTTGATGAGTAGTTGAAACATGATTGGTACATACTTTCTACATGGTTGGATGCACTTGTTTATGGTACAGGTTAATTACAGGTTGGTGCATGGTTGATGCACTTGTTTATGGTACAGGTTCATTACAGGTTAAGGTACAGGTTGATGCATGGTTGATGCATGGTTCAGATTTATTGGTACAGGTTTATAGTGGTATATCTCATAGTGATAGTGTGACAGTGGTTCCATCATTCTACTTCTACTTCAGGGTGGAAGGATGGGGCAAGGACAGGTGGTTGTAGCCACCTTCCGGTTGCAGCCAGAGAACATTGGGGGTTGTAGCCTCCTTCTGGTTGTAGCCAGAGAATTGGGGAGTTGGAGCTTCCCTCAGGTTGTAGCCTGAGAAACTAGGGGGTTGGAGCCTCCTTCCAGTTGCAGCTGGAAAACAAAAGAAGTTGGTGCTTCCAATGAATGTAATTCTTCAAGACATATAAGAAAAAACATTCTGTGGTTTTCTCCCGATTTGGGTTTCCACGTAAAACACTGGTGTACTTTGTATGTGTGCGATTGTTTATTTCTTACTGCTCATTATTGGATAATAATTCTACATTGATATAACATTTGAAGAAAAAGGATTATAATTACGCTATTACTGATTCACCCCCCCTCTCAGTAATCCAACATTCCCTTACTTCTTTCCTTCTTTTCTACTTCTTCGACCACTTTGACCCATTCTCAATCATCGTGCCTTCCGCGTAGTTTGTACTTCACCTTTCTTCCTTAATATTTTCTTTCTTCCATAACCAAGTGCCAACAGGCCCCCAACACTCACATGTGACTCGTCCCGAGGCACTACAGGTCTGAACCTTCTGTGTTGCTTCAACTTCAGACTGCACGGAGCAGCCTGTGCTTTCTTATCTGTCCCTCCCTTCCTTGTGCAGACTGTTTTTTCTGTGTCTAGTACCCAGTTTCAACTGCACCTGATACCTAGACCCTTCCTTTTATTCTTTTACTGAGAGCTATGAGGTATTTGGTTATCATAGCACAATTTCAACCAGCTCCCATTCACTAAACCTTCCTTCCATTCTCCATTCAAAGTCTTCAACTGTGTAGCTCCTCCTTCTGTAACATAGGCAACCTCATATGGCCCAAGCCAATGTGTCCTGAAATTCCCTAGATGCTTCATGAACTTTCTATCATATACTAATACTAGATCTTCTTGCCTAAATGCTTTCTTCTTGATATGCCTTTCATGATATGCCTTCTCTCATTCCTTCTGTACTTGCTGATGGAATCCTACAATAAACTTGTCTTCTTCTAGTTCTACCAACTACGCGAGCCTGTTTTGAACAGTGCTAGTGTCATCTATATATGTGAATGTTGCGATTCTTAGACTAAGAACCAAATATTCCATAAGTATGACTGCTTCTAGAACATAAACCAACTTAAAGGGAGTATGCATTATCAGCTTCTTGCAAGTGGTTCTATAATCCCATAACATTGTTGGCACTCTCAAGTCCCAATCATCTCTATTCACACTACAAATATTCGTCAGCATTGTCTCCAAGATTTTATTGAAAGCTTCGACTATTCCATTTTCTTGTGGGTGGTATGGCATACTCTTATGATGATGAACTTCAAACTCCTGAGTTAAGGCTTCAATAGTCTTATTAATAATATGTGTGCCTTGATCGTTCATAAGGATCTTTGGGCATCCAAATCGGATTATGATATCACCAAATATGAACCGCACAGCTATAGTTACACTACAATCCTTAACTGATCTTGCTTCTGCCCATCTAGTCAAATACTCTGTTGCAGTGATGATGTAACGAGCTCCTGTGCGCTTTCCTGGTGGGTTGATAGGTCCCACAAAATCAATGGGCAATTTATCGAATGCTTGTAATGTTCGTTGCGGTGCTAAAGGTATCTCATCTCTTCTGGAAGGTTTCCCAGCTCTTTGACATACATCGTAGGCTCTGTAGTATTCCTTAGCATCCTTGTGTAAAGTAGGCCACCAGAGGCCAGCTCTGAGAACCTTCTGCGCTATTGTGTTTCCTGCATAATTTCCTCCTGTGATGCCTTCATGTGCCTCTTCTAGAATCAATGGTATTTTTGCCTCCATAACACATCTCCTCGGGATCTCATCAGGTCCCATCTTATAAAGTTGTCCATCTATAAGTGAAAAATATGTAACACGAAATACCAGTTGTTTCTTCTGAATAACTGTATATTCGCGAGGTGCCATTCCTATTGACATGAACTAAATTATCTCGGTGAAGTGATCATCAACCTTTCTAATGGACAACAACTGTGCATCTGGTAGTGTAGCCTCCAAAATGGTAGGTTCCTCTCCATGTTCTAACTTGGACAAATGGTCAGGTCCCTTGTTCATTCTCCCTAGCTTGACCACAATATCAAAATCATATTCCTGGAATAGCAATATCCACCTGCATATTCTTCCCCCCAACACTGGCTTGTTGACTAGGTGCTTCAACGCAAATTGATCAGTGAACATCTTAAAATTTCCTCCCAACAAGTAGTGTCGGAACTTCTGTAGCGCATACACCATTTCTAAACCTTCTCTCTCAATGGTTGTGTAATTTATCTCAGTTGTAGAGAGCTTCCTGTTAGAAAAGGATAATGGGTGGTCAATATCTCCTGCTCCTGGTTGTGTTAACACTACTCCTAATGCAATAGATGAAGCATCGACATGCAAATGAAATTCCTTACTCCAATCTGGGAAAACTAGAATAGGCCCAGTGACCATTTTTTGTTTCAGTGTGTCGAAGCTCTGCTGACATTCCTCTAACCATTGGAACTGACAATATTTCTTTAATAAATTCTTCATAGGTTTTTTTATCTATGCATAGCCCTTGATGAACTTATGTAGTATCCTATATGTCCCAGCGCAGTGCACAGTTTTCTAACCGAAGTAGGGGGAGGTAGGTCAACAATGATGGCAATCTTGGAAGGATCTCCCAACAACCCCTGCTTACACACAATATGTCCTCGCAGCACTCCAAAGGGAGAGAAGAATATACACTTCTTCAGGTTCAGGGAAATATGACATTTCCTGCACTTATCCAACATTATTCCTAAGCATTCAATATGATTTTGCAACAAGCTATAAAGAGTCCAATGGTCAAAATATGCTTCCAAAAATTTATGTAAAAATTTGTTGAATGCTTCAACCACCACCCTAGAAAAGATGGTTGGTGCACTCTTCAATATGAAAGGCATCACTGTGTACTGTAAAGAACCCCATTATGTTGCAAATGTGGTCTTATGGAAATCTTCCTTAGCAATCCTGATCTGATGATAACCTGAAAATCCATCTGTGAAGGAGTAAACTTCCTGTCCTCCCACATTATCTAACACTTCATCAGTAAATGGTGTAGAAAATGGATCATGTAAGAATGCATCATTCATCTTCCTTAAATCTACACAGATTCTGATATCTCTTGACTTCTTACCCTGGACCACCATAGGGCTAATCCATTTTGATTCTTCAGCAGGTTCTATGATTCATGCTTCCATCATTCTGTTTAATTCAATCTTGAATTTATGATTATATTTGGGATTCAGTATGTAAGGTCTCTTATTGACTGGCCTTGCATATGGTTTCAAGGGGATCTTCATTTCTCCCATGTGCCCTTTAATGCCCTTCATGTCAGTAAAATTGGTTGGAAACAAGTCCTGATATTCATGCAATAGTTCTGTGATCTTATCAATAGTGGCATCATCCCAATAATCTCCAACATTTTCGAGCTTAGGTGCTTTCTCTGTTCCAATGTTAACTTTATTGATTTTTATTGGTTGTCCAATGAAGGGTAGTTCGAATCTTGGTCCTTATATGTCTCTTTGTCCTTCAGTTTCTGTGATGTTCACATTCCTAGGATAATCGTCTTCATCAACATTGATATTGTAACAACCTTGCAATTTCTGAAGAGGTGCAGTCCATTCATCCTCTTCTTTCTCCACAGGGAGGTTAGGTGCCTCCTCAAAGAATTTTTTTCTTACAACTTGTAAATCCTAATCTACTGTGGGGTACTGACTTTCAAATAAAAATGTATCTACAAAGTTCTGAGTCATACCGTGCCAATCTGTAGTGGTGAGGTGAAGTTCTACTTGAAGGTACCAATTGATAGGCATTGTGTCCAAAGTGTTAATGAATTTATGCACCCATTGTTCTTGAGGAATGTTACTCTAGGCCTCCTCATAACTTCACACATGGTCCTTTGGGTAGCTCTGACCTGTGTATCAAACTTCGCACCCTTTAGTTTGTTCTGAAAAGTGCACTGTCATCAAAGTGCAGCATTGCATCCACTCTGCGATGTTATTCTTGTGTGTAACTCCCCACCATCTCGTTGGTGTTGCTTTCAAGGCTTCGTCCAGTGCCAACAGTCGTTGTTGTACTGTTACAATTTCTTGAAATTCTGACAAGAATGTTTCTAAATGATTTAAACCATCAAATGTGAGCATATTTCTTACTTTTGTGCCAATCCAACGAACTTCCCTGGTCAATCTGGCACACCTCCATGCAAAAACTTCATACATTTTGTTCTTCCAGTTCTCTAGTGCTTCTTTTGAATCTCATGAGCATGTGTTGTCACTTCGCCAGCTTAAGTTCCCATATGTTGTAGGATTAATATAATCATGTTGTCTTGTTGTTAATTTATATATATTGTCTAGTTCATAAGTATGGTATGCTTCTCTAATGGGTTTTGTGTATCTACGACCTTCATCAGGGTCCAGAGGTGCAATGACCCTAAGGCCATCACCTTCAAATGTCATTCTTATTTTCTTTAAGTCAACAACAGTGGAATTGTTGAAATCCCAATCAATTCCTAATAGTGCAGGATAAGGACAATTATCATCAACTATCTCAATTACTTCGAATTCTACAAACGTCCTTACCCCGTCGATGTCCATAGGGACATGCTCCAGTCTTCCAAAGGGAATTATTGTCTATTGATTAGCCATCCTGAGCTTGATAGGGGAGTAAATCAACTTAGGTTTTCCCATCAGTGCCCAGGTCTTCTTTGTCATAACATTGACTTCTGATCCCAAGTCGAGGACCACATAATCTATGTCGTAGTCTCCAATCTGAGCATTAAGGTGTAGTTCCTTATTTGTCCTTCTCTTTCTAGATACTTGATGTATTTCTCTATTCAGTAGAGGGTCTACCTTCCCTTACTCATATTGTCTGATCAAGTGTTGTAGTTCTTTCAAAACTCTTTCTTCCTTAATCAAATCAATGAATGTATGCAAGAAACTGACAAGCTTGCTTACCTCTTTTCCTTCTCCAAGTGATGCAGACTGATCGATTTCCAGAGGCATCCCACATTCTCTCACTTCTGGTTGTGTCTTTGATGAAGAAGCCTGATCTCTTCCAAATGCTCTTCTTGCCTCTTCAAACGTCTACTTTTCTTCCCTTGGATAAAACAATCATGTCTTCTCTGCAGCTCTTCTGACCCTTGATTCTTTTGTAGTCTTCCCTGGAGTCACCCTATCTTCTCCTGTAACAGTGCCTCCTCTAGTGATAACAGCGACTCTGGGATCCTCTCTACAAGGTTTTGTTGAGATTAGTTGTACTTTTTTATTTCCTCCTCATCTCTTCTAAAGTTTGGCTAACAATGTTGAACAATCCTCAATAACATGTTTAAATGAGTTGCAGTAGATGCAAGTGGTACAAGGGTTCTGATATTCCCTTTCCAAGTGTCCTGGATGTGCACAATTATAAAAAATGATCTGACCTTGACCTTGAACCATGCCTCCTCCTCATCCTCTTCCTCTAAGTCCACCGCGAGGGTTGAAGTTTCCTCTTCCTAGAGAATTAAACTACATAGCATTTCCCTCCTGTTGTACATTTCCTTGAATCCTATATGTATCTAGCAATCTTTCGTGTAAAAGGTCATAAGACCTACAGTCCTTCTCATCATTCCCCATAGATTTACAGAATGTGCAGTAAATATTGATAGGTGTATGGACATATATTTGCATATAATAGCATTCACCTGGGCGATGTCTATTTCTACATACCTCGCACCAGGGTAGAGTAACCTGCTTCAAAGGGCTCAGATCTCTAGAGGCCAAGTACTCATGAAATAGGGGACAATGCTCCTTATCATGGCCTTCTAATTTTCATCTGATACACTAGATGTCCTCTCTTTTATCTCCTCCCTTTTCTTTCTTCATATCTTCGACCTGCAAAGATAAGCTAGTTAGTTGACTCAAACTTTGACTCATACCTGAGCTGGATTCTCCCATAGGGGTTGATTCTAGTTTCATGGCGATCTCCAATGCCTCATCCTGTGAAGAAACCTTCTATTACATCATAGGAACTTTGATATGTGGTAAGAGGGCAGCAATGAACCATTCCTTGTTTTGCTCGTCTAGGATATGAAAACCTGAATGGCCTGTCAAGGTCTTAAACCTTTGATCAAACTCCCAAACAGGTTCAGTGAATCTCTGCTTGATTTTTTTTCATTTCTGTAATGCACTGCGACTACGACTTGGGTTTATTGAACTCTGCACTCAACGCAGTCTTGATATCATTTAGCGGTTTAGGATGCGCAACTCCTTTAACAAAATTCATATACCAACTTAGTGCACGGTCTCTTAAGTTAGTACTAAACTAAGCTCTCTTAACTGCTTTGTCATTGACTTGCTTAATACTCCATACAGCTTCTCATAAGAACCAATGTTGATCAGGATCTTTAGATCCATCTCTTATAATAATAGGTAGCCTCATTTCATCTGCCATATATCTTCCTAGGCTTCTTGACTAACTATGTACTAAACTGTTGGTAACAGTGCTCTGAGTGCTCTGATAACTCTGGCTACTCTAGTTATTTAACACTGCTAAAACAACAGAAGGAGTAATAATACTTACTTCGATGATCGGCACAGTTCCTGAAGTTTCTGATTCTTCTTAGCGAGGTTCTTCAATATTTTCTTCCTCCGCCCCAACAGACTCTGAATTTTACTCATTCAATAAATCTTCTTCTTCTCCACTGTAGAACCCTTCGTCCTGTACTAGTGGTTCATGATTCGAATCAAACAAGTTCACCAGAGGAACCTCTTTAAAGGTTATCCCACTACGTGTAGGTCCAACCTCTTTGTCGTTATCGTTGTCTGAATTATTGAACATTAGCTTTTCGATCTGACCAACTATTGTATCTTCAGGATGTTATTCTCATGCAATAGCATATTGTCTTCAACTTCAAAAAGTGTAAAATTTTTCCTCTAGGTCCCTTAAAGAAATACCTCTCTACTTGGCTATATGACTCTACTCTGTCAATAGAAAACTCAGTAATGTACCCTCCAATGGTTCTATCAAACCAGTTGTTTAAACAGACACTGAATTTTTCTTTTTTAAGATTAAAAAAAAAAATTGTATCTTTGAGTCTTTGCATTTTATAAATTTCCTAAAGAAAAAATTTCATCTCCGATGAATTCGCGATGCCCTTATGGTTCATTTTTGGACAAAGAATGATAAAACTCTAAACCAATATAAGTTTTCCGATATTATGCTAAATAATCTTTTAAAACGGACTTTGATTTAAAACTTAAGGAATTTTAATTTACATCGGGATATCGGGATTCAGAGTTTTGAATGAACAAATGTTCAACGTAAATTGAATAGCGAAATCCCGATTCCCGATTTCCCGATACATTAATCCTTAATTAAAACATCAGTTACTTAAATCATATTTAAAAAGGGTTTAAACTTTAAGTTAATCTCATCGCAAAATCGTGATTCGCGATTTTGTCTGAACAAAGAAACTCATCATCGTATCTTCTGATTTCCCGATTTCGCGATACAATTAATCCTTAAGTGAAGATTGGAATTAATCTAATTACTGTTAAGCATGATTAAGAGAAAATAATCATATCGGGATATCGGGGTTCGCAGTTTTATAAGCAACAGTTTTCATGACACTAGATCTCCCGATTTCTCGATGAATGAAATCCCGAAATTTTATTAATCTGGATTAATTAAGATAATAAAAATATTTTAACTTAAATAATACATCACGATTTCAGCTATCGGGATTCTTCGATGACTTGTTTCCCTGACATCAAAAGTTCCGAAACTCCGATAAGAATGTTTTCAAATTTAAATCAAGATTAACGCTAATTAATCATTCTTAGAAACAAGGTTTAAGGTTTAAACTTTTGATAAATGATCTTTAATGCGCCATAGTCCGATTTGATAAGTTTCTATTATATTTGAAAATATCAAGAAAGCTCAAGTACAAACATTAAATGTATATATTCGGGAATATCTTTTGCATTAAGAGCCTTAAATTCATAACAGAGGTACAAATCTCAATGCTATTATGATATACTCGAAATAAATTTTTGAAACGTTCATATTATCATTTCGAAGCTAAATTCTGCTCTGTTACAGATTTTCAAGCGAACACAGAGCTATGGCACCCAAAAAAGATTCGAAGAAAACAGAAGAGCAACCAAAAGGTGATATTATTTCAGACACCACTGCATCTGGGGTACACTCTGTCAAGTCATGGAATGGAATTTCCGAAATACAAGAAGAGGAGCTGAAATATGCGGCCACTGATTCGGATAATCACCTCCGAGATATCGCTGAGACCAAGCTTCATAAGGTTGTTGTGCGCCTGAGACTCGTTTCATATACCGATATGCTCGCCTGGGCACTGGATAAAGAAGACGTCCCGACCAGAAGTATTATGAATGAGCAAGGAGTTGTTATCGACTCGTTCAGGCCTGAACATATCCAAGTAATGTATAAGCTCTCGCCAAATTATAGACACACTTATAATTCTGAGTTTGTAGCTGCATTTCAAAAAAAAATGTGCATTGAAGGTGGCCAAACATACCCTAACATGATAAGAGGATGGGCCAGAGATGAAAACAAGTTTAGGGCTGATGTGCACGAAATTTATGCCACAGCTTCCTTAAATGAATATATGGTGTATGTAGCAATGATGTTATGCAGACTTTTTGGGAGAAAGGACCCTTTCCACTTCAATGCAGACTGGACACCTTTCTTAGAGGAAGTTTCGGAGGGACGCAGTTTCAATTGGCACAAAATTCTATCAGACAACCTTACATCAGAGGTTATGAATTACAAAGCAGCTAGGTCGAAAGGACAGTGAGTGTCTTTTGATATGTCAGCTTATATCATGGATGCCATATGTTATATGACTCCTTTCCCACAAATGAATTGGAGTTGGAATGTTTCTTGCCCAGAGCCTATTCATAAGTACCATTCAGCTCTCTGGGAAGAAAATTGCAAAAATAATTTTTATGAGGTTTGTCATTATGTAATTATCCCTCTACACAGAATATTCTTTAGATGTGAACCTCCTCGCATTTCAAATACCATCATAGAAAACCTCAAGTCAGTTGCTGACTGGTTCATCGAGGAAAAGTTTTCCTATGTGAGAGTTTATGGTTGTTCTATTCCACCTCATGCACTCCCAAAATTTTTACCAGATAGGTTAATATGCAGAGAAGTGGCTTATCAGTTAGTAAATGGGGGTATTGGGTTAGAACTAAAGGCTCAGTAGAAAAAGGCATGGCCATCTTTTCCTGTTTATCTAGGAAAATTCGTTTTATTAAACATAGGCCATTCAAAGGCAGAAGTCGAGTCTATGAATGAAGTAAAATTAGCATATATAGAGAACAGGAAACATGACCCGTACCAAATAATCAGTTGGCATTTCACACAATGTCGTTTGAAAGCATATGAACATGAATTTTCAGTTTATGACGATGTTTTTAGAAATGTTAAATCTTATGAAGAAGTTCAGAGCAGAGTGCAAACCTTGTCACCTGATGCACAGGTGGGGTTCGCATCCTTTCAAAGAAATAGAAGACAATGTCTGTCAAAGATTTTAAAAGGCAAAATGCCAATATCAGCACAAGAGCAAGAAACAACGCCTCCAGGATTTGAAACCATCATTCAGTATGATTCAAGTGACAAGGATAAATTGAAAGATTCTGAAAATCCTTCTCAGAATACAGAGGGTTCTCAGACCAGAGAATCACAGATAGAAAAAGGAAAAGGAATTGAAACAAGCCCAATAATTCTAGATGATATCTCAGAGAATGTTGGGGGAACAACTTCAAAGGAAATCGGAAGTCCTATTACAGCATTGACTCCACTTCAGTCCACTTTTGGAACCCCTCACGAAGGAGTTCTATATGTAAGTGATTTAGAGCCAATAACCAGAGATGAAATCCCTTCGTCTGATTATTTTTTCAGCAAAAAAAGAAGAGTTGT
>ML786424.1:0-13539 GCA_009831015.1 Picea engelmannii
CTTAAACTCTAAATCTTATCTAGAAACTAGGGTCTAACCCCCTTGGCTTCCCTAGGAGTAAGCCTAGATGGAAGAGGTTCAAGCCAAAGTGACAGCGTGGGCTTTGAACCTAGGCATTGTGCCTCCAAGGACACACTAAGTGAGAAGGACTTGGGTCACGTTTGCAAGTGTGTATAAGGACGGCAACAGACTGCACTATAGAGATATGAGAGAGGATGTTATCACTTCAACCTAGGGATTTAAGAGTAGGAGTAAGGGAGGATGCTATCACATCCACTTGAGGAATTCACCATATGGATATGAAGGATATGCCATTGTAGTAAGATAGTATTATAGACACCACGTAGATAACAACCAACAAGATACTATTCTAAACATTACATAGATAATAACTAAAGGCATGACATCAAAAATATTGGCGATGTTAGTACCAGAGTGAGGGGGAATGCTATCACATCTACTTGAAGGTTCACACCCCAATTTAAGTATCTAAGTGAGGGAGATACCCTTAGGACTTCACCATAGATATATAAGGGAGGATGTTATCACATCAACTCGAGGATCTTACTGAGGGTAAGGCAGGATGCTATCACATCCACTTGAAGATTTCACTGTAGAAATACAAAGAATATGCTATTATAGTGAAGTAGTATTGTAAACATTACATAGATAACCATTCTAAAATATTATTGTAAACAATGCATAGATAACAACAAAAATACGTGACATCTAAATTATCGACAATATTAAACTCATATTATTTTATCAAAGCATCATTATGTGACAATCTCTTGAAACATTGGGCTAGAATATAGATATTGACCCACAAATCTTTTTTAAAAAAGGTACATTTAATATAAATTGTTATCATAAAACTTCACATTTAATATTATAAATTGTTATTATAAAATTTCACATAAAAATAATCCTCTAACAACACTATTACAACTTGATACTATTTGAACGAATTGTTGTATTCATATCTTCATGTAATATCCTCAATTATTCTAGGCTAGGGTATTAATGCTTTGTTGTTCAATTTATATGTTTCTGGGTGTGTCAAACACTTTGCATACATATATCACTTTCTTCAAATAGTTGCTTGTAATCTACTAGTGGGCATTTCATCAAACATATTGCATGCAATTCTAGTACACACGGGATGGAAGAGACAACATTGGCATTTTATTATGAATGGACTCTGGTACACAACAATAATATATATCTAATGGTTGCTACAGCGACTGCAATACAACAGTAAGCACTACAAAATTCAAGCCAAAACCTAGATTGATGCCAATGTCTCCTCAACAGGTGGTGCCAAACTGCTCCAAGTCTCTCCCAACCCCCTACGATCCTCTAATGGCCAAGAACACGGCTGGGACCCTCCTCCAAACTCCCACAAGTGTGCAACAGGCCCACGACCTCCCTCCTAACCTCTGTGGCTCAGCCAATGACTCACGAATCAGTCCTAAGGAGCCCGTGGCTCTTCTCCTCTGCTAGGCGGCCTACAAAAGACCCCCATGGTCTCTCCTCTACCTCATGGACCTGCAAATGGGGTAGCTCGACCCCTCAAAATACCCATGTGGCATCTCTTTGTCCTTCGATACCACAACCAGGGAGAGATATGGCCCTCCTAGCAGCCACGAACCTCCAAAGAGCCTCTATGGAATCTCTAAATGTTCATCGACCTGCAGGAAGAAAAATTGGCCTTCCAAGGATTCCCTATGAAACTTCCAAGAAAAATGATATACCTTTACACTGAAGACAAATTCCACAAGATGAAACTCAATGGAAATCCTGGATGGATCCCCTTCTTGTCTATCTAGGGTGGATGTTGCACCACCGAAACCAAACCAATAATGGAAGGGTTTTGCCAAAACCCCAATGAAAACCTTGGCTCCAAGAGCACTCCAAGTAAGAGATCAAATCATAATTCCAAAGTAAAGTGCTACCCCTCCTTTTATTCTTCTTCCAAGCCTTCTAGATCTTTCCCCTTTCTGACCAAATCAAACATGACCCTTATTTCCCCTTTAATATTTACTTAAACATTAACAGACACTTTTAATGTTTAAGTAATTAATAAATTACCTTTTTTACTTAATGTCAATTTAGAACATCACATCTCCTAGCTAAGTGACACTAAACAAACCCCCTTGACTCCCTTTTATTTACTGACTATAGCCTACGGGATTCGTATAGGCTACTAATTCATCCTCCATCTCAATCAAGAAAAAGGGTACATCACAGTCCTCCCTTCCCAATATTGCTTGTTCCCAAGCAACTCCAAACCGAGATGCTGTAAGATCTGCTTCCCCTCCCAAGTGTCATCCTCTATGGGAAAACCTCTCCATATCATCAGGTACTCCCAATTGACTCTGCTCCTTAGCCTCCTCTCTCTGGCATCAATAATCCTCTTTAGAGTTAGAACCAACTACCCTTCCTCATACAATGGAGGAATATCTGTCGAAGTGGTGACCTGATGTCCCAACGCCTTCTTGAGGCAAGATACATGGAAGACGTTGTCAATCCTGGTACCCTCTAGTAACTCTAACTCATATGCCACCTCTTTGAATCTCCTAATCACCCGATATGGTCCATAGAAGCGAGGCTTTAGCTTCTCTACGCCACTCTTCTTCAGTGAGGACTGTCTGTAGGGTTACAACGTCATAAAGACCAGATCCCCAACCTCAAAACTATGCTCTACCTTGTGCCTATCCACATACATCTTCTATTGATTCTGGGCAACCTCTAAGTTCTCCTTTAGGACTCTCAAGATGTCCCGGCTCTCGTGCAACCAATCTTTTGGCTTGGAGGGGCTGCTCTCCCCAAATTCCAAATCCACAAATGATGGAGCATCATAGCCATACAATGCCCTAAATGGACTCATCCTGATAGACATGTGATAAGTGATATTGTAGCAATGCTCCCTGAGATGAAACCACTTTATCCAAGCCCTATGTTGTCCTGATACATAGTTCTGTAGGTATCCCTCAATCCACTTGTTCACTATCTTTGTCTGTCCATCTGTCTGAGGGTGATAGATGGTACTAGGTGTCAACTTTGTCCTTGATAACCTGAACAACTCCTGCCAAAATGCGTTGAGAAACCTGTTGTCTCAGTCACTGACTATATATCTTGGAAGACCATGTAGTCTGAACACCTCCTTGAAGAATATGTCTGCCACTTGAGATGCGCTATACTATGAAGGAATGGAAAAGAAGTGTGCATACTTGGTCAATGTGTCCACCACCACATAGATGTAGTCCCTACCCTATACCCTCGGCAATCTTGTGATGAATTCCATGGAAATGCTTTCCCACTTCTGCTCTGAAATGGGTAACGACTGAGGCAAACCTGCAGGATGTGTAAGCTCTGACTTGTTCTGCTGACAAGTCATGCACTCCCTCACATACCGTCGTACATTCTCCTTGAGACCCTTCTAAGAGAATCTCTCCCTCACCTGCCTGTAAGTCTTCATATATCTTGGATGCCCTGCCAGTGGTGTGTCATGTACTACCCTCAGAATCTTATCCTTGAGCATGGACTCAAGGACAAGATAGATCCTATCCTTGTAATAGATGATTTCATCCACTACTATGTACCTGTCGTCCTGAATAATTCCCTCCATCATCTCACAAGCGAATGTATTCATGGATTACTCCACCAAGAGAATGGACTTCTAGTCTATTGATATCTCTATCATGGAAAAGGTTGTAGGTCTCTTGGAAAGGGTGTCAGCAACTACATTCTTCTTTCCATTTACATACTCAATGTCAAAGTCATATGCCTGCAACTTACTCACCCATTTTTGCTTCCTCTCGCTCAAGTCTCTCTGCTCCAAGAAATATCTCAGGATGTTGTGATCGGTCCTCACCACAAAGCGTCCTCCCACTAGGTATTTTCTAAATTTGGTCAATTCATGCATGATGGCCAACATCTTCTTATCATAGATGGAATATTTTTGGCTCCCTCAGCTTCATGCTCTGAAAAGCTATAGGATGTCTATTTTGCATCAACATTGCTCCTATCCCTTCTCCAGATGCATCACACTCCAACACAAATGGCTGAGAGAAGTCTAGAAGTGCTAAAACAGGGAAATTTCTCATCACCTTCTTCATCCTGTCAAATGTTGCTTATGCCTCCTCTAACCATTTGAATGCTCCCTTCTTGGTGAGATCCATCAATGGGTATCAAGTTGTGAAAATCCTTTCACAAAGCGCCTATAATATTGCATATCCTGAAGAACCCCCGTAGCTCTATAAGTGACCTAGGTGTGGGCCAATCTAAAATCATCTAGATCTTTTCCTAATATACCTATACCCCCTTAACTCCAATCACATGTCCCAGATAGAGAATCTCTGCCAACCCGAATTCGCACTTTTCCTCCTTGGTAAACATTGATTGCTCCCCCATGATGTTGAGAATATCATCAACATGCCTCAAATGATCCTTCCAAGTTCTATTGTAGATTAGTAGATCATCAAAGAACACTAGTAAGAACTTCCTCAACTTCTTGTTGAAGATATGGTTCATACATGACTGGAAGGTGGTTGGTGCGTTAGTCAACCCAAAGGGCATGACTAGAAACTCATAGTGCCCATAGTGACATATGAATGTTGTTTTGTGGATGTCTTCCTCTCTAACCCTAATATGATGGTACCTCAATCGAATATCAATCTTCGAGAAGTACACCGCCCCATGTAGCTCATCTATCAACTCATTGATCTTGGGTATCGAGTACCATTTATTGATGGTTTGCTTGTTTAGTTCCCTATAGTCGATGCACATCCTCATCCTACCATCCTTCTTCTTCACCAGTACCACTGAAGAAGCGAAGGGGCTAGAGCTAGGCCTGATGTGTCCCATCTCCAACAACTCTTGTATGGCCTTCTCTATATCGTCCTTAAACTTCTTCGGATGCCTGTACGGTGTGGTGATCATGGGTTTTGCCCCCTGCTCTAACTCAATGACATGCTTAAATCCCCTGTCAGGTGGTCTCCCTGCTGGTAGTGGCCCGAACACCTTATCATGCTTCCCAAGCAGCTTCTCTATGTCCACATGATAGTGCTGGCGATCCTGGGATGGCTTCTGCATGGTGATCAAACACTTCGTTGCACATGCCACGTAACCATGTCTAAAGATGGCCTCCATGCGTTTGTTCGACACAATCCTGGGAGCTCATGTCAAAATTCCTATCAAAATAACTCGCTGACCCCGGTGTCTATGAACTCCATCCTCATGATCTGGTAATTCATTTTGAAATATCCAAGTGAGTACAACCACTAGACTCCTAACACCACATTGGTGTCTGCCAAGTCCACTACATAAAATTTATCGATCAATGTATAGTTTCCCAATGTCACATCCAATCCTTTGATCCTCTGAGTACAAGTCATGTTGTACCTATCTATTACTACCATGTTGAACCCCTCAAATTCCTCAGTGGAAATGTGTATCCTAGCAACAAGCGTTGCATCGATGGATTTGTGGGTGGCCCCACCATCAATCAATGTGATCACTCTCTGTCCCTACAAAAGGCCTCTGATCCTGAATGTATAATACCTGGGGACTCCTGAAAGTGTGGAAATGGTCACTCTTTTGACACCCTCCTGCAACGACGCCTGCTTTGTAATCTCAAGGTGTGGTGGCTCATCACTATTCTATCCATTGTTTTGTACGTGGGTTGTCTCATCTTCACCATCATCCTCCTCGTCGAAAAGCACTTCGATATAATGGAACTTACCTTTTCCTATATATTGGTGACTTGGCTCCCAAAGTTCTTTGCAACTATAGCAAAGCTTCTTCCTCCTCATCTCTCTCCAAGTATCCTCATCCATCCTGTCCTTCCCTGTCCATGCCTTCTAGGGAGGCTTCATCACCTGACCCTTCTGTGGAATAAGGGGTTTCGATGGCGCCTTCTTGGGAACTGTGTCTGCCATATCCTGGGTCCTCATGATAGCGTCCTATAGTGTGGTTGGCCTGAAGGCCTTTAACCAACCTCTCAAGGGCTCAGCTAACCCATCAGTGAACAACATCACCAACCTCTGCTCAAAGATGTTTGTCACCATGACTGCCATTTTTTGGAACTCCATGATGTATGCCTCTAGTGCCCCTGTCTATGTTAATTATGCCAGCCCCCTGAAGTGGATCTCGGGATCCTTCCTATCAAACCTGTCCATCAACCTCTGGGTGAAATCCACGTATGATGTGATGCCGACATGCCCTAATGTCAATAGCCCATGGTACCACCACTCATGAGCTTCTCCATCCAAGTGTAGGGTGGAAAACTTAATTGCTTTTTTCTATGTCATCAGGTTAAAATGGAAGTAAGTGTCCAACTTATGTACCCATGCTTGGGTTGTGCACCTGTCGGATCCATCAAAATATGAGATAGACAACTTCCCCAACTTGCGTAGAAGATCAAAGTTTTGTTAGTTTTGTGTTGTCCTAGGCTTGCTCCTGAGCTTGATGTTGCAGTGGCCTTGGTAAGACATGGTTGCCTGGATCTCCTCCCCTAAGGCCTAATACTCTATGAAGTAGGTGGTGAACTCATCCACCTAACCCTTGTGTTCTTGTAGGTTTCTCCTCAAGGGGCAGTGACAATAATGTCCTATGCGTCCTCCTACTCCCTTTCAATAGGAAATCTGTGCTGGAATATGGATATTACTACCCTCTGCATGAGTTCTACCTCCTCTGTGGTTGCCTTCTGCATGTACCCTGTCACCTCCCTGGGATCCACTAGGCTCGGTCTATCCTTGTTGTCCCACCAGCTGCATTAGCATCTCAAGGGTCTGATGTTGATTCCTAATCATCTTTTCCTGTCTCTGGGATGCTTTTTCCTGTCTCTGGTTTTCCTCATCCTATCTCCTAGTCATATAACTCAGTAGCCTGATCACAAAAATCTTTTGTAGGATCTCAGTTGTCTCCCATGTTTCCTTCTTGTTCTGACTCTGGTTGGTTCACTTCTATTTCTTCTTCCTATGGTGACTCTGGGAAGGGTTGTCCTCCACGCCCCCGTCTTCTAGGCATCAATGCACTCATCGGCTGGCAAGATCACCAGCTCTGATACCATTATAATATCCCCAATTATGCTAGGCTAGGGTATTAATGCTTTGTTGTTCAATTTATATGTTTTTGGGTGTGTCAAACACTTTGCATACATATATCACTATATCACTTTCTTCAAACAATTGCTTGTAATCTACTAGTGGGCATTTCATCAAACATATTGCATGCAATTCTAATACACTCAGGATGGAAGAGACAACACATTGGCATTTTATTATGAATGGAGTCTGGTACACAGTAATAATATATATCTAATGGCTGCTACAGTAGCTGCAATACAACAGTAAGCACTACAAAATTCAAGACAAAACTTGGACTGATACCGATATCTCCTCAACATGTGGTGCCAAACTGCTCCAAGGCTTTCCCAGCCCCCTACGATCCTCCAATGGCCAAGAACAGGGTTACGACCCTCCTCCAAACTCCCACGAGTCTACAAGAGGCCCACTTCCTCCCTCCTAACCTCTATGGCTCACGAATCAGTCCCAAAGAGCCCGTGGCTCTTCTCCTCTGTTAGGCGGCCCGCAAAAGACCCCCGCGGCCTCTCCTCTACCTCGCAGACCTACAAATGGGGTATCTCGGGCCCTCAAAACACCCACGTGGCCTCTCTTTGTCCCTTGACACTGCAACCAGGGAGAGATCTATCCCTCCTAGCAGCCACGAACCTCCAAAGAGCCCCTACGGCCTCTCCAAATGCTCACAGACCTGCAGGAACAAAAAATGGCCTTCCAAGGAGACCCTACAAACCTGCCAAGCAAAGTGTTGTACCTTTACACTGAAGACAAATTCCACAAGATGAAACTCCAATGGAAATCCTGTATGGATCCCCCTCTTATGTAGCTAGGGTGGATATTATACCACAGAAATCAAACCAATAATGGAAGGGCTTTGCCAAAACCCCAATGAAAACCTTGGCTCCAAGAGCACTCCACGTAAGAGATCAAATCATAATGCCAAAGTGAAGTGCTACCCTTCCTTTTATTCTTATTCCAAGCCTTCTAGATCTTTCCCCTTTTTTACCAAATCAAACATGACCCTTATTTCTCATTTAATAATAATAATAATCTATTTTTAAGGTCACGGCCAAGCCAGACACCAAATTGGTGTATGAGATCCCCTCTGCCCAACGATTTGACTGGTAAAGTCTACGTAGGTATACATACCCTACCCCCCTTTGGATTTGAACTTGTAACCTCTTAGGAGGAAACACACGTTCTTAACCATTAGGCCCACTCAGGCTGTTTAAGTAATTAAGAATTTACCTTTTTTACTTAATGTCACTTTAAAACATCACATGTTGTAGCTAAGTGACATTAAATAAACCCCCTTGACTCCCTTTTCTTTACTAATTATAGCCTACGGAAGTCGTATAGGCTACTAAGTCATCTGTCTCCATCAAGTGGAAGGGGACATCACACTGCATTATTACAATCTGATACTATTTGAACGAATTATTGTATCCATATTTGCACTATTACAATCTGATACTATTTGAACGAATTGGTGTATTCATATCTGTTTTAGAAAAGGTTGCAATTCAAGATCGGAAACCAGAAAAACAGAGAAATATATATATAACAATATCCAATAGGACTTACAGTTGTTCCAACGCTGTCAGGTTCCCAAGCTCTGGTGGAAGTGTCCCATTAAGACTGTTTGAACTAAAACTCCTGAATTAAAACAACCCACAATTAAGAAATAAATCCCGTTTTCTTTATGTTAGTTGCTGCTTTGAGTAATCATGAAAATCAATTGTTTCTGTATGATACAGAGGGATGTAAGCAAGCACCCATAGATTTAACATGGTTGTTGGAATACAAGGCGCTGAACGGAAAGCCTGGTATTTCTTCTCAAACAGAATATGCAAAAGGGAAGTCACTAGGATTTAAACAACCAATCAATTTGGCAATAATTTTTTTAAGAATATGTTTGTTGTTTCAAAATTATAAAAAATATTTCATTAGCACTATTATACAATATTCCATTTCCATTATCAAGTCAATTACACTTAAAATTGCATCTTGGAATTATTTTTACTACATAAATATTTCTAGAACATCTCGTGCTGCAAATAAATTCATCCCCTTTCAAACTTTGTGGGAGAATACTTGATAATTTGATTGTTTTTTCCTGATCAATTTGACCCAAGGCTCACGAGGTTATTTGTGCTCTCCTTGAGTAATTAGTATGTGTATGCGGAGTAATAAGTATGCATGTATAGATCTTTGAGTAATAAGTATGCATGTCTGCAGAGTAATTGGAATGCGTATATGCATAGAGAAAGAGATCTTACAATGAAATCAACTTCTGAAGATTCCCAAGCTCCTTCGGGATGGGGCCAGATAGCTTATTTATTCCAAGGGACCTGAATCAATGAATGTTCTTCATGTCTCAAGATGAAAATCTATTTTCCTACTATAATGAATTCGAGTAGTATGACCTATATGAATGATAAAGATCAACAAACTCTACCTGATCCACATGATTTCAGGTTTAATTTGTTATTCTAACACGAGAAAAAAGAGAGCTGCAGAGTTAAACTATGTTGGTAAATTTTAAAGAACATAGAACATAAAGGGGAGTATCTTACAAGTACTGCATCCTTGTGAGTTTACCCAAGAAAGCAGGTATTGGTCCTGTTAAATAGTTTTGTCCCAAGTTCCTGTCATGAAAATTCCACAGATCGATCTGTTAAGATCTCCGTTTATATAGACAGAACAAGTAAACCTTATGCGTTCTTTCAAGTGGCATGGACCGTACAAGATGCAAATCTTAATATAAGTGCAGTTCAACATGTAACAACATGATACAATGTGCTTGTGAAATTTTATTTCCAGTCAATGATTTTGGGAACCAGAGACATGATATGTTGGTTATTTTACACCCGTTTCCTTATTTTACCACTGAAAAGAAAACTCCCCCCTGCAGCCATTAGACAGAATAGTATCCAGTTTCACTGAAAAATCTAAAACAGGCTTACAGATCGAAAAGGTAAGTCAGGTTAGCCAGTTCTTCTGGAATTTCTCCCGTTTTGTCCAGTGCATAAACTTTCCTGCAAGCATGTAGGACGCTAATGGATTAGGATATTTGAATTTCACAATTCTAGTTTCTAAAGAAGGTTCTCAACCTGATTGGAGTGTATCATAGAAGAGTTAAGGCCACTTTGGGCTCACGTCTAGAATCAATAAAGGTTCTGTTTAGCAGTGCATTAAATCCAAATGATGTATTGGCTCAATTCAAGATAACAATGATATGCCCCTTGAAATTGCTAAGCTGGGGGATATATCTCTCCAATCTACGAACTTATATATCTCATATTACACACATATTCACCTAAGTATCAGAATTGGATATATGCAACTTCAAACATGACAACTTGGTTGTGTTTATCAGGCCTGGATTTAGATGGGTTTTTTCGATTATCTGAAGTCACAAAAATGCATATAACTAAAATCAAGCAAAGCCCGCTTCCCATTCTTAGATTAAGTTGTTTAAGGTCCACTGCTCATTGATTTATAAATCTTCACCTTTGTATTGCATTTTGCGAGTGATTCTGCAAGGGCTATTAAGCAATCGCTCTGATATGTTTGAACAATGTAAATAAGATAGTTTCAATATTATAAACGAATTATTTTAGGTTGATAAGTGCTTTATGGCCCACAAAATTTTTCCAGAACATAGTGACGGATAGTTGACTTTATTCTGAAAAGAATCGCCTGACCAAATGTCTGTGTGACATCAGAAAAATATATTCACAAGTGCTTTATGGCCACACGATTTTTACAGAACATGGTGACAGATTGTTGCCTTTATTCTTAAAAGAATCGCTTAACAAAAATTCTGTGTGAGATCAGAAAAATATAATCCAGACTTCTATTGAGTTAAATGGTCCTTATTTGAATTAAATGTGCACTTCTAGAAAATTGCAGATACTTAGTTTCATTAATTTGAGAAAAATATGAAGGGAGGCAGGACGAGACGAGAATTTGACGGTGTGCGAACATATGAATGGTACGATGACTCTACGGCGATATGTCTGGGGGTTTATCATCAGCCCTGTTTTTGAAAGATCTATTGATGATAATTATATCTCTGTTTCTGACCTTTGGAGTGTCAATGTTGTGATTGCTATCGTCTATAGCACTGACTTGACCAGGTTTTGGCGGCATTCCGTGGTATTTCTGTGGAGTTTCTCCCCGTTCTGGTGGCTCTTTGTAGTGATTGTGGTTCTGTGGTGTCTTGTGGTTTGGTCCTGGTGGTATTTCGTGGGCTGGTCTCAGAGCCAAAATGGAGCATTGCCATTGCTGCAACAAGAACAAGCTCAGTGATGTTCAAAGTGACTGCAGAGGTGTGAAAAGGAAGTGGCAGAAGTCCAGTGCATTGTCATCAATTTCAATATCAAGTGGGTCAGGTGGGAAGAAGAGTGTGAAGCTTAGTGTCACCAATTCCAATGTCAAGTGGACTAGGTGGCAAGAAAAGTGTGAGAGGAAACATCAGGCAGAGAATAGGATAAGGGATGACTGTGATATGAAGACTACCTCACAGCTTCTAGTGTTAAAGGAATTGGAGCACGAATTTAGTACGTTTATGTGTTAAAGGAATTGGAGCACGAATTTAGTACGTTTATGTTGGTCACTAGTTGGAAGTATTTGGAGCTGGAATCCTAGGTTGCCTTTATGATATTTTTGGTATTTTTTTAATCATGACACATCTTGGATTGTCTCTTGAGATTCTCTTATCTCCTCCTTCCTCAACCTCGGCAATAGAAGAGGATTCATCCTCACAACATCATTCAGGGGAGAGGGAAGTTCTGTGCACCCTTTCTCTGGTTGAGGAGGTTCCATTGGACGTTGCTATCTTGCATGCCAACTGAACGAGGACATGCAAGGATCAGGGGAAGCTGTAGAGGTCCAAGTTGGCTTGACGATTGATGCCTCCCTGAACAGATATATTCAGGGAATTATCTTCTTTATATTTATATATATTGGAAGGTAATTTTGCTATTATATTTATTTATAAAACAATAAATTGGAGCTCATATAAATTGGATTATTGTAGGTTCTGGTGAGACAATTTGAAAATTAAAACAATAAATTGTAGATCATATAAATTGGATTATTGTAGGTTCTGGTGAGACAATTTGAAAATGGCTACGCCTCTTTTATTGGTGTGCGAAGGCCAGCATCTAATCCTTTCGTATTACACTACTATCTGATTTAACCTCATCTTTTTAAAAGACAAATACTATATATATATATATATATACTCACCCCCTTCTGTTAGTATATAGAATGTTCAAGATACTCTTAAAGAAATCCAAAAAAGTCTAAACAAAATATCTTTTATACTTCTTTTGCAAATATCAAATATCAACATTATATATATATATATATATATATATATATATATATATATATATATATATATATATTTGCAAATATCAAATATCAATCAACATTGAAGAATGATATGTTTTTATAGTTAGTTATAATTGTTGTAGGAGGTTCTGGAAATATAAGGTTTGGTTTAGTTTTTAAAAGATTCAAAGTTTTTTTAGTAGATAGTTTACTCCTTATCTGAGAAAATGAAAATATAAGATTTAATTTTTAAAATATTTGAAGTTTTTTTAAATAGATACTCCACCCATCATCCCAAACAATTAAAGTTTTAATATGTTAGTTTCAATTTTTCTGATGATAATTGTTTGAGTGTACACTTGAAACTCCTACAGCAACAGTTTTCAGATAATAGTACATTACATCCTTCCGAATCCTTTAAAGTAGATACCTGGGTGATTTGATAACCAAAAAAATTGAAACATAAACACACCAACTATTTTCAGATATGAGTACATTACATCCCTCCGAATCCTTTAAAGTAGGTAACTCGGTAATTTGATAACCGAAAAAATTCCAACATAAACCCATTAACTATTTTCAGATCGGAGTACATTACATCCTATGAAACCTTTAAAGTAAGTAATCAGATAATTTAATAACCGACAAAATTCAAGAGAACTTTAATTTGACTTAGCTCTGTACAGAACTTACATTTGTATAATATGGCAAGTGGTTCTGCTGTTGAAGGTGCAATCACACTTGAAGGCAGGATTCATAGAAGTATCGGAAATGGGCGTACTATCGATGGCTCGTCCAGTACATGGATCTCCAGTAAGGTTCCATGAATCAGAAGACTCTATATTCCACTTCTGAGCAAGTGACTTTACTACATTAACTGTCACCAGGAAAAGGAAATGAGTTCAACAAACAAAATTTGAAGGACATGAGAATGCTTGCAGGCTTTTTGGAATATATTCCATGGTTACCTTCAATTGGGTCCGTGACTGCTGTTGTTTGAGCTTGCTGAAACAAAGTGAAACAACAGCCGATGCTCAGAAAAGTGCACAGAAGCCAAATCGGTGATGAGAATCGAAGCTTCAACATGATGACGGCCAAACGAATTCTGGGT
>ML786424.1:13639-40307 GCA_009831015.1 Picea engelmannii
CTTCAATTGGGTCCGTGACTGCTGTTGTTTGAGCTTGCTGAAACAAAGTGAAACAACAGCCGATGCTCAGAAAAGTGCACAGAAGCCAAATCGGTGATGAGAATCGAAGCTTCAACATGATGACGGCCAAACGAATTCTGGGTCTGGTGGTTGCGCTCGCAGATCATATACGATAATAGGACGAGTCAAATGGAGATAGGATACCATTTTTCCAATATCTTATGGTGTTTCTGGACTCTGCACTCGCCGTTACGTGGAAAGTACAGGATTGACAGAGTCAAAATTCTCGAGGAGAGTTGCCCATTCAAAACGCATATGATCGAAAAATGTCAGCCTGACATACCTATAGGATTGAATGTGCAACGCCGCGTAGTCAAAGTTTGATCGCTTTTAAAATAGTTTTTTTTTAAATGGATGATTTGGGCAGGTCTGGAATTTGATTTTGACGTCCTACAGGACGTTTCTTAGGTTTTTAGACGTATTTGAAACGTGGATACAAAATTTATGTAAAAATTTATTAGTATAAAAAATCTCAATCTATATTTCTATATGTTTAGTTTCAAGAAATTTTTTTTTTTTTTTTTTTTTTTTCAGAAATCTATATGTTTAGTTTACAATAGTATATTTCTATATTTCAAATTTATATTTCTAGATGTTTAATTTACAATAATGTATTACTTACTCAGGCCTTACCTATTCAGATTTCACATTGAAAAAGGGTTAAGTAAAGGTTTGTGGGAAGATTAAATATAATAATAAATAAAATTTAATTAGTTTCACATTTCCAATCCTTGAAATTTAATTAGTTCATAGTTAGAGTTCATATAAAGTATTAATAATTAATTGAATATCCATTTATTAATAGACAAATTTGATACTCATAAATTTGAAGTTAAACTAAAATGATGGACATAAAAAACAAATAATTGTCATCAAAATTTCACTTAACAAATAAAATAAATTTGAAATTCCAACCCTGGATTTGGATCCAACAGTGACATAAAGCTCTTATAAAACTGTGACTTGTAACATAATTCTAACCAGACTGAAAGCCAAATTCAACCAGAAAAGCAAGATAATTTAACTGCTGTTTACCACGCACACACTGTGCAACGCCATTGACAACGAATTTTTTAATTCTTTCTAGAAACTCAAGAGCTCAATAAGCCCAGGTTGAGATGTATTGATCGAAACGTGCTTGACTTCAATTTTTAATTATTTATAATGGAGACCTTGTATTAAATATTGTGGGCAAGGTTGAGATCATAATGGAGACCTTGTATTAAATATTGTGGGCAAGGTTGAGATGTATTTATTGGAAGATGTTTGACTTCAATATTGGTTACTTTCTATTAAGTATTTAATTATTTATCATGGTGGATTTTTATTAAATATTGTTTTTGTTGAATGTGTTTTTCAAATATAAATATGAAAATTAATTATGATAAAGAAGTTATTTTTATTATAGTTTAATTAAATATTTTTAATGTTATTGATATAAATTAATTTTCATTAATTTTTAAAAATAATTTTTTTATTTTTTAATTAAAAAATACTGATTAAAACTCTTCAAAATATTAAATCACAAAAACTAACTAACCAACCAAATTTATGTATTAAATTTCATTTTATATTTTAACATTAATATAAATAACTATTTTAATTTCTTGTTTTGTGAATTTGTTTTGTGTGAGATTTCTTTTAATATTATTACTTATTTTCTATTTATATGTGAAGTAAGTGTATGATGTAAAGAGTTCCACATACACTACATTTTTTTATATGAAGATTTTATTATGTACAATTACTTATTTTTAATTATATTTGAGTGGGTATAGTTACTTATTTTTAATTATATTTGAGTTGGGTATGTGTTGTAAAGAGTTCCACTGCATTATAATTATGAGTAATTATATGTGAGTTGGTTATGTGTTGTAAAGAGTTTATAATTATAAGTAATTATGTGAATTGAGTGTGTGTTTTAAATTATTCCACATGTTTAATAGTTATGAGGTAGAGATTGTTTTATAAGGTATTGTTGATGTTAAAATCTTTATCAATTTAAACATCAATTTTGTAATAAAATATCTAGTCATGTTTTGTTGATTTGATAATATCTTCAAAAAATTTAATACAATTTAAAGGGGGAAAGACTTATTCTGTTTGGCCCACTTTTCTTGAAAATAAATGTAAATGCAAATTGTATATTCTTCCAAACTAAGATTAAAAATTCTAATGCATATTTAGGATATCTAAATGATATAGTTTTATTTTAATAAATCTTCATAAAATTAGCAAGGTAAGTACCAAGTCTATGTTTTCTTTTATCATGTGTTTCTATTTACAATTAGTATAAAATGATAAAGTATGGTATTAATGTACAAGTCTATGTTTTATTTTATCGTGAGTGAGTATGGTCATTGTTATCGCATAGATTGTAGCTTGGGAAAAGCCCAACCCAAACCACAAAAGGTGTGACAACTATGGGAGTATTTACTCATTGTCACCTTAGTTAAACACTCCCCTCACTTTAGTGATGATGAAATCACCACAAGGGGGGAATCCTGAGACACCCTAGGGGGAATTGAGATGGAAAGTGAAAGGATGTGAAAGGTTCCCATATAGTTCAAGGTCAAATATGAAAGGAGGTTTGAGGAAGAGTCTCGTGAGGAGGTAATTGGTTGCCAAAGATGATGTACCTACAAAAAAATGTTATCCCTGCCCAAAACAAGACAACATATAACAAATGAAGCCTCAAAACTAGAGGGGATTCAACAAGAAACCTTGATATAAGAATCTATATATCAGCAACAAATGATAATAAGAGCTACAAATTTAACCACTAAAATCAAGTACAAGATGTTGGAAACAAAGCTAGCAACAACTAGATAAACTTCTAATGATTAAAGCAAGACTTTGACAGTGATTAGAGGGTTGTTAGTTAGTGTTATCAGCAAGATTTGTAACAGTCTTATGGTTGTAGCAAAGAATTTCTACAACAACCAATTCTAGCCACTAGATTCAACAAGTAAACCACCAAAAGATAGTTAATAACTAGTAGAAAAATTATAGCATCTTGCAAGTGAATTTTAGTGGTAGAATAGTGAGTAAACAAAGAGATAAAGATGAGTTTGTTGCAGCCCTATTGGCTGTAGCATTAAATCTTTAACAACAATGAGATTACTTGGTCAATCAAGATGCTCGTAGGGCACAAGAAAGGTTATGACATATAGAATTTAATCCAACTTGAACAATTGCAATATCTCAAGAAATCATGTATACCAATGCATGAATTTTCAATCTCCAATGCAAGTAGATTAGTGTCTTATCTATTGGGTTATGGAGTCTCTTGTATATGATCCAGAGTTTCTTACTTCTCTAGTTAGGGTGTAATCCCTTTTACTCCCTAGAGCAAACAAAACCTTAGCAAGGTAAATCTACAAGGGTGTAAGTCCTTTTACTCCTTGTAGCAACCTTTACAAGGTAGCTTCTTTCAATGACAATTAAGATAGATCTTGATGAAGGGTGTATTCCCTTATACTCCTCCAAGGGTTTAGACAAATTAAACTTAAACTAAGAAGAAACAACACAATTGCAAAAATTCCTTACGTAGTTCAAGAGATAGCATGAAAAACCCTTCTTTATCAAGAATATTCCACCACATTACCAAGAAACAAGCATCCAAGAGTGATCTGGATTTATGAGCGGAACGAAATGAATAATAGACTAAATACAATAACACAGAGATATCGAGAACAACAATAGATATTCAATGAACAATAACTTCTATTGAATAAATAAAATAGGTTGAAACTGTAAAACTACAGAACTGAAAACAACTTGCTCGAATGGTGGTAGTTATCTCTTAGAAGAGATGTGGCTGCTACGCGCATCTGTCTAAGCAGAATGATTACAATGAGGCTCCAAAGGCCCTTTTAACATTATTCATGAATGCCAAAACCCTAGATATCCAAAAACCTAACCCTAGGAGATGAAATCCCAAAAGTTATGTGGACCCCACTGGGTAAGTTGGTACCTCAACTTCCCGGGGTCGTAACTTTTGCATACGACCTTCGTTTTAAGCGCGTGATAGCCTATTGGAAAGGTCTTCTCGTGAGCTACACGTTACGCCATCAAACTTCGACTTTGTCTATAGTTTGAATGTGGCAATCCAAAAAAACATTGTTTAGGGCCCCAAAATGGCCCTGGAAGTACAAAAAGATGTGCTAACATGAAAACTTCCAAAATAAGCCAGTTGGATTAGGTCGGCGGCCACCAGTCTCCACTTGGAAGATGTGTAGGTCTTCATACAACCCCGAAAGTGTAGAACCCACGATTACAAAGATTTACAAAAGAACATGTTGAACTAAAAACTGTCAAGAGAAGTCAGTTGGAATAGGTGGGTGGCCACCAATATCCACCCGGATCAAAGAGATATCGCCTAGCCTTTTCCTCCAATAGTCAAGTAAAATAATCTACAATTTCACCAAAGCGAGATAGAGCTATTTGCCGAAATGGAGCGAAAATTTCAGCCAAGAGAGTATGTAACTCTCAAAACCATGATCTAAAATGAGGTTGAGATGACCTTCATTTATATGAGGTCATCTAACCCTAATTTTTCCACTTTTACAAAAGTTAACATCAAATTACAGAGGCAGACCTTCTCTATTTTCCTTTTACAACTTAAAATTACAAAATCACATAAAATAATCCCTTAAAAGGGTGATGACATGCCCTAAAGGGGGACACTAGGCCTCAAAAGTGAGACATTGAGCATGTAGATGCAAGTCATTGGGCCTCCAAAGGTCATGTGTCTATCTCTCATGTTCGAAAGTTCCATGTCATGCATCTTTCTTCTTCAAACCACATTATCTTCCTTCTGGATCCATCAAACCCTAGCCTCTTCATGACGTCAAGGCTTAGGAGGTGATGTTTTGGGCTTCCAAAGGCCAACGCCCTAGTGGAAAGGGATAGCATGCCATCATCAAGTGGTGTCCAAATGCCTCCAAAGGCAACGTCCATCATCTCAAGTGTGCAATGGCTCTGGGGTCCTATACACATCCTATGGGGCGCATCATCCAACCTGTGGGCTTCAATCCCCTATGAAGGTCCAAGTGATCTTGTGCCTCCATGGAAAATATTTCACTTGGCAGGGTATTGAGAAGACAAACTAGTACGCCCTCCAAGGGTCCACAATTCACATGTATCATGCCAAGTAATCCATATTTAATAAAATAACCACCCAAACATGTGCATCAGGTCCCCCCTTTTCAAAATAAACAAATGCTCAAAGACCTTATACAACTTTCCAAATTTAAGTATGGGAGGGTTGTCATGGTACCCTACTATGTAGGTCATTACCCAAGTCAAGGACTGTGTCCCAAGAGGACCCTCTCTAAGTCATGTAAAAGAGTATGAGGTCGATGGGGGTGTAACTTTTGGGCATGGGGTTTCTTGACATACAAGGGCTCATATTTTCTCATTTATGGGTTCCTTTGTAGAGGGTGTGTTGCATTCTTGTTTGCGATGCAACCTTTTTCCAAGCCCTTTATTTTCCATTAATTGATTAGGGTCCAAAGCATTCAATGCTATGTGCAATGGAAATTAAGGAGAACCACAATACCACTTGAAGCTAGGAACACATAGAGGGCCATGTGCAAGGAAAGTAAAGGAAACTACAAAATGCATTCCCTCAACAAGAGGGACATTTATTTGATTATGTGTTTTATTTTACAAGTCCTTGAATTTTGTGGAGAAGCGTTTCATTTCTCTTAGGACCTTAGGGCGACCATCTGGAGGATAATTTATTGGCTTTTATCTTTTTCCAGCTATAAGCCTCTTGGCCTTTAGCCCCTTCTTTCCATGAAATGAGGTACAAGCCATTCTTGGGTCAATATGCCCGAAGACCCAAAAGATGAGGAAACGAAAGGGAAAAAAGTGTGGAAAGTGATAAGTATGTGAGGGAATGGTACGATGACCCTTTAAGAAGATCCCCTAGTAGCAAGCCTTTTTCCCAAGGGTGACCCACTTACTATGGCAACATGTCAACCACCGAGGGGAAATGAGGCAAAAGGCATAATTTCCAAGAAAACATTTTCAAGATCCAGAAAGGACCCTTTGCAACATGTTCAAATGCTTCAATTATTAAAATGACACGTACCATGAGACTAGACTTGTTACCTCATGAATCAAGACTTGTTGTCCTCTCTGGGCCAAGATGGTGTGGTTGATGTTGTTATCGATCAATGATGATGTGTGGTGAGAGGAGGAGCTTTGTCCGCTCAACTGGCTCTCGACTCTCTATGTCTGCAACATGCAGGCCTTGAGACATCATCTCCTTAGTTTCCCCTAGAAATGGGGGTTAACATCTGGCTCCTACTTGGGGACATGTGCTCGTCGTAGAGGACATGAGAACCTCAACATCTCCTAGTAAGACATGTGCCTACACACACTTAAGAAAACATGTTGGATATCGAAGGTGGTGCACCCACCCTTTGTTCATATGATCAAAAAATTCAAAAATCCAACTATGCATTAAAAAGAAAATTTGCATCTTTTCAAATATTTCTAACAAACATGTAATATGAATAAAGAAAATGTAGCAAAACAACTATGAATGAATGTAATAAAGCAATATGTGAACATGCAAATCTACATAAATGCAACTAAACTACCATGAACATACAAATGCAAATGCAATAAAATAAATAACCTACCTACTTACCTACGGCCCAAGGCCCATGGAGATCAAGTCTTGGTGATATTGGGTGAAATCATACAACCAGTGCAACCACCTGCTCAACATCTCATCAGGTATCTCCCCATGTGCTTAATCATGTGATACAACAAATATAAGTCAAACACATAATAATCATGAGTACAAATAAGCATATAATCAATCATAGAAAACAACTCATGGAGGCGAGTAGGAGGGAAACAATCATGTTGGAGAGAATGGCCACAAGATTAATCAATCCTTCTTTGAATAGGACTGCTGCATATAGATGACAACTCATCTTCATCCTCAGTTACATGAACAATGCTTCATTTTTCTATAAATCTTTCGATGAAGAAGTTTTGAAACGTTTCCCAAGTGGTAATTGTCTCGGTAGGGATTTTTTTGTACCATTTTTTGGCTTTCCCTATGAGAGATGAAGAGAAAAGATTCACACGCACATCCTCATATTGGTTTTGGGAGGCACAAGAATTGAAAACTTTCGCAAATGTATCCAAATGATGTCGAGCTGATATTGTATCCCCTTCTAAAAAGGTGGGAAGCCATTCTCTTAATCCACTTTGAAAAGATTGTTTATAATCTTCATCAGATAATAGTTTTGAGTCCTCAAAAGGATGATCCCCAAGGTATGGTTGGGTATCAACATGAGTATAATGCAACAATTCATCCTCAAATGGATGATACCAATCTAAGCTTATATCATCATCACGCTGCCAAATACCTGGATCATCCAAATATGAAGACCAGTTCACTGAAGGTGACAACTCAACATTATTTATTTGAGAGCTACCCTCAATGTCATAAATGGGGTCCTTATAAAAAAGGATACAATCCATGTCCCACCTATGCCTCCCAACACGTATGAAATCATCATTATGTTGATCAACTATATCATTGGGATTGATTACTTTTTCATCTTCATGTACATGTTCTTCAAGCATTTATTCATTTGTAAGGGCTTGCCTTTTAGCAAGAAATGCTTCATCAAGTTGTTCTTTAGTAGGTTCTTAGAGTAACTCATTCACAAGTTTCATCATATGCTCGACAACTTCATTAGCAATTTTTTTCTCTTCCATCTGCAAAAATGTCCACGAGATACGGTAAGTTCTAGGAAAAGATTTATCCCTTGGTGCCATAATTCCATTGTTTAAAATGACACTTCAATGGAGTCACCAGATGATCTCAAGGCTCATCAAAATATGGAAAGGGTATTAGGGAAAGGTGGGATTTGTGGAGTCATCGGATGAGCTTAGAAATTTCATCAAAAGGGGAGAGGGAAATTCCCTCAGGTGGAGTCGCTAGGAAAGTTAGGGAAAGGCTTTGGGATAACTTTCCAAGTGTCGTTAGAGCTCGGAAGAGGATTCAAAATCCTCCCCAGAAATGACGCAAAAATATTATCGCACAGATTATATCTTGGGAAAATCCCAACCCAAACCACAAAGGTGTGACAACTATGGGATTATTTACCCACTATCACCTTAGATAAACACTCTCCTCACTTTAGTGATGATGAAATCACCATAAGGGGGGAATCTCAGGTGACCCTAAAGGGAATTGAGATGGAAAGTGAAAGGATATGAAAGGTGCCCCTATAGGTCATGGTCAAATATGAAAGGAGGATTGAGGAAGAGTCTCGTGAGGAGGTTATTGGTTGCCAAAGATGATGTACCTGCAAAACAATGGTAGCCCTTCCCGAAACAAGACAATATATAGAAAATGAAGCCTCAAAACAAAGGGGATTCAACAAGAAACCTTGTTTTCCAAAATCCCAATAGTGTAGGAATATATATATATATATATATATATATATATATATATATATATATATATANTCAGCAACAAATGATAATAAGAGCTACAAATTTAACCACCAAAATCAAGTACAAGATGTTGGAAACAAAACTAGCAACAACTAGATAAACTTCCAATGAATAAGCAAGACTTTGACTATGATTAGAGGGTTTTTAGTTAGTGTTATTGCAGCCCTATTGGCTGCACAATTAAATCTATAACAACAATGAGATTACTTGGCCAATCAATACACCCCTAGGGAACAAAAAAGCTTATGACATATAGAATTTAATCCAACTTGAACAATTGCAATATCTCAAGAAATCACGTATACTAATGCATGAATATTCAATCTCCAATGCAAGTATATTAGTTTCTTATCTATTGGGTTGTGGAGTCTCTTGTGTATGAGCTAGGGTTTATTACTTCTCTAGAGGTGTAATCCCTTTTACTCCCTAGAGCAAACAAAACCTTAGCAAGGTAAATCTACAAGGGTGTAAGCCCTTTTATTCCTTGCAGCAACCTTTGCAAGGTAGCTTCTTTCAATGACAATCAAGATAGATCTTGATGGAGGGTGTATTCCCTTATACTCCTCCAAGGGTTTAGACAAATTAACCTTAAATTAAGAAGAAACAACATAATTACGGAAATTCCTTACCTAGTTCAAGAGATAACATGAAAAACCATTCTTTATCAAGAATATTCCACCGCATTACCAAGAAAAAAGAATCTAAGAGATAGCATCTAGCCTTTTCCTCCAATAGACAAGTAAAAGCATCCACAATTGCACCAAAGAGAGATGGAGAGATTTTCCCAAGTAGGACGAAAATTTCATCCAGACGAGTATGTATTTCTCAAAACCACGATCTAAAATGAGGTTGAGATGACCTTTATTTATATGAGGTCATCTAACCCTAATTTGTCCACTTTTACAAAAGTAAACATCAAATTAGAGAGGTCGACCTTCTCTATTTTCCTTTTACAACTTAAAATTACAAAATTACATAAAATAATCCCTTAAAAGGGTGATGTCATGCGGTAAAGGGGGACAGTAGGCCTCAAAACTGAGAGGTTGAGCCTCTAAATGCAAGTCGTTGGGCCTCCATAGGCCATGTGTCCATATCTCATGCTTTGGAGTGTCATGCCATGCATCTTCCTTCTTCAAACCACATCATCTTCCTTCTGGATCCATCAAACCCTAGCCTCTTCATGACATCAAGGATTAGGAGGTGACATTTTGGGCCTCCAAAGGCCAACACCCTAGTGGAAAGGGATAGATTTCCATCATTAAGTGGTGTCCAAATGCCTCCAAAGACAACGCCCATCATCTCAAGTGTGCAATGGCTTTGGGGCCCTTTTCCCATCCTATGGGGCCCATCATCCAACCTGTGGGATTTAAGCCCCTCTTTCACCTGGAAAGGTCATGCAAAGACAAACAAGTACACCCTCCAAGGGTCCACAAGTCACATGTATCATGCCAAGTAAGCCATATTTAATAAAAGAACCACCCAAACATGTGCATCAAATCCCCCATTTTCAAAATAAACAAATGCTCAAAGACCTTATACAACTTACCAAATTTAAGTATGGGAGGGTTGTCATGGTACCCTATTTGGTAGGTCATTCCCCAAGTCAAGGAGTGTTTCCCAATATGACTCTCTCTAAGTCATGTAAAAGATTATGAGGTGGATGGGGGTATAAATTTTGGGCATGGGATTTCTTGACATACAAGGGCCCATATTGTCTCACTTATGGGTTCCTTTGTAGAGGGTGTGTTGCATCCTTGTTTGCGATGCAACCTTTTTCCAAGCCCTTTATTTGTCAATAATTGATTAGGGTCCAAAGCATTGAGTACTATGTGCAATGGAAAGTAAGGAGCACCACAATGGCACTTGAAGCTAGGAACACATAGAGTGTCATGTGCAAGGAAAGTAAAGGACACTGCAAAATGCATTCCCTCAATAAGTGGGATATTTATTTAATTATGTGTTTCATTGCTCCCAAGACCTTAGAGCGGGCATTTGGAGGATAATTTATTGGCTTTTATCTTTTTCCAGCTACAATCCTCTGGGCCTTTAGCCCCTTCTTCCCATGAAATGAGGTACAAGCCCTTCTTGGGTTAATATGCCCGAAGACCCAAAAGATGAGGAAACAAAAGGGAAAAAAGTGTGGAAAGTGATAAGTATGTGCGAAAATGGTACGATGACCCTTTAAGGAGACCCCCGAGTAGCAACCCTTTTCCTGAGGGTGACCCACTTACTAGGGAAACATGTCAACCACCAAGGTGAAATGAGGCAAAAAGCATAATTCCCAAGCAAACGTTTTTCAAAATTAAGAAAGGACCCTTTGCAACATGTTCAAATGCTTCAATTATTAAAATGACACTCACCATGAGATCGAACTTGTTACCTCATGAAGCAAGACTTGTTGTCCTCTGCGGGCCAAGATGGTGCAATGGATGATGCTGCTATCGATCAGTGATGATGTGTGGTAAGAGGAGGGGCTTTGTCCACTCAATTGACTATCGACACTCCATGTATGCAACCTATGGGTCTCGAGACATCATCTCCTTAGTTACCACTAGAAATGGGGGGGTAACAGTCACAATTAGTATAAAGGATAAAATATGATATTAATGTCTACTTAAATCAATTTGGCTTTTGAAACATGTGTTAAGCCTTTTTGTTGATGTAGGGAAACTAGCTCCAAGATACTAAGAAAAATAAAAATCAAAAGTATGAAATGAACATTAGTTGTATTAAATTCGGTACTCAAATTCACAAGAAACATAAATAAAAATGATAATATTATATATTTAAAAAATATTCTAGACTACATCAATTTCTTTCTATTATCTTTTTATTTTTTAAAAATAATATATAATATAGTAATATAACAAGGATATACATCACTTTTATTTTATGAAATATTATCCTCTAAATTTTGGAATCGCCATGACAAGAAGAATTTGGAATTAGTGGAGCACAATTTCATGACGTTTGGAAGAAGTCCATCAAATGCATGAGCACTATCCAGAAAGGATTGTTATGTATATATTGAGAAGAAATGTTACGTCATTTTGAAAGTTAAAAAACATACTAAAAGCCTAGAGTGTAGCCTTATTCCCAAGGTGTTTCCTTTGCTCCTGTTGCAAGAATTGAAGCTATCAGGATGTTTTTGGATTTTGCATGCTACAGAAATTTTAAAGTTTACCAGATGGATGTCAAATCAACATTTTTAAATGGTGACCTTGAGGAAGAATTTTATGTGGAGCAACCTGAAGGTTTTCTTCTAACTGACTAAAAGGACTATGTTTTCTGACTAAAGAAATCCTTGTATGGGTTGAAACAGGCTCCAAGAGATTGGTATTATAGACTAGATAGATATTTGCACCAGCAAGGATTCAAAAAGGGAGTTGTTGATAGCAATTTATACATCAAGGTTGAAGGTAATGATCTGTTAATTATTGTGGTATATTTTGATGATATTATTTTTAGTAGTAATATTAAATTAATGAGTAAGAAGTTTGTAGTTGCAATGTGGTAGCAACCTGCCCCTCACAGGCACGGTCGCCCCACCAGGACCTCCACTATCCACAGCCCGAAGGGTTCGAGTCCCTCCTTATTCCCCTTGGGAATACCTTACCCACAGGAACACTATCGCGCGGTTCTCCCTTGAGAAACCGGGAGATCGGACCTCGCTACTTCGCGAGTTCCGCAACCAGAAACCGGATGCTCAATCCCCGAGACCCGATGCTTCCGGTCAACGTTGAATTTCTCTCGGTATGTCGGGACCTCGCGCTATCGCGACTCGCGACTAGCGTCTCTATACCTTCGAGTTCTCAACCTCCGAGACCCGAAGTGCCGAGATGCTGAGACTCGGAATCTCGCGACCTTGCACTCTCGTCACTCCCGAGATCAGACTTGAGGCTTCCCACTCCCGAGACCCGATATCCCGAGATCACCTGTCACATCATCTGTTTTCGACATACCCCATGCAAGACATTTCGGGACGTCGTGTTCTCGCGTTCTCGTGACTTCACTCTACGAGATACAGGGATCTTCCCTCGCGAACTCCCGATACATCTGACCCACAGTCAGGTCACGATCTTTGGTGCTTCTCCACGACAATTCAAGTCGTCGATTCTCTTCCTCTTGAAGAGTTCTTCCGTTCACCACCGTTGTCCACGGTAACTGAAAACAAAGGTGCTATCCTTCCTGAGCTTTGTTTCTCTGACTCCTTCAGAGAACTTTCACGCACTCTGCGCACCCTTCAGCCTTCGACCACTCTCCAAGTGATGAAGTTCTTCCGGGTCCTATGCACTCCTGCTTGCACCAGCTTCGGCCTTCTCTTCTCAGACTTGCTACTGAGACTCCCCGTCCAACCTGCACTCACCTGCAAGGCTCGAACAACCCAAACCCAACTCTGGGCAAAAGAGAACAAAGTTCAACCACTTAGCCTCCTCGACGCACTCTATGCGGAGGTATTCAACTGCACTCGATGCAGGAATCTCCTGGCCTAAGTAGAGAAACGATTGAAACTCATTCCTTCATTCTCTCAGGTTTCGAACCTGATATGCAATCACATAAGCAACATATAATAGATAAGCATAAAAGGAAGCAAACATGCACAAGCTCAATATCAACAACACACAGAGCTCAAACACATCCATGGAATTAAATCAGGGCTTTTCCTATTAATTCAATATCTGTACATGGAAGTTCTTCACTAGCTCTCTGCTCGGCTCTCTGCTTCTTCTCAATACTAATTTCTTGATAATAATACAATGATACAAGGGAGGGTGTCTATACTCCGTTTTCCCTCTCGAAAGCTAAACTGTCTAATCTACAGTTAATTGTTCTATCTACTTGCATTAAATTTAAGTAAATGCCTCAGCTACCTAAGAACGAGAGCTTATCCGCTCAAGGTCCGTTACATATACAAAGTGCGCTTCATCACATCAACGTATTAATGCTTGGCGCAACCATATTTCAATGTTCCCAAAATTTGAATGCTGGCGCTGTCCAGCTGTTCCTTTGCCTCCTCACGCTGGCTCGCTTGATTGAGTGAGCGATGCTCCTGCATCACAATGCAACAAGATTTTGAGATGTCCATGTTAGGAAAAATCTCCTTCTTTCTTGGCTTACAAATTCATCAATCAAAAAAATGAATTTTTGTTTTCCAAAATAAATATCTCAAGGAATTTTTTATGAAGTTTGGCATGGAAAACTACACACCAGTAAGCACTCCCATGACTACCAGTTGCAAAATCAACAAGGACGATGATGCTTTAGAGGTAAATCAAACCATGTATAGGTCCATGATAGGCAGTTTACTTTATCTCATGGCTTCAAGGCCTGACATCATGCAAGTTTTTGGTTTGGTAGGAAAGTTTCATTCCAATCCCAAGGAAATTCATGTTCTTGCAGTCAAAAGAATATTCAGGTATTTGCAAGGCACTAGTGATTATGGATTGTGGTATCCAAAACTAATAGGCCTTGTTCTCAAAGCTTATACAAATGTAGATTGGGCAGGAAGTATCGATGATAGAAAAATCACTAGTGGAGGTTCATTCTTCCTTGGCAATTGTTTAGTATCCTAGCTCAACAAGAAACAAAATTTTATTTCCCTCTCTACAACTGAAGTAGAATATATAAGTGTATCATCCTATTGTACACAAGTATTGTGGATAAAGACCAATCTTAAGGATATTCAAGTTCCCTGTGATCAACCTGTTATCACTCTGTAAATTCCCAAAGGTTGTTGAAAGGAAGAAGAAATTTACCAGAGGTAACTTTATCCAACCACTTCGAAACTGGGATCTATCCCTGCCAGTTTCAGAGAGGGATCTCTCTATAAGATTTAACTTTGTTTCAAATTTCAAATATTAGGCTAGTTAAAATGAATAGGACCGAGTTGTTTGTTTTTATAAAATGGTTGAAATGTCACTTACGCATCCATTGGGCTATGGGGTTTGTTTTATAAAATGTTGAGACTGACTAATAGGTTTTAAAAGGTATTCTCACAGGGCGAGATAATGCAACTGATGGATTCTTTAGCATAAAAAGATGTAAGGAAGAAAAGATGAGATAATCAATTATGACCAAGAAGCATTTAAGAATTTCTTAATTATAACATCAGAAGAAAACATTTAGATCATTTAAAGTCAGAAACAGAGTATACGAGGATAAATTATGCAACTTTCGCTACTTCCAGATGATCAGATTTAGAAAAACAAAATGAATACTGAGAGAGATAAACATTCAACTAAGAAGAGAAAACTTCACCAACAGCTAACACGCGAGAATCCTGTGAAACATCCCTTTTATTACTGGTAGATCTCTGATAAAAATTACAGTGCTTACATCTTGCTTGGGTATAAAGATCAACCCTCAATACTTCAAAGTTTGAAATATTTATAACAAAAATTACAAATGACCCTGTCATTAATGATCAGGACATGGAAGATTCTAAATCTAACTAACTAGATAACAAGATACAAAAATGTAGGAATTGATGATGATCTGTCATATTTTCATGTTGATCTTGGGGAAGGTCGTTGGTGAGTCATTCACGCGACTTTGACTGCTTCGCTTGTTGACTCGGATTGGACACCTCATCTCTTACTCGATCAAATTGCACAACTCTTCCCATCTCAGCTGACTGGGAATGGTGACTTTGAGCAGTCTTCGGTAGGTTTCATCCATTTCAGTATATTTGGCAAAAGTTGGCTTGACTATGAAAATATATTTGATTTCGTGTTGTATGTTGAGGTCCGGCTGCAAAGTCTCCAAGAATTCCTTGCATGTTATGCTGCCCTGTATTCCTGAGAACTTGGAACTGTCCTTGGCCACTGTAGCTATCTTCTGCTTGTAGTCAGGAAGGGTCATCAACTTGTCATTTAGCACCATTAAACCGGGAAGACCTTTCTTTTGTAAGGATCGATATTGCTGAAGAACCTTTGAACTCCAATGTCCATGTTCTGGACTTTCTCTTCCAGCTGCAACATCAATCCTCTTTTGGTCAGCACCCTTTTGACTTCGAGGATAGTATCCGTCCTGTCTTCAATCTTCAGGTCTTCCAATTCTTCACTGGTTGATTTTGTTTGTTTTAGTGGGAATTTCCCCCAGCTCTCCTTTTATCTTGTCGATAGTCTGTCTTCTCCTCAGCATCAGTTCATTTTTCTCGAACATGATTTGCACCATAGGCCAGACTTCATTTAGGGATTTGGAGATATCCATCCAAATGTTCTCCTTAGCTTCTGCTAGTGTTTTACCCCCCACTGTTTGCTTTTGCAGATGTTGTATTTCCTGCTTGAGATTTTCAGACGTTTGCCTTTCAATGTTGAAGCTTGTCTGGTAGGAGGCCTTGAGCTCCTAGAGATTCTCAACCTCTTTCTTTAGTCTATTAATTTATGTTCCTTGTAGGGTCATCTCCTCCATTGATTTTGCTAACTCCACAGATTTTTCTAGAGATGTCAGTGGGGTGGCTAATGGAAGTTCTATTGTGGTGGTTGTTGATACAGTTGTTGTGCTAACTCCTGCGAGGTGAACTATACTCAGTGGGATGACTTCCATTGGTGATGTCTCTACTTTCTCCTTTACCAACCTCTCCAACTCTACTTCCATTTATTTTATCTGTGCATTATGTTCCATGATAAATTTTAGCATTTCCTCCTTTTCACCTTCTATCTCAGCCATCTCTTTGGTCTGTGAGTCTTCTGTAGGTGGCAGTTTTAGTTGCTTCCTCAAAGATGCTATGTCAACATTATTTTTATTGAGCATCTCCTCAGTTGCTTTCACATTTGAGGGGTCATACCCAATCTTGAGCACCAATTCTTCTAAAGACTTAATTATGTTATCCTTTGCAAAAGATGATATCTTCTCCAACTTTAATCGAGTCTGAACATTGTTCAAAGAAACCTGTAATTTGGCAGCAGCAGTGGAAGCATTGGCTAATGTTGAGAAAATCATTTTTCCAGTCTACCTGTGTAGATCCATCTGATCAGTTGGATGTACATCTCTGGTGTTAAATTCCATTGTAGCCCTCTTGTAATCAATGATTTATTTTGGATGGGGTACTTGTGTCTGCAAGAATGCCAAGTGCATTCTTCCTTTCTCTGTATCAAAATATGATAACAGTTTGTGTTGTGTTGTGGACGTTTGCTTCCAAAACTGAGTATAAGTGTTGTTGCTCAGCATCTGATTCTTCTTCTTGATCATATCGTATTTCTAAAAAATACTCAGCTTTGTACCCCCTTGATTTGGCCGGTTGGTTAGTGAGGTGTCAGTTTGCTTCTTGGATGAAGAAGTAGACAAGATCTGTTGGTTGCTTGAGACAAGAGGTGAATGATCTCCTTTTATAACTGTAGTGGACTGGGTTTCCTTTTCACCAGTTGTGTTAGTTGTATGACTGGCTTTTGGCCTTTTGGTGTATACCTGGAAATCCTGGCTGAGATTTATGTGGTTGAAGGGGAAGTATCTTTTTTGGGTATTTTCTCCTTTGGTACCTGTGGTGTGGTCGTTTGCGAGATAATGATTGAAGGATATTGTTTCTCTACTTTTTCTAGAGTGTTCACCTCCCACTCTGTTTGATTCATGTACTTCTCTATCTCGGGCCTGGGTGCATGAACATATGCGGCATTTTTATTCTTCACTCTCATATTTGTGATGATCCCACACGGATCATAGTGCCATAGGAAACTTGTGTCGAACTTCATCTCTTTCAATAGTTTGTCTACCTCTTCCCTGGCAGCTCGGCTGTTGCAGATAAAGGATCCTATCTGCCCCTTGATTCTTAGTTGTTGTTTCTTCTTCAGAGATACAAAATGTATATCATATGAATTTATCATTTGTCCGATATACTCCAGGGAAAAAATCCGAATAGGCAAGTATTTGGGGAATTTGTATGGAGCTAACTCACACCCATATACTCTAATTTCTGTGTGATTTTGATACAGGAACTAGTATCCAGTCTTGGCAAGATCTGAAAGGTGTAAAACTCTTTGGATCTCCTCATTTATCCTCGGCTCTAGTCTACCACTGAGCACGCTTACCATTGGGTGATAAAACAACTCAATAAATAGCTTGAAATTAAATTTTGTGGAGTTTCTTCTAAGTAGCGAAGTCCAAGAGGTGACGGGATGTGGTTTTCCTTCCTGGTCCATTCTCTGCATGGTGAACCCGAACTTCTCTGCTTGAAAGAACATGAACATGTAAGCCAATATTGAAGAATACCAGAACATGCCCTCCATGGGAAATTTGAAAAGCTGGTCATGTATGTTCTCGGCTAGAAAACTACTGTAGTTGAACTGAGTGATGAATTTTTCTTCGGCGGCAAAAATGGACAGGTAACCCAAGATGGGATCGTCCACCCATTCATCTGAGAAATAGTCGAGCATACAACATAGCGATGAAATAATCTGGTTTCCTTTTTCTAAAAACATGGAGGAATGGTAAGGGGGATTTTTCTTGGGGAGCTGAGTATCATGTGGGAGGAAAGGATAAAAAAATTGTGCTCTCTGGGGAAAAGACAGGTTCTGGTACAATTTTGTTAAGACTTCCATGGTGAGGGGAGAGTGAGATTCGGCTCTAGATATTTGCATCATTCGATCAATGGCCTCAGGCGTGATAGAGAAAAGAGTTTCTCCGGACGATGAACCTATGGCTCTCTGGTCGGGGAGGTAATGAACCTGACATTTGAGGGAAAACTCGGGAAAATGGTGGATTTGGGGAAAAAGATACAGGGGGAGATTGGACTCTCAGAGCTCAATCTCATCACTTTGATCTATGAATGTGTCCTTAAACTATGACTGCAATTCGGCGAAATCGAATTCGCACCTGGTCTCTGAGATCAGATAATCCTTGTCGGCTAATGGGATCCGATCGAGATCGACGGGAGGTGGGAGGAATGGGTTTTTCTCGACTTCTGATCTTTTAGATTTAGGGGCCATCGATCCAGCAGGTACCTGCAAACTGGAAAAAAAAAACGTTAGTAGGTAGTGGCTATGGCTAGGTTGCTGACTGAAGCACTCAGGGAAATGAATTTCTGGAGTGCAAAGAGTATGAACAGTGGGCAAATGGTGAAAACGGGGCTAATTTTAAGTGAATGGGTATTCGTTGGGCACAGAGGATAAGTCAGTAGGCTAACGGATACGTTAGCATGTAATAAATGGCCAACGGATTAACTGAGTTATGAGGTGGCAGGTGAAGGACGGGTGACGGGTGTGCTAGGATGACGTGGAAGGCGATGAAGGATAGGTAAATGGGATAAGACATGCGACAGGTCAAAGGGGTAAGGACACTCTAGTAGAGTAGTGAGACGGGACATGTAAGATGAGATAGTGGGATGTTGCATCATGAGGCGATGGGATAATGGAGGATGATGGCATGAGGTGGTGGTGGTATGGCATGGTCGGTGTGGCGGTAAGTGGTTTAGAGTGGAGGGGGTCCAATGCAATGGATCGACAACACGTTGGGATGGGGCCCGCTGGGGAAAACCGCCTCATTCCGAACTCCCCCCCCCCACACTGTTAAAGGAAGAAAGGTCGAGGGGGTCTGGAATCTCTTGTAGACCGCTCATCTGTGCGCTGTCAGCTTGACCATAGATCTGTGCACACTTGTTAATCACCATTCTGGACCCCCCCCCCCACCGTTAAAGGTAGAACGGTCGAGGGGTCCGGAATCCATTGTTAGTCGTTGATCTATGTGTTGTTAGATCAACCGTCGATCTAAGCGCGTTCTTTATTCTATGGGCACGATTTAATATGTGCAGTGAAACTTAGGCTTAGTGCTTTTGTGGATTTTGCGCTACTTCCCTTGCTTTTCGTCACCATGAGGTTAGAAAAAACATTTCAAACATCTAAATCATGAATTTTCCTCAAACATCATGCATGTTTTATTGAAATAAAACCAACTAATCTATATTCTAACCTAGTCACCTATCACATTTAGCCCAGATTAGACTGTTGGGCTAAGGAATTACTCTACCTTGGGTCTATTTGACCAAGATTAGACAGTTTGATCAAATTCATTCACTAGCTAACCTATCTATTTGGCTAAGATTAAATAGTTTAGTCAAGATTATTCACTAATCCTATCAACATAAATTCAAAAGGACTTGGCCATGTTTAAATTGTATGGATCAAGTCATTATTATTGCATGGGACTTTATACATTTTCTTTTATGCCCTCTTTTATTCTTTTCTTTTCTTTCTTCTTTATTTTTTCTTTTTATTTCTTTTTTTCTTTTTTCTTTTCTTTTTGAAAATAATTTGCAGGAATGAAATATTATTTGCAAGACAACATACATCAATAGTAAAAAATTTCCAATCACCAGATGATCCTATAAATTATAGGGTTATAACACAACCTATTCCTATCATGTGCGACAACACAAGTGCAGCTATCAATCTCTCCAAAAATATTGTTCAACACTCTAAAACTAAACATATCCCCATCAAGTATCACTTTCTCAGAGAACAAGTTCAAGATCAGGTGGTTAAATTAGAATATGTTTTTTCCAAAGAGTAGATTGCAAATATATTTACCAATCCATTACCTACGGAATCATTTGAGTACCTCAGAGAGAAGTTGGTATTCCTTCCCACTTCTCATTCAGGCGTATAAACCTTCATTACAGGTTGGAGGCTACCCATCCTCAGGGGGAGCAATGCAAAAAAATTGCGCAGGAGGCAATACAACATTCTGAGAAGGGTAGACACTCTCAGGATGTGCATAGTTAGTAAGGAATTTCCCTTTGCCATTGATGTCAAAGGGGGAGAAAAATAGAGTTGTGACAAAGAGGAGCATACATCAAGGGGGAGTGAATGCCAGAGGAGCACATTGACAGGGGGAGAAACTCAACAATATAGTTTCCATCAATGGAAAAGGGGGAGTTTGTTGAGCATATATTGTCATTGATGTCAACGAGGTCATGGACTGCGACGATGCGATGAAATGGACTGTGACAGTGTGACATAATGGATTGTGACGGTGCGACATAATGGACTATGACGGTGCAATGGTGTGATAGTGTGACAATGCAACAAAATGGACTGTGACGGTGTGACAATGTGACATAATATATTGTGACGGTGTGACAAAATGGACTATGATGGAATTTGTGAAAGTTACGCAGAAGAAATTGTGGAGGGTGCCTTAAGCCAATGCAACGAATGATGCAGAAGAGTGCGATGAGACAAAGACAATGCAACAAGAAATGGAGTGGAATGCGACATGATGAAGACTTGTGAATTGAGTCTTTCACTCTTAATCTATCCGATGAGCAGATGCTTTGTAAACCAGAATGTGAATTGTCGAGATAATGAACGTTTTGGTCAAATAAGGAATATTTGGTATGTTTGATTTAGTCAAAGAATGTCCGATAAAAGAATTTTCTCCACATATAACTAACTGGATTTTGATGTGGTCAAAACTTGTCCACAATGTAATCGTCATGCATCCACATACTTTATTTAGACAAAATTGTAAATGACAGAATTTTTGATGTGGTCAAAGTTTTTCCACATTGTAATTGTTATGTGTCCACATACAGTAAGGTGAACTCGGGAAAATTAGTATAAATATGGATGCGCTCTGATCGTGGAAGTGAGCATGAAGTGAGTGGGAAAATGATCCAGTAATAGTACACAGGAATATAAATGAAAATTTGTCAAGTTGTGTTGAAATTTTTAGTAGTGTAACCGATTTTTCTGAGTTTAGGGTGGCAGAGTGGTGCTAGGTTGAGTTGAATCTCATAGAGGATTGGTGTCCTCATTATCTGCAACAGGTTGGTGCTTGAGAGGATTGGTTTCCTCGTCATTTGTAATAGGTTAGAGCTTCCTGAGAGGATTGGTGTCCACATTATTTGCGACGGGTGGGTGCTTGTTGAGTTGAACTATGAGTTGGTGCTTGCAGAAAAACACAAAGAAGATATTCAATGGTTTTTTCCTGCATTGGGTTTCTACGTAAAAAAAAATTGTGTATTGTGTTCTATGTGTTATTGCTTGATTTTTGTCTTCATTTGTCATTAAGTGGGCACTTTTAAAATTAATTAGATGGATATTTTGATTTTTGCTTGTCACTGTCATTAAGTGCACAATTATGAATAAATTAACTAGCTAAAAGAAAAGAAAATTACAAAAATCTATTGCAATACTGATTCACCCCCCCTCTCAGTATTGTTGTGATTTCCAACATAGAAACAACTCATGGAGGTGGGTGGGAGGGAAACACTATTGCTGGAGAGAATGGGCACAAGATTGATCAATCCATATTTAAATAGGACTACTGCATATAGATGACGAATCATCTTCATCCTCAATTACATGATCACTACTTCATTCTTCTATAAATATTTCGATGAAGAAGTTTTGAAACGTTTCCCAATTGGTAATTGTCTCGGGAAGTATTTTTTTGTACCATTCTTTAGCTTTCCCTATGAGAGACGAAGTGAAAAGCTTCACACACACATCCTCATATTGGTTTCGGGAGGCACAAGAATTGAAAACTTCCACAAAGGTATCCAAATGATGTTGATTCGATATTGTATCCCCTTCTGAAAAGGTAGGAATCCATTCTCTAAAACCACTTTGAAAAGATTGTTTATAATCTTCATCAGATAAAAGTTCAAAGTCCTCAAAAGGATGATCCCCAAGGTATGGTTGGGTATCAACATGAGTATGATGCAACAATTCATCCTCATATGGATGAGACCAATCTATGCTTATATCATCATCACACCACCAAATACCTTGATATCCAAATATGAAGACCAGTTCATTGAAGGTGACAACTCGACATTCTTTATTTGAGAGCTACCCTCAATGTCATATATGGGGTCCTTATAAAAAATGATACAATCCATGTCCCACCTATGCCATCCAACATGTATGAAATCATCAATATGTTGACCAACTGTATTATTGGGACTGATTACTTTTTCATCTTCATGTACATGTTCTTCAAGCATTTCTTCATTTGTATGGGCTTTCCTTTTAGCAAGAAATGCTTCATCAAGTTGTTATTTAGTAGGTTCTCAAAGTAACTCATTCACAAGATTCATCATATGCTCAACAACTTCATCAATAGCTTTTTTCTCTTCCATCTGCAAAAGTTTCCTCGAGATGCGGTAAGTTCTGGGAAAAGATTTATCCCTTGGTGCCATAATTCCATTGTCTGAAATGACACTTCAATGGAGTCACCAGATGAGCTCAAGACTCATCAAAATATGGAAAGGGTATTAGGGAAAGGTGGGATTTATGGAGTTGCTAGATGAACTTAGAAACTTCATCAAATGGGGAGAGGGAAATTCCCTCAAGTGGATTCACCAGGAAAGTTAGGGAAATGATTTGAGATAACTTGCCAAGTGTCGTGAGGGCTCGGAAGAGGATTCAAAATCCTCCTTGCAATCGACGCCAAAATGTTATCTCACAGATTTTAGCTTGGGAAAATCCCAACCCAAGCCGCAAAGGTGTGACAATTATGGGAGTATTTACTCATTGTCACCTTAGATAAACACTCCCCTCACTTTAGTGATGATGAAATCACCACAAGGGGGGGATCTCGGGTGACCCTATGGGGAATTGATATGGAAAGTGAAAGGATATTAAAGGTGCCCCTATAGTTCAAGTTCAAATATGAAAAGATGCATGAGGAAGAGTCTCGTGAGGAGGTAATTGGTTGTCAAAGATGATGTACCTGCAAAACAATGTTAGCCATGCCCGGAACAAGACAATATATAGCAAATGAAGCCTCAAAACCAAAGGGGATTCAACAAGAAACCATGTTGTCCCAAATTGTAGCAGTATAGGAATATATATATTATAAACAAATGATAATAAGAGCTGCAAATTTAACCACCAAAATCAAGTACAAGATTTTGGAAACAAAGCTAGCAACAATTAGATAAACTTCCAACGAATAAGAAAGACTTTGACGATGATTAGAGGGTTGTTAGTTAGTGTTATCAACAAGATTTGTAACATATTTATGGTTGTAGTAAACAATTTATACAACAACAAATTCTAGCCACTAGATTCAACAAGTAAACCACCCAAAATATAGCTAATAACTAGTAGATTAATTATAACAACTTGCAGGTGAATTTTAGAGGTAGAATAGTGAGTAAAAAATGAGATAAAGATGAGTTTGTTGCAGCCCTATTGGATGTAGCATTAAATATATAAGAGAAATGAGATTACTTGGCCGATCAAGATGCCCCTAGGGCACAATAAATCTTATGACATATAGAATTTAATCCAACTTGAACAATTGCAATATCTCAAGAAATCACGTATACCAATGCACAAATATTCAATCTCCAATGCAAGTAGATTAGTGCCTTATCTATTTGGTTATGGAGTCGCTTGTGTATGAGCTAGGGTTTATTACTTCCCTAGGGGTGTAATACCTTTTACTCCCTAGAGCAAACAAAACCTTAGCAAGCTAAATCTACAAGGGTGTAAGACCTTTTACTCCTTGTAGCAACCTTTGCAAGGTAGCTTATTTCAATGACAATTAAGATAGATCTTGATGGAGGGTGTATGACCTTATACTCCTCCAAGGGTTTAGACAAATTAACCTTAAACTAAGAAGAAACAACACAATTACGGAAATTCCTTACCTAGTTCAAGAGATAGCATGAAAAATCATTTTTTATCAGGAATATTCCACCACATTACCAAGAAACAAGCATCCAAGAGATATCGCCTAGCTTTTTCCTCCAATAGACAAGTAAAAGCATCCATAATTGCACCAAAGAGAGATAGAGTGATTTTCCCAAGTAGGGCGAAAATTTCAGCCAAAAGAGTATGTAATTCTCAAAACCATGATCTAAAATGAGGTTGAGATGACCTTTATTTATATGAGGTCAACTAACCCTAATTTTTCCACTTTTACAAAACTCAACATCAAATTAGAGAGGTCAACCTTCTCTATTTTCCTTTTACAACTTAAAATTACAAAATTGCATAAAATAATCCCTTAAAAGGGTGATGCCATGCTCTAAAGGGGGACTCTATGCCTCAAAGGTGAGACATTGAGCCTCTAGATGCAAGTCGTTTGGCCTCCAAAGGCCATGTGTCCATCTATCATGCTATGGAGTGTCATGCCATGCATCTTCCTTCTTCAAACCACATCATCTTCCTTCTGGATCCACCAAACCCATCTAACCCTAGCCTCTTCATGACGTTAAGGCTTAGGAGGTGACGTTTTGGGCCTCCAAAGGCCAACACCCTAGTGGAAATGTCTAGCATGCCATCATAAAGTGGTGTCCAAATGCTTCCAAAGGCAACGCCCATCATCTCAAGTGTGCAATGGCTACAGGGCCATTTGCCCATCCTGTGGGGCACATAATCCAACCTATGGGATTCAAGCCTCTATGAAGTTCCAGGTGATCTTGTGCCTCCATGGAAAATCTTTCACCTGGCAGGGTCCTGCAAAGAAAAACAAGTATGCTCTCCAAGGGTCCACAAGTCATATGTATCATGCCAAGTAAGCCATATTTAATAAAAGAACCACCCAAACATGTGCATCAAATCCCCCCTTTTCAAAATAAACAAATGCTCAAAGACCTTATACAACTTGTCAAATTTAAGTATGAGAGGCTTGTCATGGTACCCTATTGGGTAGGCCATCCCCCAAGTCAAGGAGTGTTTCCCAAGAGGACCCTCTCTAATTCATGTAAAAGAGTGTGAGGTGGATGAGGGTGTAACTTTTGGGCATGGGGTTTCATAACATACAAGGGATCATATTGTCTCATTTATTGGTTCCTTTGTAGAGGGTGTGATGCATCCTCGTTTGTAATGCAACCTTTTTCCAAGCCCTTTATTTTCCATTAATTGATTAAGGTCCAAAACATTGAGTGCTATGTGCAATGGAAAGTAAGGAGCACTACAATGCCAATTCAATCGAAGAACACACATGGTGTCATGTGCAAGGAAAGTAAAGGACACTGCAAAATGCATTCCCTCAAGCCAGCTAATTTAGGGTGAGTATTTGGAGGATAATTTATTGGCTTTTATCTTTTTCCAGCTACAAGCCTCTGGGCCTTTATCCCCTTCTTCTCATGAAATTAGGTACAAGCCCTTCTTGGGTCAATATGCATGAAGACCCAAAAGATGAGGAAATGAAAGGGGAAAAAGTGTGGAAAGTGATAAGTATGTGTGGGAATGGTATGATGACCCTTTAAGGAGACCCCTAGTAGCAACATTTTTCCCGAGGGTGACCCACTTACTAGGGCAACATGTCAACCACCAAGGTGAAATGAGGCAAAATGCATATTTTCCAAGCAAACGTTTTTCAAAATCAAGAAAGGACACTTTGCAACATGTTCAAATGCTTCAATTATTAAAATGACACTTACCATGAGACCGAACTTGTTACCTCATTAAGAAAGACTTGTTGTCCTCTGTTGGCCAAGTTGGTGCGATGGATGTTATTGCTATCAATCAATGATGATGTGTAGTAAGAGGAGGGACTTTGTCCACTCAACTGACTCTCGACACTCCATATATGCAACCTATGAGCCTTGAGACATTATCTCCTTAGTTACCCCTAAAAATGGGGCGTAACAGTCACAATTAGTATAAAAGATAAAATATAATATTAATATCTACTTAAATCAATTTGACTTCTGAAACGTGAGTTAAGCCTTTTTATTAATGTAGAAAAACCAACACCAAAATACTAAAAAAAATAAAAATCAAAAGTATAAAATGAACATTAGTTATATTAAATTTGATACTCAAATTCACAAGAAACATAAATAAAAATATAATATTATATATTTAAAAAATATTATAAACTACATAAATTATTATTCTATTATCTTTTTAATTTAAAAATAATAATAATAATAATAATATATAATATAACAAGGATATACATCTCCGGTGCTTAATAATATTCATGGTGGTAGAGTTCTCGGCTCTGCTATGTCCACCTCTAGGGTCAGCCGTGCCATTTTTTTAAATATTGATTCCTGGCTTCTAATTTGGGGAACCAGCCGTGTCTATGTGAACCATGGGAGTTGGCTCTATAGCTACCGGGGGGGTCGAAATGGAAAAACCACAAGCTGTCAATCTATATGAAAGGGGCTCAATATGAAAGGGGCTCTATAAAAACTACCAGGGGCTTCAAT
>ML786424.1:42039-74225 GCA_009831015.1 Picea engelmannii
AAGAAAAGGGATGATCCTCATGAACCGGCTCCCACCAATCGAAGTTTCGTGCATTTCAGATGGTGGTAAACTCTGTAGTTATCAGCTGGGCCTTGCAACAAACAGGACCGCAGAGAAAGCTCCACGGAGCTATTGCTTCTATCCATTTTATGAAATATTATCCTCTAAATTTTTGAATCGCCATGGCAAGAAGAATTTGGAATTAGTGGAGCAGAATTTCATGCACTTTGTAAGAAGTCCATCGAACGCGTGAGCACTATCCAGAAAGGATTGTTAAGTATATATTGAGAAGAAATTTTACGTCAGTTTGAAAGTTAAAAAACATACTAAAAGCCTAGAGTGTAGCCTTATTCCCAAGGTGTTTCCTTTGAACTAGCATAGCTTTGAAGCCGTACGTAATATGTTACTCCAAATTTTATCTTAAAATACGAAAGCCGATTTGCAACCTCCATATGCCTTCACTCTAACTTCTAGTTTTCCTTTTGTTTTAAGGAGCTCCATAAGGAAATGAATTTATGAGAATTTGTATAGGTTCTATGCCAATTTGTGGACAAAAAAGTTAGAATCAAATGTCAATTTAATATATAAATTTGGTTGTGAGAATATATTTTATATATTCTCACTTTGTAGCATTTGTATGTGATTTTTTTAAGGTAAAATGAAAATTTTATTTTATTTTCACCACCCAATCAAACCTAAATACATTTATGGTTGTTTGGTTTAAAGCACGCCTCCAGAGTAAATTTCCATTGGCACTAAAAAAGTTGTCTAGATTTACCTGTACCTCATGGGTGTATGGTAGCCAAAAGATCTTAATGTCTGTTCTAGGGAAGACTTACCAATAATATGCTTGAGTTTGCCTTTTTATCTGCCCTCATTCTATTGTTCTCTTAGACGACTCACAAACTCCATTATGCTCACAAGGCCCTTGAATTCATTTCTTCATGAATTATTCATTTGGCGAGGAGCTATCTCTAGCATGAAAATAAAAAGCTTCTCTCATGTTTAGTCCATGATATATCACAAGAACCCATCATTAAAAAATTGTGTTGCTATCTTTTTATGCTAAAATGAAATGGTTGGGAGTCAGGGGCTATAACTATGCAATCAAAACCATAATACAACTTATTACTCACCAGGAGGTACAAACTAAGAAATTGAAATGTGGCAGTTTTGAGCAAGGAGTGTTCTAGGTAAGCAAGATTCAAATACTTGTAGCGATCATGTGTATACATTAGACTTATATGCCCCCATTGCAGCACCTGTGAGTTTATCCTCGGTTGGTCTCCATATCAAAACCCATCGATGGGATTATGCCCTTTCTTTATGCTGGACAATATTTTAACCCGTGTTTTCCAGTTTTACGTTAAGGTCAATGCAGAGATTGTTCTCTTATTTTGTATTTGTTTTAAGGTGCTTTGGTTGTCCCAGTTTCTTGGCCTCCATATTTCTTCATTGGATTTTTCTTGGGCCCGAACACTATCTTCCTATGTTTCAACGAACATCCTGCACAATGAAGGCAATGGAGATCCTCCATGCATTCTTGACATCAACTGTAATCTGTATGTTTCTCGAACAATGGTCTCTTATTAGTCCCTGCCCTTCGGGCTGGTAGGGACTAATAGTAATCGATTTTCAACTTTTCTATTAAATTGATACAAAAACCAAAAAAATTATGCTCCTTTAACCAAAGTTTTAAAAAAATCATATAATTTAGGTTGGTAATTCATATACCTATATCAAGGTTTTGATATCGACTTCTTATTTGGCCTCTTCTCAAGGCACAAGCAAATGATAGCTTAGTTTATTTCATAGTTTTGAGTACTCATTTTTTGCAAACAAAGTAATGCTAGACATGAGTCTAGCATTAATTCTTAACATTGAATGTTATGATATAATGTATAGGCCATAATAATCCATAGCCCATTGCATTTGTTGCCACCTACACCACCATGCAAAGCTACACAATCTTGCAGTTTCTCTTCTTTACCTGCTCCTGCACACATGATACACAACCTCCTCTCCAATTTTTCGCAGCCTGTTAGTATTTTCGCTTGCCTGCTAGTATTTTCTCTTGCCTGAGGCATGCAACATCAATCTTCCACATCAATCTGGGAAGGACGAGGCACCCTCTCTTTACTGCAACATGCAACATCATTCTCTCTTTTCTTTATATTTTTAAATATTTTTCCTAATTTATTTGCAGGCAAAATGATTTTAGAGAGAAGAGAAGTCATGTAGTATGCTAAAAATGTAGTCTAAATATGAGAAGTACCTAAATCAAATGTATTTCCACTTTCCCGAGGCATGCAACATCAATTTTCCGCATCAATCTGGGAAGGATGAGGCACCCTCGCTTTACTGCAGCATGCAACATCATTCTCCCTTTTCTTTATATTTTTAAATATTTTTCCTAATTTATTTGCAGGCAGAATGATTTCAGAGAGTATAGAAGTCATGTAGTATGCTAAAAATGTAGTCTAAATATGAGAAGTACCTGAATCAGTTGGCGCACCTTCCTCGCCTATGTAATGGGCTTAGGTGTGGGTATTATGATGATCCCATTAAAACTGTTAGTAACGCACCAGTCCTGTATCAACCTGCGAAGAGTGTGATTGGGGATGAGTTCTTTGCTTTGAAGAACCTTCTTAGTCGCTGACATACATCGATTAAGGACTGAACCTCATTCTCCCTTTTCCTAGGTTAATAGACAATTTGATATTTCTTCTCAAGAAGAGGCAATCTAGGTTGGGTCAAAAACATTACCGTCATTGCAATCCTCTTCCACTAGTGTTTGCCTCATATGTCAGTTATAATCGCATACAATGAACGACCAAAGCCCCTCATCGGCAAAAGGACATATTTAGAAATACTGATAGACAATCTATTTAGGGAGTGGAGCTATATAACCTTGAAGCCCAGAAGCTCCACAAAGCAATTTCTATTGTAATCCAAATGAAATTTGTCGTTCCTATTGTAATCCAAATGAAATTTATAGTAGTTGTTTCCGAATATTTGAAAAAATCTTGTTCTCGTACTATTTCATCTCGTCCTTTTCTTCCACGCTAATCACTGCATTCATCTCCATATCATGTTTCTAAGAGACAGGTTGATGGTTGTTGTTGTCTTAGGTTTTTTCACTGGATCGGTTCTCGCTAGTAATGAAAGGAAGATATAGCTGCAACAACAATATTTCTATGTCTATGTCCCTATCAGGTACAGTTATTTCTTGCACATGAAGAGAATAGACAACTCCAACGAGCTAGGAGAAAGAAAGTGGCAAAGTGGACAAAGATAAATCACATCGTTGGCTAACATATGTATATGAATGATATTAGAGACTGTAAAGAAAAGCATTGAACACCAAAATACCAACACATTACTTTGTATGATACTCCTGCAAGCATAATTAAAGTCTAATTTAGCTCAACTAGAGTAAAAGATCAAAAAGAACTTGTCTGGATTGATCATGTAAGATGATTATGATTATTAAGATGTGAAAGCGTTATGGTGGGGAAAGGAAAAGAAAGTTTGGAATAATGGCATAAGGGATGATAACAACATAAAAATGAAACTACGCCTGCTTACGCTCGCATATTTTTTCGAAGTTCCCACACTTGTCCTCGATAACCCTACCTATAGCTATGAGTTGGGAAGGGCTAATCATTCACTTCATTCATCTATCGAAGTAGCAAACCGTCTAGCCTATTTACAGGAACAAGAATACTCCTAGATGTATGTCTAGTTTATCTTTCCTATGGGAGCCAACGCCTATGAGCTGCAGAAAAGGGTGATCGTCTTTGCACAGATGATCCATCAATCCGTTGTTGCATTAAACATCACCTGGGATTGAACCTGGGCCATGAGCCACAAGCCAAACCAAGTGTAGAGCGATGTATGGATATGATATATGTAAATTGCATGTGTACCAGGTGGAGACCACTACATGCCATGCAATGCACGTAGTAAGAGTTTAATAAATATGCAAGCTCATTGTTCAATATTTGTTATTTAATGTAGCTCGTTCTTCAATATTCTTTATAACATATGCAAGTAATCAATGTGTTTAACACACAATTAAATTGAATAATTAAAAATTATTAAAAAAAAACGATGGTCTAAAAGTCTTCTTAACTAGGGTTTAGTATAAGTAAAAAAATTGCATTTAAATCCTATGATGTTGATTTAATGTAGTTAAAAACCGCCGCTCAATCAAGTGCATTCAAATGTGTAGTAGGAAGAGATTAAATGTCTACAGAAATGTATGTATTTCCATCGGGTGCATTGCAGAGAATCATGCCTACTACTCCTCTTATTCGAACGGTTTCACCTTTCTCAAGTTTTGAATTGATACCATGAAGGTAGGCAACAATTTTTCCTTTAACTTTACGGGGATCTAGCGCTCCCGAGAAGCAGAGTCGTCTGAAAACATTACCCATTGACACTGTTAAAACACATCATCACAAAGAGTCCCAACAGTTGTAGTAGTAGTATGGAGCATACCCAGCAGTTATATTTGCATGTGGGGTTCTCACGTCCACTGATGATACCAGCGGATACAATTTTCTCTTTGGCAATTGGAATTGTGCTAGGCTTTGTTTACTTTTATAACCTTTTATGCATAAAGGCAAAGTGGAGATCATTATCATTTATATATGCCAAAGGGGGAACACTACGTTCTGATATTGCTAGCAGATGCCTTTATTGCATTCCTAGCATACAGCTAATAGATGATCCAAACGATATGTGTGAATTGAATAATCATTTGGGGAAACTTGCCACTAATTGCTATAATTTCACAATGCCAGTGGTTGTCTAATTTCTGGACCATACTTACAAGAGGTTTTGTAAGTGTAATTAGTTGGTGGCGACTATAGTTGTGGGATTTTCTCTTCCAATGTTGGAGGTTACATTCCAAGTGCAGGTACTCTCTTCCTTATTCTTTGACGATGGACCGACGAGTAGTGTAGATTGGTCGGTCTTCGGCATTGATGTATCCCGCCTACAATAATTGATGTAGGCTTCTCGGTAAGAGCTATCTGGGTCTCCTTCTTGGCTTGGTAAGAGTACGCGGTAAAAAGCTTACTCTTGAAGCTTGGTACTCCAAGATAGAATTCCTACTGGCTACTATCAAATGTAATGGCTACTATGCTACTAATAAAAGCTCGACTTACTTGTAATACTAATAAGACTTCCTACTCAGGTCGATGACTTCATAGCATACTTCCTAATCAGACTTCCTACTCATAATGATGACTTCATAGCATACTCTTTTGGCAGGGACTTGTTGCTTCGCAACCGCCCTTATTAGATAAAGAAAGAAGTGAAGGTGGTTGGAGCAACAAGGAAATCAAAATTTAAATAAGATCTATAGCAGCTAAGTTGTTGTTTGGTAACTATAAATACAAAAGGCTTATACGTACCAAATCATATTTGGTTTGTCTCTTCATACACATTATTATCTACATACATCATATCAAAATTAAATCAATATGTACGATCCTCACTCACTCAGAACCTCAAATGACTATTATTAAGAATCGAGATAGCCAACTCTCGCATGGCTTCGATCCTGATCAAATTTGCATTGTTTGATCCTTAAATTCCTGATCTGGTAGATGTTAAATGTCTAATTTGGTAGATGTTAGGGTGGATTGTCAAATTAATTTTGAGAGACTATTTAAAAGATTACCCTTCTTTTTAAAGATTCTTATCAATTTTCCACTTCCCAATTAACCTGTAAAGATTAAATCTTAAGTTATTTTTAAGGTTAAATTCAAATAAACACTTCTCTAACGAGCTAGAACCTTTTGGAAGGGCCCAAATGGATTCAAATTTGATCATTGCTCCCCATCGAGATTCTCTTTGTAATATGTTTTAATTTCAACACAGTCCATGAATATGTTCAAGTTCCATGAAATCTCTGTAATGCATTTGAATTTAATTATAGTCAACGAATATATTCGAGTTCCAATAGCCCATTTAAATTTTATATGACTCTTTTACCATCCCGAGTACATGAAACTCGAGACTCTTTCAACTAAAATACGCTATCATGAGTATTTTATTTGAGATTTTTACAGATCAGTTTATAGGGCCTTTTGATCTGCTTTATATTTGGTTTTCGATGTCCTTCTGCCTATTGTTCAAAGGTTTGATCGTGTGCTATAAACTGATATATTTGCATGCGGAGGCGATCCACCCTCACCCAGCGATTGAGGAACACCCTAGATATATATTAAGAGGATATATATTAAGCGGGTGAGTGATTGATAGCTTCAGGACCAGGTGGGGAAGTACCCAAAGAAACGGAAGAGGCAACACCCATACCAGTTTCATATGCTTCAGTTTAGGAACCTGGTCAGAGTGTTCGCATACTAAGCACAAACATCATCCACGGTAGACATGAATATGAAAGTTCCTGTCGACGAGAAAATGAAATCGATGGTTGAGACTACACCGGTAGAAGAACAAGTCACGGAGGAGGAAACGACAATGCATGTCGAGAAAATAAATGAAGTTGTTGCAGGATGGGCATCGGTTGTTGTGGACTTTAGTCGGGTCAGAGATGTAGCAATGCACGAAATCCCTGTAGTCAAGACTGTTTTTGAACAATAGGGTTCAGACATGGAGCTCTGCCATGACCCATAAACTAGAGCAGTGCAAACACTGAATTGACTTTACTTTGATGTAGTGTTCACGCCAGTCTAAGGATTTAGTTAATTCAAGGTTTTCTATGATATTTCTTCCGTGCAATGTTCACATCAATTTGGGAGTTTATGGAGTTTGTGGGAGTTTGTGGGAGATTTTTGTCAGAGAGCTTCTACAAGCTCCCTATACTAGAAACTCGTTGTTCTGTTCTCATTTCCTAAACGTTAAAGCTTCCTGTTATCCCCATTTTTTGGATAACTAAGGAGATTATGTCTCGAGGCCCTTAGGTTGCAGATATGGAGTGATGAGAGACTACATGACAAACAATATCCTTTTTCACAGATGGAGACCCTCCTCACCACCACAGAGGTCGCAGATTTTCAGATGGCATCCACCACATCAGCTGGCTTCCGGAAGGTAGTGGGCCTTGCTCCATGAGGTACAAGTCACTATTATGGTGAGCATCATTTCAATATTTAAGGCATTTAAGTATGTTGTATCTTAGATTGCTCTAGATTTCATGATATATACTTGGACATTATGCCTTTTGCTCTGCTTCACCTTGGTGGTTGACATTGTTCCCTAGTAAGTGGTCTTCCTTAGGGATGATTTTTCTACTAGGAACTCCCTTGAAGAGCGATCGTACCATTCTCGGCCATACTTACCATTTTCCATCAGTATTTCCCCCCATTTCCTTATCTCTTGGGATTTTAGGGTGCATTGACCCAAGAAGGGGTTGTCCCTCATTCTATGGGAAGAAGGGGTTGAAGGTCCAGAGGGATTGATGTTGGGTAAAATATAAAATCCTATTTATGAACATTCTATATGCTTCGCCCAGGGATCACCCAAGAAAGCAATGAAACACTTATATTTGAGAAAATGGGGACCCACAAGAAACATGATTAAGAATGCTTAAAAGATGAGTTGGAGAATAGGAGGTCTCATCATGAGCCGACCTATCATGTCCATGAATATTTAGTGGTATGAAATTACCATCATCTGGTCACCAAGCCAGGGTAATGGCTCTTAGTTGCATGGCTAAGAGAAAGGGGGTCTCATCACGAGCCAACCTTCTCATTTCCACTAGGCAGTGACACTGCCATTATCTAGACACCATGCCAGGGCAGTGGCCTTGAACCTCTCCTTAAATTTATGAAAGAATGGAAAAATATTGCGCTTGGAAAAAATACATTGCAAACGAAGGTACCACACACCCTCTACAAAGGCACCCATGAATGAGACACTACGACCTCTTGTATGTCATGAGCTCTATGCCCATTAAATCTTGACCCTAACCACTTCACCCACTTTACATGGATTAGGGAGGGATCTCTTGGAAACTCTCCTTGATCGAGGGCAAGATCTACCCAATATGACACCTCATCAACTCTCTCATATTCAAGCTTGACAAGTCGCATAATGTCTTTGAGAAATTAATTGTTTGACATAGTGATATTTGATGCACATGCTTAGGTGGCTCATTTATCGATTGGATTCACTTATCATGATGTTATGACTTGAGATCCTTGAAGGGCATGCTTATTTGTCTTTGCAGGACCTAGTTGGTGGACAGTTTTGGAAGAACAATCCTAGCTTGGGCTTTCATGGGGCTTGAAGCCCACAAGTGGATTCCAAAGGCCTACATGTTGGACGAGAGAGATCAAACTTTGAAGGCCTAGAATATGACTTGGACGACATAACCTAGCCTCCACATGCCAAACGTTTTTCCTAGGAGAGGAAAACGTCACCTATAGAGGCATGACGTTACCTAGGGGGGTTAGGGTTTGGTGGTGAGGTTGACATGCATTGGCACAAGGACATTTTGAGGGTCTTGAGCCTTGATCATGAAGGAAGTTGTTTGGATGCTTGGCATGTGGCTTTGGGAAGCCTTCCTACACTCCTCCATCACCAACGACCTTCTCCTAGTGCCAAAACATCCCCTAAAGGGGTGACGTCTTTATAACGAGGGCTTTTCTTTGTGCAAAAGTGAAATTAAAGTGAATTGTTTAATAATAATTTGTAAAAGGGGAAATATTAGGTTTGTTGACCCCTAGTCTTGTGGTTTACCCTTAATTATGTGGAGAAACTATGTTAGTGACATTTTGTATAAATAGGAGATCATAAGATCTCATTTTAGCATAACTCTCCCTCTTGTGATAAGTACTTGGTATGAATTATTTGCTACAATTGGAGTATTTTTTCTCTAGTTCTATGGAATAATGTTTTTTGGTTATGTTTGAATGATGATGATGGTGCATTATCCTTAGGAGGTCATTTTCTTTCTATTCTAGAGGTTTACTTTGGCATGTTAAAAGATTTTTCTTGAATGTTATGGTTTCTTTACCTTGTTATTATCATTTGTAATTCAAGTTGAAGTTGTTTTGGCCAAGGATAGATAGGGAGTATAAGGATATACACCCCTATCCTAGTTTCCACCATTTTATCAAGTTATTTTGCAAGGGTTTTGTTGAGGAAGTAAGAGGATTTACACCCCTCATATTTAAACCCTAGCTAGTTTTTTTAGTGAAATGTGGCAACACAAAATTGACATTTTACATATTTTATAAATTGAAGCCCTCCAAACTCATATATACTTTGTGCATTTTGATGTGAAGTAATAAAAACAATTTGTAAGGATTTGTGATGTCTTTCTAATGATATTTTTTCAAAAATATTAATACAATTTAATGTGTCAAATTGCATTTAATTAAATGTTTGTCTTTGCAAATTTTAGGAAAAGTTAACAAGTGACTTTTGTTCCCATCAACTAATTCAATGTTCAATGTATAACTTTCAAAAAAAAAATATATGAGTATTGTTATCACACAAGTTTTAGGTTGGGCAAAGCCCAACCCAACCATAAATGGCGACAACTAAGAGAACACCTACCCATTGTCACCTTAGGCGGGTATTCCTGCCACTTTAGAGATGAAGTAATCACCTCAAGGGGGGAATCCCAGTGACCCTAGGGGGAAATGAGATGAAAAGTGAGATGATGGAAGTGTATCCCCTATAGGTCAAGATGTTAAGTGCGTAAATGGCTTGGGAAAGAGTCTTGGTGGTAGCCAATGGTTTCCAAGAGGTATGAGTACTTGCAAATGGTGAGTGTACCTGCCCGAGACACAAGAAAAGCCAAGTATGCACGTAATATTTTATGCAGACAAGCAAGTTAAGCTTGTTGTCCATAATTGCAGAAGTAAACAATAATATATATCAATGACAAAAATATAGGAAGAGCTACAAATAAAGTGCTAAAAGTCTAGTTAAATAAATGAGAGGCAAGCTAACAAACACTAGTTTAGCTCAAGAATGAAAGAACAAGACTTTAGCATGATATAAGGCTGTCATAAATAAATATTGCAATGATAATTATCATCCTTATGGCTGTATCAAATAAGTTGTTACAACCAAGAAATCAACCACCCAAAATCACAAGTAATCCACCCAAAATATGTGCTAGGCCTAGTAGATTGTAGGGGTAAATTATTAACAACCTTAGATGGTTGAATAGTGAGTTCTTAAGGAGATTGTGTTAGGGTTTATGCATCCCTAATGGTTGTAGATGAGATTTTATGACAACAGCAAGAAGCACTTAGCCAAATGTGATGCCCTAGTGGCTCAACCAAGCATATTAAGCATAGAATTGATTCCAATTTAGACAATCTCAAAATCCCGAGTTTTCACGTTAATCAATGCAAGATTTTATTTCTCCAATTCCATTATTTTTAGTGCCTTTATCTATTGGGTTATGGAATCAAAAGAAGAAGAGCTAACAAGAGCTATCTCCTTGGGGATGTAAACCCTTTTACTCCCCAAGGCAAGCAATGTTAACTAGGAGATCCTAGGAGGGTATAAACCCTTTTACTTCTCCTGGTAAAACCTTGTGCAACAAATAACTTCTAGACAAAAATGATAGATAATGGTGGGGTTGTAAATCCTTATACATCCCAAGAAATATAGCAAATCAAACTTGTAACCAAGCAATGAAGCATCAACAAGATAAATCCTTACCTAGTCCAAGAAATGACAAGATAAACCTCCTCTTACCAAGACACATCCACCATAAATGAAAAAGAAAGTCTCTAAGAGAGGTAGCGCACTACTTCTTCCACCAATAACATGAATAAACCAAGAAAAGAGAACAAGAGAGAAGACATTTCCCAAAGAGGGTGCAAATTTCAGCTAGGGAGGTTGCTCACAATGGGAGGGCTATGTTGAAAATGAGATACAAATGATCTCTATTTATACAAAATGTCTTAAACATAGTTTGTCCACATAATTTAGGGTAAACCACAAGATAAGGGGTCAACATCCCTAATATTTCCCCTTTACAAAATAATATTATTTAATTCATACTTTTGCACATGAAAGAAACCCTAAAACTTGATGTCACCCTCCATTTGGGTAACTTTTGGCAGTTTAAGTCAAGTCATTGAGATTGGAGAAGGGACGTTGGGCTTCCAAAATCCAATTGTCTTCGATCCAAGCCATCTCCTCCACAATCCATGGGCTCTTTCCTCTAAAACGTGCCAAGTGTCCTCAACCACCTCCAAACCCTAGCCCCTATATGACGTCAAGCCTTCAAGGGTGACGTTTTGGCCTTCTTGGGAAAACTGCTTGGGTAGTAGGGGCTCTGATAGGTCCTCCATGATGTCTTTTAGGCCTCCAAAGGCATGTATCCAAGATCTGACATGTGGGACCTTGACATCCAACATGTGGGATTCAAGCCCCATGGAAGCCCAATCTAGGCTTGTTCCTAGAAAACTGTCCACCAGCTAGTTCCTACAAAGAAAAATGGATACGCCCTCCAAGGATCTCAAGTCAAAGCATCATGATGAGTAAATCAAATCAATAAAAGAGCCATCTAAGCAAGTACATCCAAACCACCTCATCAAAATAAACTAATTCTCAAAGACCCTATGCAATCTGCCAAGTTTAGGTATGGGAGGGTTGACAAAACGACCTATTGGGTGAATCGTTCCTCAAGTTTAAGGGTGTCTCTCGAGGGGAAATCCTTCTAATTCATGTGGATGAGGTGTCATGGATGAAGGGAAAATTTTGGGGCATGGGGTTCATGACATACAATGGTATGTAGTGTCTCACTTATGGGTGCCTTTGTAGAGGGCATGTTGCACCTTCGTTTTCAATGCATCATTTTTCCAAACCCATTTATTGCCATTAATTAATTAAGGTCCAAACACTGGGTACTCCCTAGGGTGAATCGATTAGCTTGGGGTGCAGTACCGAAGTGTCGCTTGAAGGGAGAAGTACGCATAGTGCCATGGGGGTATAGTCTAGCTTGTAACACAATTTGTGTAAATCCCCCAATCAAGTGGGACATTTATGTTATGTGTTTTCTTTTGCAGGTCTTTGATTTTTTAGGAGAATATTTTTATTGCTCTCAATACCTCTTTGGGAGAGCATCTGGAAGGTTCATAATCATGCTTTTATCTTTTTCCAACCACAAGCCTCTCGACCTTCAACCCCTTCTTCCCATGAAGTGAGGTACAACCCCGTCTTGGGTCAGTACACCTGAAAAACCCAAAAGGTGAGGAGATGAGGGGATGAAATGTGGAAAGTGATAAGTATGGTCAGGAATGGCACGATGAATCGTCAAAAGGACCTCCCAGTAGCATACCTATCCTTAAGGGTGACCCACTTACTAGAGTGCAATGTCAACTACCAAGGTGAAACAAGGCAAAGATAATAATGTCCAAGAAAATGTCACATAATCAAAAGCAGTAATAGATGCAAAAAAATCAAATTCCTCAAATATCGAAATGACACTCACCATAATAACTGACTTTTACCTCATGTAGCAAGACCCAATGTCTTCTGCAGGCTAGTTGATGTGGTGGATATCGTCGTGACGAACCTGGAGTTGTGGTGGTGAGGTGGGTCTTTGTCTGTGCAAGTGGACATTGTTGGTCAAGCTATATCTCGGTACTCCATGTATGCAACCTAAGGGCCTTGAGACATTATCTCCTTAGTTATCCCTAGGAGTTGGGGATCACAAGTACAATCTACATAGGATGTAGTAGATCCCACTTTTTTGGGGTGGTAGAGGGGTGGGGGGGAATTATATATTTTCTTATTTTTTGGAGTTGAACAATTGATATTTGAATCACATTTTATATACATTTGTGTTCTCCTCAACTTTTTTTGAACTTTTTACATAAATTGAAAAACTAAACATACTTTTTTGAAAATGAAATATCCATGGGGATCCCACATATTTTTTATAATTTTTTGGTTATGTAATTTTTATGCTATTGATTTTTCTTAAAGCGCCTTTGGAACTATGTAAAAATATTTTCAATATAAGTTTTAAAAGAAAATAAATTTAAAATATAATATGAAATTAAAAGTGTGAAAGTGATATTCCATTGGATAAATGATTCATTATCAAACCCACTAGAATCAATTTTGCCACCTAAGAGGAAAGAGATGAATGGGTTTAACCCCTTGAAAGTTGCAATTGCAAAAAATATTGCAGCGAGGGGGCTATATTTATGGATTTTAAAACCTTGATCGAGGTCTTTGTGGAGTTTAAAAAATAGCTCAATCAATTTATTGCAAAACATGACAATTTGCTCCAAAAAACATAAACCCGATAGTTTTGCACGTAAAAACAAGTAGGAAAAAACATATGCATGTGAGCCAGCTCACACATGGTTCTTTTGTCATTTTGAAAAAGACATTTGAAAGAATAAATTTGTTTCTTTATAATATTAATCTAAATTAATCAACAATCAAAATGGGACACCTCTATGATTATTGTGTGCATCTTCACTAGGATGAAATTCACTCTAAGGTGCGGTGGGACACCTGATCAAGCTACTCTTGGACTAACTGCAGCCTGTAAAAATATATCAATGACATCCTTCACCTTCATCCAACCTCCAACACTTGTTGGCACTATTTTGGACAAATTTTGAGAGAAGGGTCCCTCCAACACCCATGATGCTAGAAGTTTCCACAATGAGCACCCAAGTCTCCCAAGCAACTTCCTAGCCGAAAGATGATTGCAAATCTATCTTGAACCAGTCAAACCACGTTCCCAATGTATTGCTTCCTTCTGGAACATGGTAGAGAGATTACAACAAGGTTTTGAAACCGACTTCTTAGAGAAGTTGAGATCTGATACCACCTATCATAGACCTAAGAGTCTTGCCCAAAATTTTATTTTCATCATCTCCAACTATGCATCACTGCCTTGCCTCGGTCTACCCATAACTTTACTTAAAGTCTACCAATAACTTCTCTTAAAGATACAACAAGTTAGATGCACAACTAAGTTCAACACAACCTAATTCACCTAACAATAGGCACATGTCCAACCATAGCCTTGATACATCCTAGTAATACTTATAATTATCCAATGTTTCATAACTTAGCTAACACAAAGAAAATCAAGGAACATGAAATTCATCCAAGTAAAGCAACCACAATACACACGTATAGGTGGAACCCAAGGTGGATGCCTTAACTTTATTTATATGAATAATGCTACAATGTACAACAAAGGAGTATGGCCAATTTCTTGCAGTGCATTTAGAAACTACAATTACACAAGGCACAACTGCATCTAATAAATATCAATCCAAACCCTAAAGAAACTATAGGCTTTACTCCTACAAGTCATGTCTTCATCTTCTTCTCAGTCAGTCAGTGCAATTTTCCATATTGTGCCTAACTCTAAACTTAGCATAATTTCATAGCTCCTTTAAACCCATTATGAATGATCGATCACTTATGCCTTAGCAATTTTTAGGAAACCTCCTTTTATATAAGAATTTCCTTGCACTTGCAAGCCCCTTCACTCTAAAGTGGACCCAAGTGCCATCCTTCTACTTGTTTTCTTTGGTGACTTGTCCACCCAAGTCGTTCCAAGTCATACCAAGTTCCCCCAAGTCGTCTCAAGTCATCCCAAGTATTCCCAGTCCATCCAAGTCTGCTTGATTGTGCTCAAGTGTGTCTAGTTGCATCCAACTTCATTTGAAGGTAACTCTAATGGCTAAGGTATGATTCACCCCTTGGGTTTTCATGCCCAACTCATGCGCCCAAGTTGTCCCAACTCATATAAAGAAAACGTGGAATGGTTTACCACTCCGTACATTGATCAGGTGGGAAACATATAGCATTGAAACCTTCTATGGCAACCCTATTCACCCACATAGGTAGAAATCCTACTACCATCCATAGGCGGAGGCCTTATATAGGGCCACAAACCACAAGGATTCCACACTTGACAAACACAATGTAAGGTGGGAGTGTCTCTACTGGAATTTGAACCTAGTTATCACAACGACCACTCTAAGTTATCACTAGATCATAGTCTGACAAAGGGTGTGTTTCACACACACACACACACACACACACACACAAGTTATATGCTTTCCAATATTTGAATGATATTGTTTCACATATGTTCCTAGATATCCCACCTTGGATTTGAGATAAAGTTTATTTAACTCCATTGTTTAGTTTTCGTTGTTTATTTTTGCATGATCTGAATATAAATGACCATAATTTGTTGTAGTTATATGTTATTTTAACAATGGAGTGGCACTTAGTTCAGTTCTTTGATGTTTTAGCCAAAATAATGATCCTTCAATAAAATGAATTCACACTCAATATCTAATCAAAATTTTGAATCAAGAATGTATTGCACTGCTCAAATCTCACTTGCTTGGCGTTTCTCACTTGATGGGGTTCACAATGATGCATTAAAATGATTAAAACTAGTGTTTTTACCTCTTTGTGAACTTCGTTGATTGATAGATAAAATTTCCAAAATGCAATCTCATAATTATGATTCCTTCAACCAAAAATTAGTCCACAAAAATCATATAGACAAGGCCCTTGAAAATATATTCCTCAAATTACACATCATTGGTAGTATTAAAGGGTCCTTGAGAATCTATCTCAATGGGATTTGTACCTCAATTATCAAGAATATAGTGTAAATTTGAAGAAATTTTGTTATGATGGATTTATTTTAAAAAAACACATGTTTTTTCCTTGCAAGAAAATCAATGTTGTAAGTCAATGTGTATATATGTTTTTTAAGGAAGTTGTATGGATTCATCAACTGTTAAAACTGATCACTACATAGAAAATCAATATAATTTTGAGCCATTTTTTAACATGGAAAAAATAAAGGTAAAATTACAATTGAGCTCAACCTACCATCCTTAGTTATTACAATTGAGCTCAACCTACCATCCTCAATTATTAGATGGTCATGTTGAGTTGGTTACAAACCAAAGTTTAGGTAATCCACTAAGATGCTTGGTTGGAAGTAAACCGACGAAGTCATATCAAGCATTAGCTCAAGTGGAGTTTTCCTAAAACAATTTAGTAAATATACCATTAGGGTTCATTCTATCCAAAATAATGTACGGTAGAAATTCAAAAGGTGTAACATGTTCAATCAACTTTATATTCAACATCAAGAGGGGTGGTGATATGAATGCCTTTGCAAATCAGATGCAACAAGTTTATGCACAAGTTCAAGAGAAATTGTGAGAAAATAACATGAAGTGTAAAAAATGCACTTGTGCACACAACAAATTCAAGTCATTTAAAGCTAGAGACCAAGTGATGATTCATTTTCATAGAGCACTACCCAAAAGGAACACACACAAAATTGATTTTCAAGAAGACAAGAGCAAGTAGGATTCAAACGAAATTTGGAGACAATGCATATGAATTATAATTGTCAACTTTTGATGTCTCGAGTCTACATTAAATGTTGTATATTCATACGTATTCTAGGAACACAAAAACATTGTAGAAGAAGAAAAGAGCATAAAATTTTGCAAGAGAAAACAAATGTCCAAGACCAAGGTCGAGGGGTAGAGAAGGTACTAGGGGAGAAGACATTCCAAACTAGAAATACAACATATAAGATGTATTTAGTAGAGTGGCACATACTAGAGTAAGTGATCACTTGGATACCATAAGAAAAATTCAAGAAATTGAATGCAAATATCAATTCAAGTACATAGAATATGTGAGAGGGTGCAAAATTTCCTTGTGAAGGGAAGTTGATGTAGGAGCACAAGACCAGCACGCACATGCACGTAAGAGGAAAATTTAAGTGAAAGAGAAAATTTTGCAAAGAAGTGCATGGAAGGGATTAAAAAGAAAAGTGTGTAAGTGTGCATGAATAACTTCATGAAAATGTGTGCAAAGGAAACATGTAATGAAGTGCGTACAATTGAGATAGAGCAGGGCACATGATGTGACATAGCGAGAGATTGTGTGTAGTAATTGGAGATATCAATTAGTGTGAAATTTTAAAAGAGAAGGGAGTGGACATAAGTGAAGAGTATTCAATAATGTAAATTCAATGATTTTTGTAGGAACACTAGTACGAAAATCCAACAAAGTGCTCACTTGAGGGTGTGTAGTTTGAGAAGGAAGGAGAGACAAAGTAGGAACCAAAATATGAAAAAATGGGAACTCAAATTGCATAGAAGAAAAAATTGAAGAGAGATGTATATAGTATGTAATTTCAAAAGGAAGGAAAGGAAACTCAAACACCAAAACATGAAAGGATGAGAACTGAGACTACATAGAAGAAAAAATTGAAGAGAGACATCATTTTCAAGTTCCCAAACTATGGATCAACCCGTAGATATATAAGTAAGATATTAGTTAGTGGAAGGAAGCATGTGTTAGTTTTTGTTTGATATAATTGTTTCTCCTAAGAAGAGGGCACATGAATGTTGGAGGGGATTCCTTGCATGATGGGTGTGTCATGTGGGAGATATTCCCTTACATCCATCTAACAGAATCCTTAAACTTATGATGCTTGGCATCTTCTATTTTTGTTCAATGTAAGGTTATGAAAATTCTATGACAGTTATCAGAAAGTCCTCTTACACAATTATGATGCCTTTATGATGGATTCCTTACATAATTATGACACAATCATCACATATTCCATTCATGGAAGAATGTGTAAGAGATACTATTACCAGTTAAGTTTTATTACTGCTTTTCCCTCCTATCAAATTTGACTAGAAGAGGGAGGGAGCACTAGTTCATGTTATATATTCATACATGTGAGGTGTATGATCATATGGTGAGAGTGTGAAGGATCGAGAGAAGCCATTATAGTCCCTTGAGGATAGTATTGCATTTTTATTATATGTTAATGAGAAGATAATGGTTTTTGTTATAGAACTTCAACATGTTGTCCACTACATTCATGTTGTTATTTGTGTATATCAAATTTCATATTTTGCGGGGCTTATATCATCTCTTGATATGTAGTGTTTGCAATTTTGAGTATTTCATTCGTCACTTTTGTATATACAAATTTGAATACTTCATTGGTGTTTCAATGTTTCAATTTTCGTTATGGGACAAATTCTTTGAGTGTAGATCTATGTATCATGTGGATGTAAAATTACAACATGGTATCAAAGCTATGCATCTAATATTTTATGGATCTGTGTATGGAATGGAATGATACTTGTGAGAGGGAGTTGTCAAAGGATCTTAGCGGGTGTGGAGCTCATAAGACTCCATAGATTGGAGTGATTTGTGCCTATGAAAGGCACCAAGACTTGTGAGAGGTTGTGGGTGAGATTCCCATGTAGCTCCAATTATTAGAGTGGATCTATTGTCTAACATATGCATCATGAACCTATGATAGGTTGATTTCATTAGTTGATCTATTTATTGAAGTGTGTTCTAGTTTTTCATGTTGAATACTCTCAGTTTGATAGAGTGTGACTATGTGTAGAGGGTGATTTTAACTTTGTGACATGGAACTGCTAACTACAAATGTTGTTGGAGATAGATCTTTGGGATATTTTAAAAGGGATTGTTGTTTCTCCTACTTATGCTACTTTGTTAACCTCACATTAAAAGAGTGTTTCCAAAGAAAAGAGAATCCTTATGGATTTGTTGAAGGACCATTTGATCCCTTGCATTGGGGAAAGTCAAATAATGAGATATATCCAATGTTTATCACTCTATATCAAAGTGGGAATGCATCTAGAAATTTATTTTGAAGAATCAACTCACTCACACACATGAGTGACATAGACATAGTGTCTATTTACTAGATGAATATTACCCATATCAAATATCTACATGCAACCATTAGGATGAAGGTCAAGAATAAGGATTTGCTGTGTGCCACAATGAATGGATTCTTAGAGCCTTGGTAATATTTTATGCAAGGAGTCTATGGTTGCAAGAAAGTGCCTACTTCTGAGAAAATCTAGGATGATTTCATCCAAGAGGAAGCGATGTCAACAAAAATCACAACAAAAAATAATGAGAATCTCAACAAATCCCAAATCATTAAGGTGAGAAAAGGAGGAAAGAAGGAACGGCCCAAGAAGGGTCACAAGGAACATTCATGTTCATTAGAGCACGAGAAGAAAGACTCAATTCATGTGAAATGTTTCAAGTGCCACAAGATGGGACATTATGAATCTTTGTGTCCTCAAAATAAGGAAAAAAAGAAGCAATAGAAGCAGTCTATTAGGAGTGTAAAAGATTCTAGAGTGGATGAGTTAGCATCCAAAATTAGGATTCTCTTTTTCATGGTATCATGCATTTCCATTAATGTCATCTCTAGTGTAGAGTGTTATGTGGACAATGGATCATACAGACACATGACATTCAACAAGAAGGCTTTAAGAAAAATTCAAAATTAAGAGGTCAGCATACAACTATAGTTGGGAAAAAAATGTTGCATATACAGTTACCAGAGTGGAATTTGTCTCTTTCTACATGCCATTAACAAGTGATGATATTGATTTGAATGACGTTTTGTAGCTTCCTAGTTTAAATAGGAATATTCTTTCAATTTAAACCATGAAAAATCATAAGTGTGTGGTTGAGTTTGATGATAAGCAAGTTGTCATCATAATAGCCAAAAGGATAGTTGAGTCTTGGCCAAATATGTGTGATAAAGTGACTTGTATAGGTTGCTTACAGATCTAGTGAATCATGGTGCTTTAGTGAATGATTCTGACAAGTTGGGAGAGATTTTGCACAAGAGATGTGGTCCCATACACTATGGAGTGCTAACACTCTTGAAGCACATAGTGTAGGGATTATCGAACTTCAAGATCTAGGATCCAAGAGTGTGTAAGGGTCGTGCACTTGACAAGCAAACAAACACTGTTTTTCCAATTAGCGAGCATATATCAAGAGAGATTCTTTATTTGATTCATTTATATTCATGTGGATTGATGCCATCTACTTCTTTGATAGATAACATTTATTACACTTCATTTATTGATGATTCCTCCACCAAGACCTAGATTTACTTTATGAAGATGAAGGATAAAGTCTTTAGTAATTTTCAAGAGTTTGAAACTCCTGAGGAGAATCAAGTAAGTAAAAAAATAAAAATGTTGAGGTACAACAATGTACAAGAGTACACCTTGAAGGACTTTGATACATTTTCTAGGGATGCAAGAATTAGGAGGGAGATGGCAATGCCTTATGTTGAGGGGTATAAATTCCCTTTGACTCAACGGTAGGAATCACACCCAGAGATGAGGCCCAATTAGACTCTTCGTTGTTTAGATTAGTGTGATTCTCTATATCTATGATCCGACGAGTTTTGATGGGTTTTAAATGTTTCTTTTTGAAATTTTCCTTTCTAGCAACGTGTCCTTTTTTGGGGGGATTTTTTTCTTTAATGTTTAAACTTAAACTGAGGAAAAAATGGAAATAGAAATAGAAATAACTTAAATTGAAGAAGATCGGGCACATGATAACCTTATGCCAGCAGTATGTAAAAATTACATGAGCCTAACCAATGTTAGCAATAACACTAGCATTGATCAAGTGATAAATATCGTTTAAAAAAGAAATAATTAATTATGCAAAAGTCACATGTAAAGACAGATAACCCAGAATTAATTATGCATATTGTTTGCATGTAATATGTTAAAATGCCATCGAATTTAAACCAACATTCATTTAGAAACCATAATCATTCATGATAACTTAACATAATCATAATCTTACTAAAAGGCTTGTAGCTTATAACTGTTTGCAGAACAATCCACAGTTCGAGTTTTATCCACAAGATTGGCATAAATTTGTCTTCGACGTTGTATGAGATTCAATATTAAACTTTAAAAATAATTCTTTGTCTAACTCTCCAGTCCTTACAAAAACCATTGACCCTTCAAAATGAGGTCGATGTCCTTATTTTTGAAAAATAAACATACTAAAAATAGCTTAAAAGTTCACTTAAAGCAAACACACAAATCAGTAGAGTGGGCTCAACCACGTGTAAGCTACTAGTATACTTCCTGTCATCTCAACGAGTTTTCTTGATCATATTTGGACCATTGGGAGAAAATATCTTCGCATGTATGGAGGTATGGAAATTGGTGTTGTTGCATTGGTGAACTAAGCTCGTCTTTCATCTCCATTACTTGATGTTTGAACTGATTCATTTCAACACTCAAGTACTGCAAGACTGTCAATGCTCCTATCGGGCCATTGGTGAACATCCTCAGTTGTCCCTTTTCCAAAGTTTTATTTTCAAGAACATCAGCTTCAAACTTTTGATCTTGTTCCTCGAGCTGCTTAACTATGTCGGTGAGGTCCATGAAGTCTTCGGGCATACCAAATTCAAGGAGTCAAATATCTTTCATCCTCTGGTTTATATTTTCCCAATTGTTGAGACATTCCTCCCATCTATCCTACATATTTTGTTGTGTTTCTGCCACTAGCTGTGTCCAATACTCTGCTTCCTTTTGGAATCTTACTAAGATTCCATATGTAAGAATCTTGATGCCATGCTCCTCTTCACCCCATCCCTTCTGGATTTCTATGATATATTCAATCCGTGCCAGAGACTTGTGAGATCTCTTGAACCATCTCATCATGTCTTTGTGTGCTATCAGTGCCAACAAAGTCTCCTCCTGATATCACACAACTTGAGCCATAAAGACTCCCCTTTCCAATTTAAATTGGTTGTAGACTTCTTTGAACTCAACCCTTATGAATGTGATCGCCCGATTGGTGTCTTGATAATATTCAACCTGATGTCTAAGATGCATAAGTTCTTCCCTCATGGATTATGCTTCCCACCTGTCTTCTCTTGCCCTATTGATGGTAGCATTGGATATAGGCATTCTGGCTCCGAGCAATTCACTTAATTTGGATTGTCTAGCATCCAACTCGTTTTCTTCCTTAGTAATTATCACAACACTATCCAGAGTAAGCTTCCTCCTCTTGTTAGTTCTCTTAACCACCACCTGCCTCTTCTTGTCATACACTATAGCTTGGACATTGACCACCTCATCTACATGTTCTGGAATTGGTTGGTCATCCTAGGAGAGGGTGTTTCCCAATCTACCTGGAGTGTGAAAGTGTTCAGTGGATGGTTCCTTACCTTTATCTTCCACTGGTATCCAATTACTGACATTTTCCTCATCTCTTCTTGTAACATGCTTTTGGTTTGGGGTTGTAGAAGTCTTCCCAAGACTACCTGTTGGTTCGGTCTATGCATATTTAAGAATTTATTTTGTTTTCTCGGTGTCAGTGGTACCTTTTGTTACATCCTTTGTTGTTTCCACTAAGGGCGATGTCATCCCTTTGGGGAAAGAAGGATTTGGTGACTCTATTGTATCTTTTCCATTCTCTTTGTTAACATTTTTCTCTTCATGCTCCTCACTTCTAAGTGTGTCATCTCCAATTTGATATGTAGCATCTGAGCTTTCTTCACTCCCTCCTCTCTCTAGGGTCTTTTCCTATTCTTTTTCTCATTTTTCATCATCCCCATTGTCCTCCTCTTCATCTGGGGTCTTTTCCTTTGGGATTGACCCTTCCCTATTATCTTCATCTTTCTCTTCCTTGTCTTATTGGCCACCTTCCCCTTCATCCCGAGGTTTTGAATCTTGTTCCAATGGAGTGATGACATTATTATTTGTGTCTATACCAATTTCCACATACATAGGTTGTAGTCCTTGGGGTGGTTGGGTGTCTTTCATTTCTGTAGCAACTTCATTGATGATGGGAGCTGATACAGTGTTTATATCTTCACTTTCTTCATCATATATTGTAATCAGATCACCTATTATTGGTGTCAACACACCTAGGCCTGGTGTCACTGTAAATGGTTCTACTATTAATCCAAGTCCCGATTGATCTACCTATATGTGCTCCACATATGGTTGTTCACTATTTACCTAAGGTGAAGTGTCTCTTGGAGGTGTTAGTTCCCCTTCTCCCATATGTATCACTAGAGTTATCATTGGTGGACCTAATACTTGAATGGTATGATTTCCTCCATGCTCACAAAATAATATCTTGGCTTCATCTAAGAGCCTTATTGTTTCATCTCTTCTTGTTGCTTGCTCTAGATTTTCATTTTGTGCCTATACAGAAGCACCTACTATTTTTTCTAACCATTCTATTTGCTCATCTCCTGACATGGCCTTGAATCGGGTCAGGTCTGGTTTCTCTTTTCTTCTTAGGACCTCTTCCTAATCCAGAGCATTTTTAGTGAAGATCTCATCTTCAAAAATGTTATGTGCATACGACCAATGAGATACTACCTGACTAGCATGTTGAGCCACTAAGTTTTTTGGATCATGTTTCATGTATTTGTCTATGTAAAACCTGTATTCTACCTGGTTTTGAGATTCCTTCTTGGCTTGTGTGGTGTCTTTTAAAAAATGATAGCCTGCATAAAAGTTGTATGGAGTGAATGCTCTTTTATTATCTTTCACCGAAGAGGCATTGAAGCCTTGCAAGATAGTTTGGTAACAAATATCCCTCAACACCAGTTGATCTAGCACATGAGATGGAAGTGGGTGTGGGGCCTCAGTGGCTCCCAAAATCCCAAGGTAAGTACTTTTCTCTTCCAGGTACCAATGCCCTACTCTGGATATGACCTTTCTTGATGCATCAAAAATCCTTGGACAATCCTGTTTAAATATTATGAAATATAACCTAGCCATGAATTCATCACAAATTGTAGAATAAAACTTCTTATACCTATTCTCCCACAAAACGTTGAAATAGACATGGATGGGTAATTATGAGATATGCCAACTTAATCCCAACCCTGGAAATACTTTTCTAGCACACACTGCATCTGATAGGTAGGAGGCCATAAAGAAGGTGGGGACTTATCATGTTTTTGGTTTTTGTGCTTGTTCAACCCTAATACTCAATTGTTTTGAAATTATGGTGCTCCAATTGAAAACAGTTCCGAATATGGATACTATATATGCTAGGGGCATCCAGGCTTATGAGAATTTGGAGTAATCTTTTTCTCCATATAACCAACATATCAAGTCCATGAGGAACATACATGGCTCTATAAGGTTTATAGTATTGTACCACCCAAAGGATCTGTTCTCAAATTTCCTATATTCCTTCCTCCAGGACGCCAACAACTGATTAGTATTATGGTGTTCATAGAGCTCGACCACGAAGTCAGTGTTAATACTAACTTTAGGATCCTTGAGTTTGTTATATTTGTTGACCTCCATTGGTAGGAAGACACCAACACATTGATCATTGACATCTTTAATCAAGCACTCGTCAACCTTGGTGTGGTTAATTATCCATTCCAAGGTTTCTACACAGGGTAAAACTTGGGTTCTTGAGGCTACTATGTACATGGATGATAATTTAATATTTTGGAAGACATGGTCACCCAAGACTCTTACTTTTGGGTCGCTATGCAAAGTAAATTCGGGAAAATCATCATTGTGAATTTTATTGTATAGTTCAAGTCAGGTGGGCATAAGTACCTTGCATGTCGTGCTTGTATTTGTATCTTTGTAGAGAAGAGGTGGAAGTGGTGTTTTCTTCTGCGATATTTTGATTGCAGGATCCACCTTAGGTGTGAACTCCAATTCTCTGGAAGCAGTAGGACTAGAAGCCTCTCCAACCCGTATCTTCTTCCCCTTTGGCATCTTTGGTGATTGATGGGTTGTTGGTCTTCGAGGAGGCAATTTTTCCTACAAAAAACAAATTAATTCAGTTCTCTATCTATCAAACACCATTGAAAGAAAAATATTTATCATAAGAACCAAATACCTGAGCGAGATGGAGTTTTCTTGCCTTTAGCACTTACCAGTCCCGAAATTGAAAGAAAACACGACAACAGTTATCTTGAACGAGCTCAACACTTGGTTCTTCAAGAATTCCCCACAACATGAAACCCTCAAATGATCTATGCAAAAAAAAATGAACTAGCCAAATCGAATTCAAATAGTTTGTTTCCACCAATCCCATCTATATTTACGATTGTCGAGTACAACAAAATCCTTATGGATCTTTGGGAATTAATTACGTCGTTGGCACCATGCTATGGAGTTATTGTGCTATGTAAATCGACAGTGCAAAAGGAATGTTGAGTTAGTCTATTGACAATATTGAATAGTGATGAGTTGGCACAAGATGATTACTAATATAGGGGATCGGGGATATGTACCTTGCCTAAGGTTAGAATGACTTATGTCAATGTTTAGCCACCGATCCTGATGAAGATGAGTGTTGGAAGGCATGTTTGTGTGATCTTTGTGGCGATTTTTTTGAGATGTTGATGTGGCGTTCACATCATGTGACATGAGGTTCGAGGCCTCCCTCGACCGGCGGGTCGTGCTAGGATAGGTAAAAATATGCACTAAAATGGGTCATCGAAAATCTCTTCCACGTGTTAAAAAGTGTAGTTTATTGGTCTTAGTTCACCATCGTCGATAAGCTATCGGTGATCGACGGTTGAAAACTCAATACAACTACGCATATTTTTTGTTGACGACCGATGTAACATCGACGTCGGTGAGTTCAAACCTTGACTACTTCCTTTGACCCTTTTCGTCAAAATATTTGGTGCAACAATGACCGATGTGAATTTCTCATGATGACATGGAGCTTGAGGTGGAATGAATGACGTGATTCAACTGACGTGGCTTGACAACATGACTCGATGACTTGGCCTACCTGGGTGACCTGGCAAGGTGTGTTGGAGGTATGGGTGTTATGTAGTTAATGACGTGTTAGTGCCGAAGTGGCTGAAAAAGTGGAAAATATGAATATCCACATGGCGATTGATATGTTAAAAGTGACGCTCAAGACACTTACGTGGTTTCACCTTATGTTGGAATTGAGTGTAATTCAAACTTAAGGAATCAATGGTTGGGATGGTTTTTCTCGATAGAATCAAACGACCATGATTTTTGGAGGAAAAGTTCACTTGTCGATGTCAGGGCTTGGCTTTCCCTAAGCTGATTTTACGATGTTTGAAGATGGGCGTCGATGGCCAATACTCATCGACATTGGTGATTTCCTTTGCTCGATAGTGTATTAGCACCAACTGCAAGTTTTCATGGGCGATGTTCACCGTTTATTGACGATGGTGCTCTTAAGAGGCAACTTTCGAGCATTGGGAAAAGTCAAGTATTGTCAGGAGTTTCGATAATAATTGAACATATTAAGTGTTGAAGACCCCTTTTTCAACATCTAAACGATCTAGACTTCTCTCTCCTCTAATGACAATTCATATTAAGTCTGGGACGACCGAAACAAGCAGAGAACAAAAGAATAACTTGAAACAAGTCATGACCATGAGAGAATCAAAGTATAAGGATGAAATTAAAGAAAAGTGGTACCCCAAAATTTCACAAAATTTTGAGAGTGTGTTGAGTGCTCAACATTTTACAAGCTACAACATAATGGTGTCATAGAGAGGAAGAATGAATGCATCATAGAGATAGCTAAGATTATGATCCATGACTTGGATTTTTCCATGTCTCTTTGGGTAGAGGATGCAATACCATTATGTACATTCTAAATCAATGTCACCATTATGTACATTCTAAATCAATGTCCTTGTAGGGAAAGGACAAAACACTAGAGGAATCCTTAATTGGTGAGAAAACACATGTATCTCGCTTTGATGTATTTGGTTGTCACATTTTTATTCATGTGCCTGGCGAGAAGAAAAATTATTTTGAACCCTCAAGTATCAAGGCTATTTTTGTGGGGTACAATGAAACATCTAAGGCTTATCAGATCTACATTATAACACAATGGTAACTACGGATTTAAAGTTTGACAAGGATGGATGCTCCTCAAGTTCCTAGGAGCCTCCCACGGATATTGTGGAAGGTGAGAAGGTGGATAATATGAAGTCTAATCAGAAGGGTATAACAAACTTAGATTTAGATTAATAAGATCCTAGTTTAGAGGGAGAGGGTTTCTTACTGTCAAGTTCAACCAAAAATGTAAGATGACTTACCAAGACATTGAAGGAAGAAAAGCAAGTGGGAGCACCCAATTCTACTTTTTAGGTGAGTCATCCACCTATAATATATTGTTATTATGTTTCATTGATGTCATATATAATTGATGTAGAGGTCTCTAGATTTGAGGAGGCCAATGAAGTGCAAGTATGGCATGATGCCATGGTTAAGGAGTATAACTCCATCCTAAATAATGTTGTATGGGAAACTATGTCAAGACTAGTGGGTAAATATGTAATAGATTCCAAATGATTGTAAAAGATCAAGCATGCAACATATGGGAACATAGAGAAGTACAAAGTTGGATTCATATCTGAAGGATTCTCTTAGAAAGAGGGAGTTGACTAGGAGGAGACTTTTGCTCTAGTTACAAGTTATACTTATATCAAAGTAATCATGTCTAATGCATCTATTTTTGGTGGGAATTTATATAATATGGATGTAACGATTGCTTATCTTAATGGTCTAATTGAAAAGGAGGTACACATTAATCAACCAAGAGGTTTTGAAGTGCATGGGTAAGATTCCCATGTGTGCAAATTGAAAAAGGCCCTTAATGTGTTAAAGCAGGCACCATGTGCATAGTACTCAATGATTGATGAGTACTTATTGAAGTTGGGCTTCATCAACACTAGAACAAATCATGATATGTATTGTACATCTTATTTTCTTGTTTTGGTCCTCTATGTAAATGATCTTATTCTTATAGGTAGTTCTGAGAATCTCATTGCATTGAGCAAGAAGAAGTTGGCAAGCAAATATGACATGAAGGACATTGGTTGTATGCATTACTTTTTGGTTCCAGAGGTTTCACAGGGTGCAGGTGGAGACTTACTTGGGCAAGGGAAGTACATACTAGAGATTCTAAAGAATTTTCAAATGTTACACTACAAACCCTTGGTCACTCCTATAGTGCCAAATCTGAATTAACTTGTTGATTTAAATGCCAATTTGGCATATCCATATTTTTATAAGAATTTGATCAATGATTCCCTTATGTATTTTGTGAAAACTATGATAAAATTTGTTTTTCAATGAATTATTTTATCCAATTCATGGTTGAACCTAGAAATTTTAAGAAAAAATCCAAGCATGTGCTTAGAGATATAAAGGGAACAACTCATTATGGCATGAGGTATATGGGAGGTAGAGAGTTGTTAAATGGATTTGTAGATTTAGATTGGGTGGAATATGAAAGCATCGAGAAGAGTACTTCCCGTTATCATTTCAACTTGGATTATGTATGACTTCTTGGTTCAAATGGGAAGAAAGGGGCAATTGCACTCAATTCAAGTGAAGCAAAGTATATAGTAGAATCATCGACATGTTGTGAGGCCACTTGAATTAGAAATTTGATTGCAGAGTTGATCAATCAGATGTTGCAGGCCATAGTTGTGTACTATGAGAATTAGAGTTGCATCTTGGAGTATTTAGTTTTTCATTATCACTCCAAGAACATATATATCTAGTAGAGTACATAAAGGAGATATATTTCTTGATTATGTCCCCATTGATTTGCAAGTCATTGACATTCTAAGGAATCCCCTTATAAAGGGGAAGTTTGAGAATATGAGAGAAAAGCTCTACTTGGTGGAAAACACCTTCCTTATAAAGAGGGAGTGTTAGTTTTTGGTTTCTCTAGGTTGCTCTCCTAGGAAGAGGTCACATGAGTGTTGGATGGGTTTCCTTGCAATATGGGTGTGCCACATGGGAGAGATTCCCTCACACCCTTATGACATATGCCTTATACTAATAACACTTGGAATTTTATACTTTTGGTCAATGTAAGGTTATCACAGATTCTATGATAGATTCCTCTTACATAGTAATGACAACATTATGATGGATTCCTTACATAATTATGACAGATTCCTTTCAAGGAAGAATGTGTAACAACGATTATTAGTAGTTAATATTTGAAATCCCTTTCTCTTCTTATCAAGTTTGACTAGACAAGGGATGGCACACTAGTTAGGGTCATATATTGATACAAATGAGGTGTGTGAACATATAATGAGAGTGTAAAGGCTAGAGCAAAGCCATTGTAGTCCCTTGAGGATAATGTTGTATTTTTCTTATGGGTTAAGGATCCGAAAATGCTTAGATGCTAATTTATTTCTTAATTACACATAAACATCTAACTTGATTCGAAATAATAATGATCGCTTTGATTGTTTGCATAACACATATGGATTCACTTATCTATAAAAATTCACTTCAATGATAAATAACTTGCAAAATAACTGAGCAAAATAGAACAACAATAGTATAACACATTCACAAGTTTGTTAACAGAGTTCACCCAAATTGGGCTACATCTCTGGGTCCGCTTCCAATCGAGACTGCTTTATTAATGCTCAAATGCTTGTGTTTTTACAATGACCTTTTAACTCATTGTTCAGACTTAGAAACCGAGTGCAACATTGAATTCCTCTCAGAATTTTGAGAAAAATGAGTATAAACACTATATAATTTCGTTAAGGAACCCTTTGGCATGCATTACGGTGCAAACCCAAAGTTTAGATACCCTCTCGCACAAACTTCGAGACACATATGCACGTAATTCCATACCTTTTACTCTGTGTGTAGCTGCATTTGGTTTTGTCCCATTAAATAGGGCATGGGCCCCAACTACTATCTGAACTCCATGCATCAATAATAAAATTTATTTATTCCATTGGTTATAACAATATAACCATTTGGTGTAATGGTTGGCGCGCTATATATTAAGTCATGGATTATGTGGAATGGAGGTCCGAGGTTCAATCCCCACAGACTCCATATTTTGGCATATTACATTTACATGTAAATAAATGCATTAATACCCATTGGAATATTCTATGGAATGGTTAGCCCGATTGGTCATGGAATATGATTCAAGTTGTTAGCATGTGCAAGGAGGTCAAAGGTTCGATTCCTTCCGACTCCAACTATTTTAATCCTTAGGCCAACTTGGCCTTCTCGAAGGTTCCACATGGCACCATATGATTGCTCCATGTGGTATCCTATCATTGGCCATGTTATGAGGAAAATCTCTCTATAGCTAGGGGAAAACCACAACAGACGAAATGACACCCAAAAATCAACTCTAATCTCAAATATGTTATATAAATGAAATTCTAACAAGAGAATGATAGAATCCTACCTTGTCTGGACATCTGAAGAAGACCACCGTTGAGCACGCGACCCAAAGCTTTACACCTGCAAATTGTCTTCAACAACCAAGACATGCAAGAATGTGTAATGATATATAATGTTAGCATATAAATTAGCATAATCCATTAACATATATAACAAATACGCCCATGGAAAGCAATAAAAATATTTGAAAGATATCAATTGGACGAGAAAAGAGTATTTCTATTAATGTAATCAACAAAAGTACATAGGTGACAAACTTTTGTAATGACACATATCTGAACCGAGAAACTAAGTCTCTCCAGCTGGGCCTCCACCACTTCAATCCTCCATAAAGGCAAGCTTGCATGTAGGATTCAATGAAGTTATCCATCACAAGATAAGAAGAGCTTGGGGGTTGAACACAAGAAGTTAAAAATTTCAAGGACAAAGGCATGCAGACTCAATTGAGGTGAAATTTCTCTAGAGTATATTTGCTCTCAATCTGATGATGAATTATGTATATTCAAGGCTTAGATATGGCTCAATTTATAGCCTCCAAATGGAATTGAAGGGTCGAGTCAATTTTTTTCCAGTATATGTAAGGTCAAGTATCATAGATCTCGTGACATGGCATGGAAACCCGATGCATTTTTTATTTTTTGAGCACCAAACTCGATGTATGTGGGCTGTAATGGAGCAACCCGCGTACGTATGTGAGTTGTCTAACTGGTAGGTCGTGTACATGAATAAAAATGTATATTTTTAGCTCTGGAGTGATCAAAAAAGGGGAAATGAGGTCTGCAGAGGGAAATGGAAGGCTATCAAAGCAAGATACATGAAGTGTGGCAAAATATGCTATAACAGGCCACTTGTCACCAATTGTACCTTGCCAACTCAGTTGTACGATCTGGCACATCATCAAATGCCTAGCATGTGGTGCCATGTGGGGTTGCCACGCCAACACCATATGACCTATATGGACGTGCCACATGTCACCCTTCTAGTGGTGCAACGTGTCACCCCCTCTTTGATTTTTTGACCTGTTTGACCAAAACTTTGATTTGCTATGTCTTTTCCATACAAACTTTGTTTGAGGTGATTTTTGCGTCATTGGAAACATCTTGCCGAGCTCTTCACAATGAAGTCATTTTATAAATCCTTTGAGATGAATAAATTTTGAGCATTTCTAGATCCACCTGGATCATTCCTCCCCATTGGAAGCCTTTTGGACCACCAAAAGTATTGATTACTCAACAAATAAGTGAGGGTAAATCTCCCTCACCCTTCCAATCTTGATCCAATTTGCTTTGATTGGTTTTACCCCTTTAAGACCAACTCGAAGATATTCCACATCACCTTGTTGTGAAGTCTTGATCCTTTTGTCAAGGATAACATCTTCCTGTAGATCATATAAATACTCTAGAGAAAAACCATCAACTGCTGGAACATGAACACTTCCATCTTCATCCATAATCATAGGAGGCTCATAAAGTTTCAAGTTCTCAAAATTTACCACTGAATACATTTGCATGTAAGATGATAGATATAAATGAAATACATCATTACCAATCTTCTCCAAGATCTTGAATGGACCATACCAGATTGGCTTGAGATTTTTACCTTCACCCTTGATCCAGGTGGATATTGGTGGCCACCCACCTATTCCACTTGGACCCCCACCATTGCTTCTTTCAGTTTTTCAGTTTTCGCACAGTATTGATCTAGGTGGATATCGGTGGCCACCCACCTTTTCCAAATGGCTCAAAATGGCTTTCTGGCAATTTTGGCAATTTACTATTTTTAGCAGGTTTTAACTTCCGGGGCCATTTTGAGGGTCCAAATGAAGGTTTTTCGAGATCGAGGACCTCAATTACATTCGAAGCATGATTGAGCCCCCAAAATGAATCTCCTCGATGATACCTTTCCAACGAGCTATCACACACCTAAAACGGAGATCGTATACAAAAGTTACGACCCCGGCAAGTTGATGTACTCACTTACCCAAACGGGGCCCACATGACTTTTGGCGCTTCATCTCCTAGGGTTAGGTTTTTGGATGTCTAGGAATTTTGGCATTCCCATTTATTGTAAAAAGGCCTTCAGAGCCTCATTGTAATGATCTTCTCATGGATGCAAGTAGCGGCCACATCTCTT
>ML786424.1:83662-134605 GCA_009831015.1 Picea engelmannii
AACTATCAATGTTTGAAGCTTCCTCCATCCTTGCAAGATATCAAACTTCAACACAAAACTTGCACAATAATACCAACAGCTAAATCTCAAGCTATCAATGGAAATCACATGAGCAAAACAAACTATGCTCTGATACCACCTGACCTGAAAATAGTGGGCTAACTTGTTATGCTATGCAAGCACCCTCTACTTCATTAAAATAAACTTTACAGGATCTTGCTCCATGTGTTAAAATATGCAAGATAGATTATGTGCCAAGTTTATGCATCTTCTTTTTAATGTTTATGTGTGAGGAATTTTTCCTTTAAATGGTTTAATATGTGTTTTAAATAAATACACAATAAACATAACTTGCAGAAAATAAACCATCAAACTCACAACAATAACAAGATGATAAAGGAGTTCACCCCTCTTTGGGCTACATCTCCTTGAGCCTCCTTCAATGGACTTGGCTCTTTGGGATTAATTTGTCAAAACATATTTTACAAGCTGTTGCTCAACTCCAATGGATTTTCTAACTGTACCATTGGGTTCAGAATACATAAAAACCCCAGAAATGACTAATAGAACTCTGAAAATGAATCATGGCTCATTCGGGCATGACCTCTTCTACATGTGGCCTTAATCTTCCTTGAGCTTCTTTGTGGAAAAAACACCTGTAAAAGTCCTCAAATGGATCTGAAACCTATCCCAAAGTGTTCAGAGCATAATAATTAGCCAAAAATGATTATCCAATCACAGAAAACAAACATGGGCTTATCTGAGCATGACCTCAAACAATGAGGGCTTCAAGCTCCCTAGAGCTCTCTGAAACTTCAATGGTGAAAAACCTACAAAAGAAGTCTTCAAATGGCTTTGAAAACAGTGCCAATGGATTCAGAACGTCCAAAAACCCCTAGTTGGGCTTTTTTGGCACCTCATTTGGCCAAAAAATGAAGAAGATAGGCGTCCTGCCATTTTCTTCCTTCAAGCTTGTTGTCTCTGGTTCACCAAAACACACCTCTGTGTGGCCAACCTAGCTCACGCGCTCCAAATTGTGCTAAAACCTAGCACACGAGCGTAACCGAAAAAATGGTCAAACTGTCGAACCGTTAATGGAATTAGGCCCCCAAACCGCATAGGTCATGGTCACAAGGGTCACCATGTGACCTCGTGCAAATACAAAAAGAGCCAACTTTTAAAACCAACAGTTAAGTGACATGTGTCGGCGTATGGTTGTATAACCGTTTTAAAATACCAATTCCCGCGCATTTGTATAGGGGTCGGGTCATATGCATTAGCACCCGAAACTGAGGGTTGGACTCTATTTGAAATATGCACGTGCCTCCGTGTATATAACGGGTCATATGGTAAACAATACAACCGCGGGCTGGGGCTAAGCCCCAGCCCGACCTCGCGCCAAACTAAACATTAATCAAATTTAAATAAATTTAAACTCATTCATATAACAAGAAACACGGTGTGATATGTTGGCAGCGCGGACTTTGCAAAGGCTATGCCACAGTGGGGGAGGTCTGGGGTTCGATCCCCAGGGACTCCATAACTTTTAAACAAACACCAAACCAATAACAGGTTGCCACGTGGCAGCCCATGACTGGGCCACGTGGCACCAAACCACTTGCCAAAATAATGCCACGTGTCATCAAATGATTCGTTCAAACTACCAACTCAGCACACGCCACGCGTCGTACGGCTCTGCCCAATTCATCTCTGCCATGTCATCATACGGACATGCCACATCAGCATCTGTATGGACTGTACGGACGGACTGTACAGTCAGCACAATTTTTTTTTACATGTTTGGCGATTCAAACAGATCGTGATATCTCTCTCATCCGACGTCTGTTTGAACCCAAACGAGTTGCGTTGGGTTCATGACGATGAGGGCTACGTACCTGTTTGTTTTGAGGCAATTCCGAGAACTTTGATTTTTGAGCTAAATTTTGACCCCTGGTCCAGATTTTGATCAGAAAACCCCCTATAAAATCCATGGACACACTTTCCCATGGTTGAGAAGGTACTGGAAATGGCATATATAATCTCAACATTATGTTACTAGGCTTGATTTTGGCACACATAACACACCTTTTTACATACTTGGACACTGTCTCATTCATTCGAGGCCAATAAAAATGTCTTTGCAACGGTGTTATTGTCTTACCTACCCTGAAATGACCAGAAATGAGAGATGTATGAATTTCTCCAATCGCATTTTATTTTTCATCCCTGGGTATACAAATCTTTCCAAGATGATATAATAATTTGTCATGCTTATGATAATCCAGCTACTAATTTCCACAAGTTAGAGCTTCATATACATATTTAAAATCATCATCTCTAACATATTTTTCAACATAACTTTCATGAGCTAAAGAATTGGCTTTAATATTGTAGATGCATTGATTATTGGTTTTGATAACATATCTGCAACCTTATTATAAATACCTTTCTTATTCTTAATAACCAAATGAATTTTTTGTAAGAAACCCATCCATCTACAACCTTATTATGAATACCTTTCTTATACTTAATAACCAAATGGAATTGTTGTAAGAAACTCATCCACCTGAAGTGTTGTGACTGTTGTAGCTTGGTCTATGATTGCAAATACTGTAATGGTTGATGATCTGTATGAACTATTGTCTCATTTCCCATTAAGCAATGCTTCCATTTTTTAACACTTTATACCAACGCATACAATTTCTTATCATATGTTGGATAGTTAATTATTGCTTGAGTAAAAGTCTCAGGACGATAACATATATGATTACCTCATTGCATCAAGACTGCTCCCATAGCATATCCGCTTGGATCGATTTGAATCTCAAATGATAGTTGCAAATCTGGCAGAGCCAAAACTGATGCGGTGTTTATCTTTTCCTTCAATGTCTCGAAGGCTTTATGTTGCTCGCCTCCCCATTGAAAGACCTATTCCATACTTTTTAATGCATGCAGGGGAGCTGCTATGAAAAATAAATTAGCAATGAAATTCCTCCAGTATTGTACTACTCCTAAGAATCTCTTGACTTTCGTGGCATCATTTGGCTTGGGCCAATTTACAATAACTTCAACTTTTGAGGGGTCTATCTTTATCCGACCATTCCATACAATGTAACCCAAATATACTAGAGAATTTTTGCCAAACTAGCATTTAGACATCTTTATATACAACTTATCCTTTTTCAAGAGTTCAAAAACTGTTCTGACATGCATTATATGATCTTCCCATGTTCGACTAAAGATCAAGATATAATCTAAGAAGATGATGAAAAAATCATCTATAAAATGCTTGAACACATTGTTCATTACCCTCATAAATGTTGTGGGTGCATTGCATAAACCAAATGGCATAACCAACCATTCAAACAATACCTGCTTTGTCTTGAAAGCAGTTTTCCAAATATCACTTTCTGCAATTCTGATTTGATGGTAACCACTTATCAAATATAGCTTAGTGAAATAGACAACATTTCTAAAATAATCCAATAAATCATCAATTCTAGGAAGAGGATATTGGTTCTTTACCATGATCTTGTTCAGAGCTTGAAAATCAATACACATCCTCCATGTACTATATTTCTTTGGAACTAATACAATAGGAGATCCACACGGAGAGGAACTCAATTTTATGACTCCTTTATTGAACAACTCTTGAACTTATTTATTTATCTTTGCATTCTCTATTATCGGTGACCTATACATACCAATATTAGGAAGAGGAGCATCCTATTGTAAATAGATTTCATGTTCAACCTCCCTCTTAGGAGATAACCATGTAGGTTCCTGAAATAACTCATCATAGTTAGAAATGATCTTTTCCAATTCATGTTTATGATATGGATCACAACCTAATAAAGCATATGATATATTTTCCTCCTTTTGTTTCACTACCATGAGAACAAAGGATTTACTTGCATTTATGAGTCTCTTCATTTGTCCTGTGCTCAATAAAGAAACATTATTTTTAATATGATGAGATCTGACAATAAATTCAATCTCATCCTTGAAAAGATGATATTTATTCTCTTCACGATAAAATATAGCTTTCCTGTCAAATAGATATGGACTACCCAAGACAATGCCGCAAATTTCAAGTGGCACAACATCTAACTCAACCTCATCAAAGAATTTAGACGTAATTGCAAATCTGATTTTACATTGTTTCATCACTTGCCACTTAGCATCGTCACACATCCAACCTAATGGATATGGTTTCACATGAGGTGTTGTCTTCAAACCCAACTTCTTAACAATTGTTTCAGATATTAAGTTAACTTGAGATCCACTGTCAAACAAAGTATCAATTTTTGTATGCTTCACTATAACTCTGACATGAAAAAACTTACTTCTTTTCTTTTGATAGAGAACACTTTCCAATTTAATAGATTGAACTGAAACATTAGTAGTAGATATACCTTTTCTTCCCATTGCCATGATCTTGGTTTCATCTCTTGAATTTGATCCCAGATCATGTCGAACTGATGCAATTGTCTTTCGTTTCCCCTTATCTTTGAACTTCTTTGGTCATAAATCTAAATGCAACTTCCAACATTGTGCTTCCTCACATCCCTTAATTTTGCAGTGAGAACATGTAGGTTTCTCTTAAGCTTTCTTACTATAGCTTATTTCTTACTCTTCCATTTTCCTTTTGATTTATTCTTGAAATTGTGTGGATTCTTATCCTCAATCACATGCTTTCCCTTACTAGCTTCAAGATGAGTAGCTTGTATGGACACTTCATCAATATTAGTAGGGTTAAACATCAATATAGTGTGTCGAAGATATGAATGCATACCACTAATATACTTCATAGGAGTTTCTCGAGTATACAAGGAAATTCTTAAAGATAATTCTTTCTTCTTAAATTCTTGTGTATATACTTGAACATTTTCCCTTTTCCTTATCTAAGATGTTGGCATTCTATTATTGTGGTTTGCACAGAAGCCAATGGATAAAATTGTTTTCTTATTGCATCAGTAAATTCATCCCAAGAAGAAATTACTTTACCATGTTGAACGCGATCAAATTGTGTCTTACTCTCCCACCATATCAAGGCTATGCCACCCAGACAAAGAGTAGCTAACTGTATCTTTGCAATGTCATCCACGATATTTTGTACCCTTTAATATACTTCAATTTGTTTGATTGAGTTGTCCAACTTCTCTGCATTCAATTCTCCATCATAAATTGACAGTTCAAATTTTACATATAATTTTAATAAATGCAAATCACGAGCATGTGAAGACTTCTTAGAGGGATTCTTCTTATGTGAAGAATGCTTACTTGCACTAGAAGAAGATGATGACGAGGATGATGGTGAAGAGGGTTATAAAGGTCTGCCACCTTCACCTATTCCTTAAACTTTTACTGAATATTCTATGTCCCCAATCTTATAGACTCTTCAATATAAATCATCTATTATTTTCCTCATTGAGAGAAGTGTAGCCATAACTTCCTCAGGTCTCATGGGAGGATCTTCTCCTTCCTTTCCTTTGGAAACCATGTCTCTATTACAAAATCTCCTTTGAATCTACGACTTATAACTTGCAATCTTTCATTTACCAAGATTGAATCTGGACCTTGTTAGCATTCACTTGCAAACACTTGTCAAAACCATCTATGATACCAATTTGATGCGAAAATCCTTAGATGTTAATTTATTTCTTAATTACACATAAACATATAACTTGATTTGAAATAATAATGATCTCTTTGATTGTTTGCATAAAACATATGAATTCACTTATCTATCCAAAATCATTTCAATGATAAATAACTTGAAAAATAACTGAACAAAATAGAACAAAAGTAATATAACACATACAAAAGTTTGTTAACGGAGTTCACCCATCTCGGGCTACGTCTTCGGGTCTGCTTCCAATCAAGACCGCTTTATTAATGCTCAAATGCTTGTATTTTTACAATGAACTTTTAACTCGTTGCTCAAAATCAGAAACATAGTGCACCATTTAATTCCATATTTTGGCATATTACATTTATATGTAAATAAAAACATTAATACTCATTGGAATATTCGATGGAATGGTTAGCCCGATTAGTCATGGCATATGGTTTAAGTTGTTATCTTGTGTAAGGAGGTCAAAGGTTCGATTCCTTCTGAATCCAACTATTTTGATCCTTAGGCCAATTGGCCTTCTCGAAGGTGCCATGTGGCACCATATGATTGGTCCATGTGGCATCCTATGATTGGCCACTTGTTGCCAACTGTACCTTGCCAAATCAACTGTATGATCTGCCACATCATCAACTGCCTACCATGTGGGGTCACCACATCAGCACTGTATACGACCTGTACAGATGTGCCACATGTCACCCTTCCAGTGGTTCCACATGTCACCCCTTCTTTGACTTATTGACTTGTTTGACCAAAACTTTGACTCACCATATATTTTCCATATGAACTCCGTTTGAGGCTATTTTTGTGCCGTTGGAAATATCTCACCGAGCTCTTTGCAATGAAGTCCTTTTCAAAATCGTTTGAGACGATTGAATTTTGAGCATTTTTTTATCCACTTGGATCAGTTAATGAGAAAATAGTGGTTGTTGTTACAAAATTTCAGTGTCGTGTTGCTACATTCATGCTACGTTTTGTGTGTTTCAACATTTGAAATGCTAATTTCATCTCTTCGTATGTATTGTTTGCACTTCTGAGTTTTCACTTCAACACTTTGTTTTATGCAAATCTGAAGCTTTGATTGGTGTTTCAATGTTTTTGTTTCAGTTGTAGGACAAATGCTTTGAGCGCAGATCTATGTATCATGTGGATGTCAAATTACAATAGCGTGGATAGGAGAAAAATAGATCACTAAAGCAAAAAAGCATGATGTTCACTGTGGGCAATATGGTATAGTGAAGTATTATTTCTTTAAACCACATGTGCAATATTGTATAGTAGTGATGTAGAAAAATCTAATTTGGCCTTTTAAGGATACAGATTTAGCTTCGAGCTCATGCAATACAAATATTTACTGGAGTAGGTCTCCTTTATGTAGTGCCCCCACTACTAAACCCAACAATTGTTTTTTGATACCCACTAAATTAAAATGCATGTTGCATGCAAAAAACACTCATGCATCTAACAACATTTTAAAAACATGAATGTAGCTAAATTAACATTCACACACCAACATATAAATGCTAAAATCTCATAGTAAAACACACAACAATTAAAATCCATATTTGAAACAATGAACAAAGATTAAACACTTATCTTTTAAAATAAAATGTGCAACCAACTACAGAGGATGAATGTTCCACCCAACCGTAGATTTTATGCTCCAAATTTCAGTAGAAAATCACCCTCTAGCTGGGGCTACAAATCCACAAGAAAGGGTGTCTCTATTGTCCACTCACAACCCAAAATAACCCATAGAAAGCTAATTTTTCCTACAACTATCCCAATCCTTTAGCTCTCTTTCCCTCAACTTGCATAACCCAAAGAATGAGATCCCCCTTCTCTACATGCATTCTCTCAAGCCTTCCCACTTCCCTCTAAGGCTCCAACATAGATTGGCTAGGAATCTCTCTTGTTGGGGACTCTAGGGACATACAACTGCAACATGAAACTCTCACCAACAACTCACTTTCTCAGTGGTATCTTCTTACACATAAATCTCTTCTACAGGGCTAGCATTCTACTTCTCCATGCAATCATAACTCCAACAAGTTGCCCTAAAACCTTACTATGGATGTCTCTGAGCTCCAACACCCACTCTCCTCTTGTTGTCCCAAAACTAGTTGTAAAAATTGCTCACGATACCCATTCAAATTTCCCTTTGACTCGTGCATGTTGACTCTCACATTCCCCATGGTTGATTGTACTCAAACCCACGTTCTCAATAACTATGTGAGGTGACTTTTCACACCAACCCTCTTACACGTATTCAATGATTGGGCACGTGATTGGGGCTTTGATACACTCAAAAGGAAAATAGAATATACAAAATAATAATTTTTAAAAGTGGGTTGGGATTAATACACATGAATAATTCCCCCTTGCCCCCCTTGGAACCCCCACTCTCTTATGAAAACTTAGCCCCCATTATTCCATGTATGTTCGTCTGCAGTCGACATTACATTTTATTTTATTATCTCAACATACAATGTTTACATATTGTATCACTTGGCCCGTGGTCATATATTGTATTTACATTATACATTGCTAAAATGGAGATTAATAAGCAAGGATAAAGATCGGCAATCTCATTCTCAACATCCTAACCAAATGGTAACTAATAAACACTATTAGTTAAGGAACCTTGACATATTCAAAAATTAAGGTATCAATTACTTTGTAATTTATAGCTCCCCATTTTCATTAACGGTTAAAAAAAATAATATTATAAAATGCTGAAATATTTTATTCACATCCACTTATAACAATTTGGTTTGTATAACAAGTGTTTAATCCCTTTAACAATGGATGAAACCAACTCTAAGAGGTCAAACACTTTCCCTCATGCACAGACTACAAGTAACTCTACACCCATCAAAATAGACTCTATTGCAACATCAACCATAGGTATTACAAAATCTTAAACTTAAATAAACAAAATCACAGAAAAACAAAAATTTTAAACCATTAAACATTTAAAATGTTAATATATATATATATATATATATAGGCTTTGGCTAGCTGTTCTATGAAATGGTTTTTTCCATAATTTGGCGATATAAATATAAATTTACACGAATAACTATTTATTGTTGTTCAGAATCCATTTCTGAATGCAGAAATGGATTCAGCGTGCTCAAAAACTTTCAGTACACTCGGATTTTACAGAAATAATCACTTTAATCTACAAATCCAACAGCAAATATCCCCCAAAAAAAATATTTTATAAATGTGAAAGATGACAAGTAAACATACTTCCCTAAACGAGATGAAGATGACCTCCATTGACGGAGGTTCGCGGTCGCGCGGTTCGTGCACGTCTCTCTCCTCTCCTCCAGTACAGAGGATTATGCAAAGAGCAAACAACTACAAGTACAGAGGATCTCTGCTAAGAACAAACAAACAACCAACTACAAAAAACTCTTGTTATTGTTTGTTTGCTGTTTGTGTATATTTATGTTGCAGACAGCACAGCATCCATCCATCAGCTCCGGCGGTGTTGTGTCGTCAAATAAATAACATAAATCCATTCATCTTCCTCTACCGTTGTTGTGTCACGGCACCGCTTGCTCGCAGTTTCAGATTCATAGTCTACTCAACTCTACTTATGATAAACACAAGCACGGGCACTAGACTGGGCCGGCCCGGACTGCCTGTAACAAGTTTTGATTGATTGATGATGAAAATTAGAATTGTTATTTTAAATTCTTCCCCTGAATATCAAATCCGTTGTAGTCTAGTTGGTTAGGATACTCGGCTCTCACCCGAGAGACCCGGGTTCAAGTCCCGGCAACGGAATCTTCTTTTTCAGAATTTCTAAATACAGTGCCAAAAGTCCTCACATATATATTTTTTTTTAATTCAGAGTACAGTTCCAAAAGTCCTCATAATTTTAGTTATGGACTGTGCTGCGATGGCTTCACCGGCGGTTGAAGACATGTATTTTTCTTTACAAACAATTATCCTAAAAACGCTCCATAGTGATATATGGATGAATTACACAAGAGCAGCTCCCTCCCTCGCCATTATGAAGGGATTCGCCCTTCCACTTGCCATCAAATATCTTCCTAACTAAAAATATTACTAATGGAAAAGACATCCATCTAATCACCATCCAATGGATATGATGGAAAAGGCATATCACTAATGATTGGCTCACGCTTATTGCATAGTAGCAACGGAATGGCAACGGAATCTTCTTTTTTAGAATTTCTGAATACAGTGCCAAAAGTCCTCACATATATATTTTTTTCAATTCAGAGTACAGTTCCAAAAGTCCTCATAATTTTAGTTATGGACTGTGCTGCGATGGCTTCACCGGAGGTTGAAGACATGTATTTTTCTTTACAGACAATTATCTTAAAAACGCTCCATAGTGATATAGAAAGAAAGAAAGAAATGATTTTTAACGTCCACGAGGCTAAAAATAGCCTATGGGACAAATTGTTTTTTCATCTGGCTTTTGTATTCGGCCCTTTTCCTGTGAAGTTTTATAATAATCGCTCCCAGCTTCTCAACAAACTCTTTGCTGAATAGATTATCCCAAGAACTAGCTGCCAGAATACCTGCATAATTTTTCCTGCTGTCTTTGAGGGCCTCACATTCTAAAATGAAATGTTTTTCTGTTTCCACTTTTCCGGACGAGCACAAAATACATACTCTTTCTTCCCACTTTTCTTTCGGTCTTTTCCAGCGCCCTGTTTCACAACGAAGTTGATGAGAATTAGTCCTTAATTGAGCAATAAGAATTTTAGATCTCCAAGAAATATTGGCCCCTATGTACGCCTTTTGCTGATGGTTATGAGTGGGGTTAAACTCTTCAATGTAGTACTTCTTCTTTCTCCCTAGCTCTGGTTAAACTCTTCAATGTAGTACTTCTTCTTTCTCCCTAGCTCTTTCTCCCAAGTACGTTTGTGGAACTTATCCATAACAAAAGTTTTTATCTCTTTACTCTTTGTAGGACACATGCTCAAGCAAATGCCCCATTTACTAAACCATTTGTTATTTTGCCGCATCTAAGTCTTCTTTCTTTTGCACAATCTATCACTAAAGACAACCTTAGGCCATTTACCCTCTTCCATTTGCTCAATTTTTTTCAAATACCTTATGACTCGCACCATAGCAATTGCTTCAATAGGGGCAGCCCCTGTTTCACTTAACAGGATAGCGTAAGGAACTGCACTTTTAATTTTGAATTTGTTTGTAATCAATTGCTTCTGAATTTTCTCAATTTGTTTCCACTGCATCTTGGTTGTGCTACTAGCCCATAGTTCACAACCGTAGAGAATCACTGGAATCACTAGAAGCCCAAAAAGAGTTAGAGTGGTTTTCCAGTCCCACAACTCTGCCTCTCTACACCTGTTTTGAAAAGAATAAAATTCTTTCCAACCCCCTAAAGTTCTTTTCTTTCTACAGCCATCCCAACTTAAATTTCTGTTGAAATCAATTCCGAGGTATTTGTAGTCTGCAACTTCTTCCATAATGTTGCCTTCAAAGTAGAACTTATGTTGGTTATGCTTTCTTTTGTTAGAGAAAACCACTACTTTCGTTTTGCTATATGGATGAATTACACAAGAGGAGCTCCCTCCCTCGCCATTATGAAGGGATTCACCCTTCCACTTACCATCAAATATCTTCCTAACTAAAAATATTACTAATGGAAAAGACATCCATCTAATCACCATCCAATGGATATGATGAAAAAGGCATATCACTAATGATTGGTTCACGCTCATTGCATAGTGGATATTACTTGTCCTCTAAAAAGTTGGGTTGGTAATGGGGCCTTTGTTGTTGCATTTATTCCTTATGAACAATATCATTGACTCTATCATCACCCACTAGGTTGGTAATGGAGCCTTGATCATTATACGTTGATGTAGAGTTCATGATCGATGGCAAGATTGATAGTTGCATTGAAACAAAGGAGAACTTGCCAGGCATGGTTGAGAGCCTTTAAGAATGGTAAGATAGAAGGAGTAGAGGTATCCACCGTCATGACATGAGGTCCAGACTGACTTAAGACAATATAATACATGAGTTAAGATGTACATGTACAATCTTGACAAGCAAAAAATATGAAGGACTAAGCCTTGTTTTGCAAGGACACTTTGGTATCATTTTTCCTATGCAACAAAGGTTTCTCGATGGACTAGAAAACTTAAATATCCTACCCAATGTGGGTAGAGTACTTTGGCCTTCTTGTTTAATTATACCCTTTCATGGGTGTTTCTATGTAGATCAATGAATTTTTCTCTTATGAGAATTCACAATGTTTCAACCCTAGGCTTTGTAAGAGGGCATGGGTCATGGACTACAATCTACTTGAATTTTTATTTGCAAACTTGAATTTCTCCCAAATCAATTTCAACACCTGAGGTCATGCAACACTGCCTTGCCTCATCACTAAGGACTTGGCCAGCGTGTGCCTACTACAACCAGACTATGCCTCTTCACTTAAGTTCTTCCCATAACTTTGCCTTAAACTACAATCCACCAAATGCAACTAAGTCCTACTCAACTAAGTTCATTCAATAGAAGGCACATGTCCAACCATGTCCTTTAAAACTTTTCAACGATACTTTACGTTTAGCCAACACAATGCATTACAAGGGACGATAACATTCAACAACATAAAGAGTCCACAACACAAGTGATGGGTGACACCCAAGGCAAGTGCCTTAACTTTATTTAGATGAAGAATGTTAAAATGTACAAGAGAGGAATGTGATCAACTACATGTGGTTCATTCACAGACTACAATTGCACAAGGCACAATTGCCTACAAGAATTGTCAATCCAACCCCTAAAATGACTGCAACCCTGCTTCCCGCAAGTCCTATCTTATTGTGTTCACTTAGCTAGAGAAAATTTGTCCTATAATAACAACCTTGATTTTAGCACTACCGCGAAACACTTTGCACTCTTGTGTGAATTAACAATGCTTGTATGATGCCTTAGCACCTTTGAGAGATCCTCCTTTTTATATGAAACTTGCCTTGCGCTTGCAAGCCTCTTCAACTCTAAGGTGGACCCAACTGCCCACTTGCTCAACTCCAATACACCCACATGAATTGTCTACCGATGTTCACATCTAATGGTGCCACCTCTTGAATGCCACACATCTTCAATCATCTAAAGTTGTGCCCTTGTCCAAGTTCACCCAAAAGTGCACTCGATAAGGTGTACCCAACAAGGTGTGTTTAAGTGTGCCCACTTGTCATGCACTTAGAAGGTGCGCCAACCAAGTGCCTACAACCAACATCGATCCATAAAATGTGCTTCCAAGTGTGCCTAGCCAACATGTGTATGTCTAGATGCACCCAACATACATGCACCCATCTAAGTGTTCCCAAGTCATTTATAAGTTAGTCATTTCTTCTTAGCCAATTTGTTAGTCATGCTTAGTGCATGATTGTGGACAAGGTCATCCACAATACCCTTATTTTCCTTCCCTATCCAAGTTTTCTTGGTATGTCCAACTAATGCGAGTTGCCAAGGTCTATAGTGCACCCAATTTGACCAAAGGTGCCTAGTATGTTTGTAGTGTGCCTTGCCATCGTGCAAGGGCACCCAAAACCAACTCTTCTAGCCATCAACCTTATGTTGTGTTCATCCATGTTGATCAATGACCATCGAGGTGATCATGCAGTGGAGGTTCCCTAAGCTATTCAAGGCTAGGGCCTTATGGGCCCGCCCCACTAAAAGTCATTGCCATCCTCAACAACATGTGGTCCTCCAAGTGTGCTACTTAGACTCATGCATCCATATGCAATTGACTTCTTCAACTACTTCACACTATCACTACATAATTACTTGTGTAGTTACTCACTATCCAATTCTTCCTTTCAACAAAGTGCATTTACCCAAATTCTACCAACAAGGCCTCTTGGATGTTTTTGTTGCTATTACTTCCTTTTGTTATTGTTTCAACTCAACCTTCACTAAGAAGGTTGTTAAAATGTCCAAGTGTTGCACCATCCAAACCTACTACTACATCATCACTTTGACCAACTTTTCCATGCTTTTGTACATTGGATCCCCATAAGTCTTAAACTGGTTGGGTAGCTAATCCAACCATTTCATTTGATCCATGAGAATGCACTTCCCCATGCCCAAACAATATTTTTCTTTTACATTTTAGTCACTATGTAGAACTCTTCTGAACAAAGAAACAAATCTCCATCCTTTCCTCAAACCATTACGTCATATCTACATAGAATTTTCCAAAGCACCTTCTTATAGGTGCACGAGGATCCATTGTTTGCTCCTTGGGTAACGAGCCACCTTCCTGCGAGTTAATGAGATTATGATGGCAGGTGTCTACCAAGGCCACTACCAACATCTATACCAATAACCTGTCCAAAATCCGCTAAGTCACATGAAGTGTCTAGAAGACCATCGTACCTTTGTGTCAAATACTTCAAGAAAGGCACATTCAAGCCAATTTTTCCATCTCCCTCTTCCAGTAGTCCTTTGATTTCAAGGTCATGTTGCCAACCATATTGTCCAAGTGTGCCCAACGAGGGTTCAACTTCTTCCTTGGTCCTCACATATCGAGTTCGTTACTCCTCAACCTTGTCATCTTGCTATGTTTCAAGTCTAACCCATGCAAGTCGAATGCTCCACTCGCTTCCTTGGCCAAATCTCCCACTATCTCTATTTGTCCACTTAGAATTGGAATGCCTTGCTTATATAAGCAAGAATCCACCACTCTATCCATTATTTTCATTGTGGAGTCTACTAAGGCTTCAAGCCTAGTGTGTCTATGCTCCAATGCCTTCACTAAACTACTATCCATTGAAGGTCGCACATGACTTCCTATTAAAATCCCACCTATAGATCATCCATCAAGTCCAATTCCTCCAAGTCATAAGTCATCCACTACAAGGTTTCCCAACCCCTCGATTGGTTGCGGAAACCATGCTCAAGGAACTCATCATATCAACAAATTCATGTTGCTTCTTACTATAGGGATGAGACATGGATATTTCCCTAAAAAGGTGACCAAATAATTTGAGTGAGGCATAAGTGTTTCCTTCACCTTCTTCATGAACACTTGCCCCAAAAAAACCTCAAAATAATCCATATGCATAATGACGAAACTTACAGTTCCACTCTAATCTCCAAGCTTCAAGGTGATTCCATTGGCCATGCCAACCACCTTTTCCACTTTTGAATTCACTACTTTGAAGGAAGTATGTGCCAACTCAAGCTGCAACCCAAGATCTCTTGCAGCATCTTCCTTCATGAAATTGTGATTTTCCCCACTGTCAACAATGGCATTGACTAATATTCCATTCAACACCAATGGAACATAGCAAAGTCTAGTGAAGTCTTTCTCTTGCATTACTATAGACTTGTCTCTAACACAACACCCAAGAATTGCAAAACACCAGAAGGGGATTTTTCCATTCACTCCATAGCAGAAAATTGTTGCTTCATTGGGAAATTATTTGCATAATGATCTTTTGTGTAAATCCAACAAGAAATAGTCTTACCTTTCTCATTAGGTGTGTTTGGCTACTTAGCCTTGTCCTCGCTAGACTTCCTAGACATCGTTGCCTTCCCTTTTTTTTTTCTTCTTGTTCTTTCCAAACTACTTCTCTCCTAGAGCATCCTCACTTATCCTTGGACCTCCTTTTGCCTCTACTTTGTAGTCCAATAGCGTGTATGATACAGTAATGGCTGCCACAAGAATATGCATGTTTTGGTGTCGTAGATCACTCTGCACTCGAAGGTTGCAACCCATTCATAAAGTGGAACAATCAGTTTTCTTCAAACATGTCCTTAATCTCCAACATGAGATCTAAAATCTCTTTGATATAAGCTTGAATCATGTATGTATGATTAACATCCAATAATTGATTTTGTGTAATCTAGGACTAATTACCTGGCCCAAACTAAGCCTTCAAGGCTACTTTCATCTTTTCCCAATTGTCAATCTTCTATGCATATGTTCAACTGCCAAGTCCTTCATTTAGTTTCTCCACTAAATCATTGTGGTACTTGTCAAGAACATTTCCACAACATTCACCTTAGCCTCATCTAAACTTACATACATATATTCCAAGTACTACTCAACATCCCAACAGAAGTTACCCAGTAACTTAGCATTGTGGGTGCCATCATACTGTGGCATTTCCTTGATCTTTATCCACATAGGAATTGATGAATTATTCCCACTGGTAATAGCTTGTTTCAATAGACATAAGCTAGAGCTCTGTAAGGTTTAGGGTTTTCATGTTCTAGACAACCTTCTACCCTAACCATTGTCGACCTCCTTTGTACGCACCTGGCACACTCTGCCCTGCAACTTTGAACGCCTTAGCAAAATGAGTGTAGAAGGGGGGGTGAAAGCCCCCTCTTAACGCAATGTCGCAACAAACGACCCAGAGAACTCTTGCGCACATCGACCATCCTTTGAGCCACCTCTGCACCTGTACGAAGAATACCTACAAGAAGAGACTGATGGAAACACAGGTACGAACATGGATGCCGAATCTTCGCATCCAAAAGAAGCTCGGGCTTGGATACCTGGAAAATGCATCCTGCAAGCCCTAGTGGCACCCAGATATGTAATAAAGGCCTAGGGGCATGATGGAACCCCAAGGGGGACTACGAGCTCCAGCTAAGCTCTAAGGGGTTCTTCACAGTCATATTCTACAACCTGGAGGACAAAGACTGCATCTTCGAAGGAGGACCTTACTTCTACAACTCTGTCAGTTTTTATCTGTGATTCTGGACCGACTGCTTCTGCTCTGAAAAGGAAAACTTTTCCTATGCTCCGGTATGGATTCGCCTCTATTCCCTACCTCGAGAGTTTTGGTTAGAAGAAATCCTTATGGGAATTGGTAATACACTAGGCAATCATGTCAAGTCTTCAGAAGCTACCAAACAGAGAAAATACACCTCTTATGCAAAAATATGCGTCTATATGAACATCTCCAAAGCTCTGCCAGGCACGGTAACCCTAGAATACCAGGATGAGGAATGGGCCCAAACCATAGACTACGAACACATACCCTTTAGATGTCAAAAGTCCATGAACATGGGCATCTCTTTAGAGACTTCCCTCTCAATGCCCCCCCCAAGACAGTAGCCAAAGAGAAGCCAAAGGAAGGGTTTACCCAGGTTCAAAATCACAGAAGGCAATTGCAAAAGAAACCCACCACCAACAACAGAAGAAGGAACCCTAACACCAACTCCTTTGAAGCCCTAAACAACCTCCTAGATGCAGAGGAGGTTGAGAACCCCCACAAGGAGGTGGGGAAATATCACAGCAACAATAAGGAAGTTCCACAGTAGTAAGGGCACCTGAACCTGGGCAACCAAGCTGACCCACAGACCGACCCAGACATAGGAAAATAATCGAAAAAGGAAGAAGACACAATCATGGAAATGGATGAACAAGACCTAGCTAAAATAGACCTAAACATGCTAGAAGAAGCACTCAACAAGAAGGATCTTCAAACCTTACCAGAAGACCAGCTCGGGAAGGTCCACAAGGCATTTATGGACTCTTCAGTAGGGGCTACCTCAAGGCTAGGTATCAGTGTAGACCTAAACCCAGACCCAAGAAGACATCCAAAGGAAAATAAGAGATGTGGAAGAAAATCAGTGCATCAGTTAATAAAGGAGGTTGGAAACTATATGATCAACTCGGGACAGATACACAGGCTCTCAGAGAGCTCCTTTTCCCACCCACCAAACTATTAACTATGAATATCCTCACCTGGAACATCAGAGGACTCAATGGAAGATCCAAGCAAAGGATTCTCTGAAACTGCATCAAAATGGAAGACCCTCATATTCTACTGCTTCAAGAAACAAAATGTGTGGGGCAAACTGCGGAAGAAATTTTTAGAATATGTTGGCGCACATGCGACTCATACCACACAGACTCGAAAGGCACCGCAGGGGGCCTGACCATCCTTTGGAAACCTGCCACAATCATTCTAGACCAAGGTCTCTCTACAGCAGGAACTCTCACAGCTCACTACCGAGCCATCGGCTCGGACAAGGATGGATTGATCACCAATGCATATAGACCACAGAACAGCCAAGACAAATACCGTTTTCTTCAAAACCTGACTTACCTAGGCTTCATAGCAAAGCACAAAAGATGGATCATTGGAGGAGACTTCAATATTATTCTCACGCTGGAGGAAAAAAGGGGAGGGAAAAAATGCTTGGAACATGACAGTTTAAAATTACAGGAACTCATAGATCACCACAAACTGGTTGACATTGAAAATGACAATGGCACCTTTACCTGGACCAACAAGCGATCAAGGAATCAACAAATAGCATGCAGGCTCGATCGATTCCTAATCTTGGAAGCCATCCTCTTGGAGGGGCCTCTAATAGATTCCAACATCCTCCCTAAAGAAGGCTTGGAACGCTGGCTAGTTCAGCTCTGGGTAGACACAATCGCCATCCCCAAGCTCAAACCCTTCAGATTTGAAAAATTATGGCTTTCCCACCCAGACTTCCAAGAGATGGCCCGCCATTGGTGGAGCACTGTGGAAATCCAGAAGGGCACAAAAATGTATTTCTTCTAGCAAAAGCTAAAACACTTCAAACAACAAGTGCGAAAATGGAACAAAGAAGTCTTCAAGAACATATTCCAGGAAAGAAAACTATTGGAGCAAAAACTAAAATCCCTGCAGACGCAAAGCATCCAAACAAGACACACTCCAACTCAGCAACAGGAGGAGCAACACATCAAAAGGCAACTGGAAGAGAGATACAAACAAGAAGAAATTCTACGGAGACAAAAATCTTGGGTTCAATGGCTTAAAGAGGGAGAGAAAAACACAAAATTCTTCCATCGCTCCGTGATCCACAGACGCTTCATCAACCACATCACAAAGCTGGAAGATTTGCAAGGCACCACCCTGCTCTCCCATCAGGAAATAACGCATGAACTAACGAGCTTCTACAAGGATCTCCTCTCAGAACCCCTGGTGGACCATACCTCTACAATTGAAAGAGTGACTCAAAACATCCCAACTTTAATCACCCAGGAACATAATGAATCCCTCTTGACACCCATAACCCAGGCAGAAGTTGATCAGGCTATTCAGGACTTACCCACAGGCAAGGCTCCAGGCCCAGATGGCTTCACAACGGAATTTTTCCACTCATGTTGGCCAATGCTAAGGGAATAAGTGTGGCAACAAGTTGAATAATCTCGCAGCTCCAGCAAAGTTCTCCCGACACTCAACGCCACCTTCCTCACCCTAATACCCAAAGAAGAGAGGGTTACAAATCCGAAGAACTTCGGACCAATAGCGCTTTGCAATGTGATCTACAAAATTATTGCCAAAGTCATAGCTCTAAGACTCAAACCACCTAGACTTCAAAAGGAGGAGCAACACATCAAAAGGCAACTGGAAGAGAGATACAAACAGGAAGAAATTCTACGGAGACAAAAATCTTGGGTTCAATGGCTTAAAGAGGGAGAGAAAAACACAAAATTCTTCCACCGCTCCATGATCCACAGACGCTTCATCAACCACATCACAAAGCTGGAAGATTCGCAGGGCACCACCCTACTCTCCCATCAGTAAATAATGCACGAACTAACGAGCTTCTACAAGGATCTCCTCTCAGAACCCCTGGTGGACCGTACCTCTACAATTGAAAGAGTGACTCAAAACATCCCAACTTTAATCACCCAGGAACATAATGAATCCCTCTTGACACCCATAACCCAAGCAAAATTTGATCGGGCTATTCAGGACTTACCCACAGGCAAGGCTCCAGGCCCAGATGGCTTCACAACGGAATTTTTCCACTCATGTTGGCCAATGCTAAGGGAAGAAGTGTGGCAACAGGTTGAATAATCTCGCAGCTCCAGCAAAGTTCTCCCGACACTCAACGCCACCTTCCTCACCCTAATACCCAAAGAAGAGAGGGTTACAAATCCGAAGAACTTCAGACCAATAGCGCTTTGCAATGTGATCTACAAAATTATTTCCAAAGTCATAGCTCTAAGACTCAAACCAATCCTCCCCTTCATCATTTCAAAGGAGCAATCTGGGTACGTGGAAGGAAGGCAAATCATGGATAGCGTCAGTTGTTCCAGAGTCTGCACTTAAGGCTAGGAAGAATAGAGTCTAGGCATCCAGAAAAGGGTAAAAGATAAAGGAAGGAGCGAACAATTGGAAGGGGAACTATAGTTGATTTCTAAGTCGGCTTGTCTAACTTCCACTTGTTCTTGAGTGGTTATGTCTCGTTCAATGGTTGCCCATGAACGTTCGAGTTCGACCCAGGTGGTTGCAGTTCTTAGGATAGTGTCAAATAGGTTTAGGGCGATGATGGTTTGGTCTGAGAGGTCGGGTTCTATGTGAGGTTTCCTTGCAATAGGGACAGACATTTAAGGAACAAAGATTTAAGAGGTTGTTGTTTTTAAGTCGTTGATTCAATTTTTTGATTTATACGAGAGAAAAATTCCGTGAGACAAATTAATAGTTTAACAAATTGAAGGTCGTTTTCCGTAACTGAGTTAAAAATTTGGAACCATGTATGAAGCGAAAGAAAAACATAGAGCTTTCAGACAATGTGAGGCATCATTTCGAGAGGAATCTCACGTTGTAGCAGAAGAAGAAAAAGAAGAGAAGCACTTTAATGAAGCGTAAAATATAGCGATCTAAGTAATCCACATGTATTGTACCTACTAATAGCCGATACAAAGGAAAAGATGCAAATAATTAGATAACTAAAACATGATTGCCACAGTAGAGGTTGTACCAAATTGCAGTCAAATCATTCATCAAAGATGCATATAAAAACCTCATGAAGCATGAAATAACAGAAGAAAGCACATAACTCAATCTTGACGGAATATGGAGTCTTCAATTTGCTTCGTATTAATTCCTGGCAATGGAAAATTTCTCTATTACAATCTGCCAAAAGAAAAAGCCTTTGTTTTTTCTTCAAAATGCCTATTTATACAAGCCTAAAAAACACTTCAAATTTCATTCGTTCTAGAAACCTTTGATTACAATTGAGGAAAGGAAGTGTTTCATTTCCTCGCTCTTTATCTTCCCCCATGCAGGCGGAACGCCTTCCTTTCTTTACTCTTCTTTCTCTAGAAATAGAACGGATTGACATCTTTCGCTATTTAACACCAGAAGCCTGCCCTTTCACCTGCTCAATGAAATTGACGCACCTTTCAACCAACTGGGCTACCAACCTGGAAGGCTCTGCTTGGTTGTTTTCCTCAAAGGTGTAACAACTCTTCGCCAACTGTGGCAACCTTTTTCCCACTTGTCAGTCTTCCGTGACGATAGACCGCAATTGTAGATTTGGTTGTACTAGCCATTTGTCCACTTGGACCATATCAACCTGGCTTATTTGGGATATTTCATCTTGCTCCTTTTTTGCATTTTCCTTGATATCTATCAAGTGTTTTACTACATTGATTTTTCCCATCGTCCTGGCACTGCCTTCCTTATCAAGGTCTAGAAAAGATTTATTTATCAAGGTGAATGTTTCTTCACAAGAATTTCTCACCTCCTTAGCTCTTCCCCTACTCTCTGATATATTCTTCTCCCAAGCCTTTAATAAGATATTCCCTCTAGTTTTTTCTGCAATGGATAATTTGGAGCTATTGATCACCTCTACGTTCGTTGTGGCTATCACAACATCCTGGAAAACAACCCGAGCCGCCCCAGCTTCTCTTTCTCGCGAAGAGATATCTTCTAGCATTTGATCTATCGTCTGAAAGTGATGTTGAATAGTTCCCACTTTTGCAAGCAAGTCTTGTTGAGCCGCTAATACCTTCTGTCGGATTTCGAAAGCTTGGGCTTGAAAAACCTTTATGTCTAAAACCTAGTTTTCGGCAACATCCAATTTCAATTGTAACTGTATAATTTATTGCCCCTGCTGTCTTACCTGCGTTTGGATAATTTGCGCCGACTGGCGGACCTGCTCAAGGTCGGATCTAAGTTTCTCAATCTCCTGCAGATCGGCTACTCGGGCTTGCTCAAGGCTTTTTTCTCACCTCATCCCTGGCATTTGCTTCAGCTGTAGCCACCTTAGCTTCCTACTTACTAATCAAGAGGTTCTTTTGTTTCAACTAGGCCTTCAAAGTTCCAACTGAGTACTGATTGGTTGTAGCATAAGCCCCCAATGTTCCTACTATCTTGTCTGCGAATTCGTCCTCTTTCATGGCCTTTCCATCTGTCATGATTTTAAAAATTTTAGCCACTACACCCTCTCTTTGATATAATTATTTCCTCACCACGACCTTCCTTTTTATATCAAAGAAAAATTCGTTAGGAGGTAGCTCCTCTACAGAAATGGGCGTCGGTTCTTCATTGAAAATCCACCCCGCATCGAGATTCCCCTTTGTGCACTATAAGGGTGTGATAACAGCAATCGGACTGCTACTTTCCTTGGATAATTATTTAGGGATAGTGTTTCTGACCGACTCTTTTGATGTGGTCGGTGAGGTGTCGCCTACCTTTTGCGAGGGTATCTCAGCTTGACCTAGTACCCGCTTGCTTGGCGCAACTGCCTATGGGTTTCTCTCTCCTCGATCGGGGATTTCGGCTCCCTGTTCCGAGGTATCCTTTTCTTATGTCCCTTCCTAATTTCTTTCCTTTCCAGGACTTGAGTTCTTTGAGCCTTTGGCTTCTATCTGTTGTACATCTGGATGCTTTGGGGTTTTGCCCTGTAAAATTAGGGGGAGGCAACTCTTCTGATGCTCCTCAAATTCAAGGAAATCAACCATATCTCTGGGTGGAAAGGCTTGAATCCAGCTCAAAAATTCAGAGTAGGACCTCACACCTCAGAAGATTTCATCATGGGGTGAATCCTTATGTTCGTATCTCTTCAGGCCACAATTCGCCAAGTGATTACTCACAACCTTATTTGGGTCGTGCTTTTTGAACTCAATGTTCACCAACTTCATTTCCTCCAAGGTCGTGGCCTCGACTTTGGCATGGCCAAAATCTAATAAAGATTATGACCTGATGTGAATGGGGAAGGGTGGCCATACCTTCTTTGACAGTCCTTTGAGCTCCTTTCTTATTCCATCAAGCATAGCTTGCCTGGCGATCTCGTAGCATATTAGCTTATTTGGCAGAAATAACGACAAAACATGGGGGGGAACGTAGGTGCCAAAAACCCAGATGTATGAATAATCTGCTTCTATATACCAATCTGCTACATTGCTCAGGTTGGCCATGATGTTATCTGAAATCCAAGGAGGCAGATGGCCGAAGATAGCAACATGCATCGGTACCATTACCCAGTTAAAAATCTTGTAGATGAAATCTTTGGCCTTATCCTCCCAAAGCTTCGAGTGGTAGACATGGATAGGCTCAGCATCAGATGGAGTCCATCTCTAGCTCATCAATGGGAAAGGTGTCATGAAGAAAATAGCGTCCATGATGTAGGCAGACATAAATAATGAAGATGTTCTCCCGCTGGCTTTCTGCGCTCAATATTCAGTAATTCCACTGGTAAGATTGTCCGACATCAATTTGGCCTAGTCGAAAGAAAAACCTTCAGCGACTGTATAAATGAGCGGCACCCATGGGAAAAAAAAGTGAGTTGTGTCCTCCTTCCCATATAGTCTACAGGCCATCATCGCTACATACTTGAATTGTGGCTCTAAAGAGGAGATTGAATAAATTCCATGAGTATCGGCCCTGAATTTCGCGGGGTGTGAAACCCAGTCTCTGATTAGATCAGACAAATTTTTCCCTAACTGCTCGCATTCCTTCTTTTTGAACTCCTCTAGGAATTCGGTATTGTAAATACGATTTGGATTGGGTGGCAATTTATACATTGCCTATAGGTGCTCTGGTTTAAAAGACCGGACTGCTTCCTTCTATTCGTTGAAAATCGTTCTGGTCAGGAGGTCTACATGGTCCAGTGCCCATCTGACCATATCATAATAGGGGAGATGTCGTGGCCTTGCTGCTATCTTGTGCATCTCCGCTTGAGGAACAATTTTGTATTTGGTGGACATGTCATCGTTCTCCTCATCGCAGGAATCATCCGAGCAATTTATCACCTCGGGCTGCAGAATATTGGGAATATGCATCCATGTTTTAATAGTATTGATACTTTGAGGAGAAGTATCAGAAACAATGTCTGAACCTTGGCCTGAGCTCTCAACAAGTGCCTTGGGCGCTTTTCGTGGATCCATGGTGTATGACCTTGCAATTAGATACCCTTTCGCAAAAGATTGAAAACACAGACAGAAGTTATCCTGGTGAAATAGCTTTGTGCATAGTAGAAAGAAAAGTTGAGATAATGAAAGACAACCCTCTGCTTAAACACTTAAGTTCATGCTAGTCCTTGTCGACAGAATGGTTAAATAGTTTAATGGAAAGATTTTAGCAAATAAAGTGGGATCTTACTGTCAATCACTTCAGTGAAATTCAAATAAATGCCATAAATATTTGATGACTTGTAACTTGGGAAAAGAGCAGAAACGTTAGAAGCTTCATCTGTAGATCGTACGGTTAAAAGCTACTCAATGCATTAATTAATCCAGCTTAGCTCCCTTAATTCCATGCTTTTAGTGCTTTATCCCCTTTTCGGTGCTTGTCGTATCGGGCGATTTCGCTTCTAGCCTTTGAGACCCAAAAGCCCGAAATCGCGATGGGGCGAGATTATTTATAATTTGTGATTTAACTTAAGCTTTTAATTAACCCGTCTTAATTAATGAATATCGTGACTTCATGAATCAAAGTTACAAAGGTGTTGCATTTTAGGGCAAGAATCGTCGAGTCGCAAAATCACGATAGAGACTAAATACGGTTTAAAAAGATTACTCTTAATATTGACCTGAGTGACTTGAAAAGACTTCGCATCTCATAGGTTCGAAAAGTGTTCGACAAGTAACTCCCGAAGCGTGAGAGCAGGAGGTGATGACATCAAACGATCTTTTCTTAGAGGCTCGATAACGGTGGTTAGAACTAAACCTTATCGCTACTTCACGCGTCGGGATATCGGGGCTTGGTAGGTACATCATGAAATACACAAGATCCTGAAATCCAGCTTTTGGGCTTAATTATAACCTCTTACTTATTCATGAAGAAGGGCGGTTCCAACCTTTGAACCAGGAGTATAACAATAAAATAATGCGTTCCAACAGCGTCATTCTCGTTCACGAAGTCACCCATTCGCTCAAAAGCACCTGCACTCCAGGTATGCTACTAAATCTTGATCTTTCAAAATCATTTGACAAATTAAGCTAGCAGTACATGAGAGTTGTCTTAACAACCTTCAGTTTCAACACAAATTGGATAGACTAGATCATGAATCTCGTCTCCTCAATCTTCTTTTCAATCCTGGTCAGCAGGACCCCCTCACAACCCTTCTCACCCTCAAGAGGAATAAGGAAAGGCGACCCTCTCTCCCCGTTCCTCTTTGTCATAATGGTTGAAGGCCTTGGACGTTATATCAAAGCCTCTACTCAAAATGGATCCCTGCAAGGCCTCTCTCTCCACGAGCTCCAGCCTGCAACCTCTCACAATCAATTTTTTGATGACACCATGTTTCTGAATACCCCCACAGTGCAATAAGAAAACAAACTAAGCTCCATCCTCAATGACTTCATGGAAGCCTCAAGAACCACCTTCAACTTGGCCAAATCGCAATTGTTCTTCTTCAACACGCCTGCTGCTATCCAACAACACATCTTTGAGCTTATGACCATTCTTGTCTGCACCCTGCCCACTCAGTACCTAGGCCTCCCTCTCTCAGACTTGGTGGCCCAAAATCTTTCCTGGGACTCTCTCCTCCTCTCCATTTCCAACCATCTCAACACTTGGACCTTCCGCTCCCTCAACCTCCCTTCCAGAATCACTCTCCTTAAATTTTTCCTACAAGTCATCCCAACCTACCTCTTCTCATCCCTAGGTGCCCCTCAATCCATCATAAAGAAGATCAGGAATTGGAAAAGGAACCTCCTCTGGCATGGCCACAACCCCAACAAAAAATAGCCACTCGTCAGTTGGGACAAATTTCGCAAGCCGAAATCCCTAGGTGGCTTGGGCCTCCGAGACTCTGGAAAACTCAATAAAACCATGGGAGCCTAAATATGGTGGAGATGGCTCAAAACTCCAATAGAAAATTGGGCCAAGCTATGGAAACATAAATACGCCCCAAATTCTCAACCATCTCACTTGATCAAGCTGTAGGACAAAATTCAAGGCTCCAACATTTGGAATGTGTCTTGGAAAAATCGACCACTAATACAGGAACATGCCTTTTGGGAAATCCGCAATGGCCAGAGCGCTCTATTCTAGACGGAATCCTGGCAGAAACTACCACCCCTCCAATCAAAAGTAAAATTTCATTCCTATGAAAATCATATACAAGATCTTTCCACCTTCAAAGTAGTTGACATGTGGACAAACACTCCAACCAACTCTCCCTGGCGAAACTGGAAATCTTCCCATCATGAACTACAAGTAGTAGAGGATTGTGACATGCAACACTGGAAGCAAGAAATCATCCCAAAAATAATCTGGATAAGCACTGATCCAGATATTATTTGATGGGGGCACTCACCCCATGGAAACTTCACTCTCAAGGAAGGATATATTCTACAGGAAACATTTCAAACTCTGCAAAAAGACTACATCTAGGCAACAGTCTGGAAATCACAATTCTGGCCCTAAATCTCCACGTTCCAGTGGCTCCTTCTTCAAAAAAAAATCCTAACCTGGGACAATATTCAAAGAAGGGTCTTTATCGGTCCCTCGATCTGCCATCTCTATTTTCAACAAGCAGAAACCATGGAGCACCTACTAAACAACTGCATTCTTAGTGAGGAAATCTGGAATCAAGCCACCCAATTCATGAGAAGAACCAATTGAATCAAAGATAACATCATGAGCATTCTCAGGAGTTGGGGATCCAGATCTTACAAGATCCCAATCTTGAACAGAACCTGGCAACTCCTACCAGGCTTCATATTTTGGCAACTTTGGAAAGAGAGAAACAGACGAATCTTTTACTCCCAGTCCTCCTAGGTTGCCTGCCTCTGGTCCACCATTCTGTCACACCTCCAGGAAATGCTTCAGCTCCAACTGTGGACCCAAGAATACTTCCCCTATGATCCAGGAGAGATCTTGATTCTCAATTCTTGGGGCTTCTCTCTCACACACTCCATTTTGTCTCAACAGCCCCCCCTCACAGCTAAAACCCTCAGTCCCTCTGTTTTGTCTCCCTCGCCGCCCAGGTTTCATAAAATCAACTTTGATGGTACTTTAAAAGGCAATCTGGGCCTCTCAGCCGCAGGAGCAGTTATAAGAAATAGCAAAGGCCAAATCCACAGTATTACTGTAGAAAATATGGGATTTGACACCAACAAATCAACAGAAATTTGGGGTCTAATAAAAGGAGTACAATTGGCCCTGGACCACAACCTTACCTGCCTGATCATAGAAGGAGACTCCAAAGTCATTATTGAGTTGGCATCAAAAATACTAAACGGGATAGATCTGGAAAAAATCACTCTTAGTTGGTGCTTGCTGGGTCCCCTCCACAGCTTTTAGTCACTTCTTAGACCCTCTCTCACTCTCACCACCTCTCACAAAAGGTGCGATGAAAACAAGGTAGCGGACAGACTGGCTAATGCAAGATTCGATCTCACGCAACAGATCACTCTCAAAAATTCCAAGCAATCCCAAAGCTCGACTCTATGCACTCACTGCATGGAGCTAGCTCAAAGGGACTGGCCTCACCCGGATGGGGTTCCACCTGGTGAAAAGCATAGGACAGTTGGAGAAAGGAGGAGGACAAGTGGGACAGGGCAGTCGGAGGAGTTAATAACCCCGACCGCCAACCCCTGCACATTAACTCCTCCATGGCTCACACCATGAGAGGAGTTATGTTAGTGCACCTGGCTGGGATCTTAGGCAAGAAAACCAGCCAAGCAGAGTGTATCAGGAAGATGCAGAGGTATTTTCTAACTTCAATGGAAAAGGTAGAGGTCCTTTCAGGATTTCATGGAGTAAAGAGAGACATCTGGGCTCTTTTCACTCCACTTTCTCCCTAGTGCGCTATCTCTGCAATGCTCCTTGGCCCTCACGATATCTTTCGTATCATTGCTAGTTGTGACCTCTCCCTACTAACCAGTGGCATCCGCTTCACCTCCCTCTGCTCCATTCTTTGCTTCATCTCTTCTATCTCCTTCCACTTCATCCTACATCTTCCCCCATCCTCCACCTCCTATCCCCCCCACAATTCCCTGGGAGCGCGGAAAGCCCAAGAGGGGTGCTCGTAAAAACATCACCCTCTCTCGAGCCAACAAGATCACCCCCACTCCGAGAGCGCTCATTTCCCACTGCGCCAATCCTCGTCACTCCTCCCAGAGCACTCAGTTGTCTCCTCTCCAGTCCCATGGAACTAGCAGGGTCAAATTGGAGACATCCTCCTCCATTGTGCATTTCCCCCCACCTCCACCTCCACCTCTACTTTACAGCTCGATCAAAGTAAAAGAGGAGGCGCCACCCCTAGGTGATCATCTCCCTCTGGCTACCAATCGTTTGCCCCCCCCCCCACCATCGTCAAGCCCGGTGACCCCTACTACGGTGACGGAAGCTACCATGTGGAGGAGGAAATTCCTCCAAGCTTGCAGCTAGAGAATAAGGCAGGTACCGGGAAGGATATCACCCCAAGGGACGACAATGAGACCAGTAAGGATATTGGAAATGAGGAGGAGGATCTGCCTCAACATTTTTCCAACCATCTCATAGAGGATCACCTTCAACTCCTCTTCAAGATTAGGAAAAAGCAGGACGACCAGGTGCATTCACAAAGCGTCCTCGGCCAAGGAATGGACATTCTGTTTGATTCCCTCACGAATCCCCCAACACGAGATAGATGCCTGACATGAAGTCAATGGTTCACCCCAGCCTATACTATTCATGGAGAACCAGGACCAACTATGGATTAAATCCCCCAGGTTTCAGTTTTTTGTTTATTTCTGTTGCAGAGTCGGTGGTCTATTTTACCACGACAATAAGCTAGATGCTACAACATTTTTTACTTATTGTGTCTGTATAGTTTTAGCAATGGAAGCTCTATATATAGCCAACCTTAGCGAAGGAATGCAGAACTTGGTTCTAGCAATTTTTTGTAATTTTTTGTGCAAACATTACAGTTCCAGCAAGGCTAGAGCTCAGAAGACCATGTTAGTGTTTGAACATTATGTAGCCACATGTTCTGGTTTCCCACCTATGGCAGAACAGGTGGTTTCCATGTGTCATTGTATAGCATATAGTTGTTATTAATATAAGGTTTCACACTTTTATTTACAAAAAAAAAATAGCTTGTTTCAATAAGTTAATGGTGTCTTCTTGGTCTTTGACTTACCGAACAACATACTTCAACAAGTCTTCCACTGCTTTCAACCATTCATCAACATCAATGCCTAAGGTGCTAGTCATCAAATTTTCAATCTTCTAACACTCGTCTACAACACTATTTAAAATCTTCCTCCTCAAAGGATTTTGTCTTTTTATCTATGCTTGCAAAGGGAGGTTGTCATCTTCTCAATATTCCTCTATAAGGTTACAAGCACAGTATTCACTCTTGGAGTCTTAGGAGCTTGTCCATTGTCATTGTCTTTGTGATGTGAGGTTGTCTCCACATCTAAGACAACCATTGGCACTTCACCCAGATGCATGTAATATCAACTTACAATGCTTCCCTAAAGCAACAATAAAAGAATTCACCAAGTTCTATGTGAACAAATTGTCTTGTCTTCATATTGCACCAAGGTACCAAGTCCATGTTTTCCAATATTGAAGTCACTCTTGTAGCTTCCTAGCAACTCATCCCAAAGCCTACTACTTTGCCTCAAATTCACTAAGACATGGTGAAGAGCGCTTGACCTACTCTAAAACCACCTTTCCTTCAAAAAGTGGTCAAGATTATGCTCCTATACCAATTATCATGATAGGGACAATAGTGAGGAGCAATGGTGCTAACCCAATTTTCCGCTTTAATACCACCTTTCCTTTAGAAAGTGGTGAAGAGTATGCTCTAATACCAATGGTCACAAACCTACAATCTGCCCAAATTTTTCTTTGCAAACTTAAGTTCCTCCCAAGTCTGTTTTGGCACCTGAGGTCGTGCAACACTGCATTGCTTCAGTTTCAATGGCCTGGCTAGTTTGCGCCTACTACAACCAAACTACGCCTCTTCACTTAAATTTACCCATAAATTTGCCTTAAACTACAGTCTGCCAATTGCAACTAAGTCCTACTCAACCAAGTTCATTCAATAAAATGCACACGTCCAATTATGGCCTTTAAACATCCCAAAAGTACTTTAACAATAGCATTCAACAACATAAAGAGTCCACAACACAAGTGATGGGTGGCACACAAGGTAGGTACCTTAAATTTATCTATATGAAGAATGTTAAAATTTACAACAAAGGAGCATGACCAACTGCTCATGGGTCATTGACAGACTACAATTACATAAGGCACAACTACACCTACGAGAACTGTCAACCAACCCCTGAAGCAACCATAGGACTGTGTCATGTATTTCCTATCTTCTTCTTGTGTTCGCTTATCTAGAGCCAAATTTTTCCTACTATGTTAACCCTAAACTTAGCACAACCATAAAACACTTTGCACTTTTGTGTGAATGAACAATTGTTGTATGATTCCTTAGCCCCTTTGAGGAATCCTCCTTTGTATATGAGACTTGTCTTGCACTTGCAAGCCCCTTAAAATATAAGATGGACCCAAGTGCTCACTTTCCCAACTCAAATACACCCACATGACTTGTCCACCGATGTTTGCATCCAATGGTGTTGTGTCCTAAGTTCCACAAATATTTAATCATCCAAAAGTGTGTCCATGTCCAAGTGTACCCGGAAAGGTGCACTCAACAAGGTGCATCAAAGAGAACCTAATTGTCTTGCACCCGGAAAGTGCGCCAACCAAGTGTGCCCAACCAACATTTGTCCATGAGAATTTCATCCAAGTGTACCTATCCAACATGTGTTAGTCCAAGTGTGCCCAACTAAGACACCTAGCCAACATGTGCTCAACCAAGTTCACCCATACAAGTGTGCCCAAGTCATCTATAAGCCAATCAATTCTTATTATCCAATTTGTATGTCATACTTAGTGCATGCATGTGGATGAGGTCATCCACAATAACCTTGTTTTCTTTCCCTCACCAATTTCCCTTAGTGTTTCCAATTAATGCAAGCTGCTAAGGTCTATGGTGTGCCCAATTTGAGCAAGGACACCTTGCATATATGTGGTGTGTCTTTCCATCATGCAAGGGCACCCAAAACCGACTCTTCTAGCCATCAACCTTCTATAGTATCCATATGTGCTAGTCAATGACCCACCAAGGTGATCATGCGGTGGAGGTGCCAAAAGTCATTCAAAGTTAGGGCATTACAACATGCCTCTAAGTTAATTTGTCTAAAGGCTTAAAGAAAATTATTTACATTAGGGTTTTGGAAAATATTTCAAAGAACACTACTATATACATCAACTTGATTAATTCAAGTTTTCACTTCCAAATTCCAAATCAATAAAATTGTATCTACTTATTGATGGCCTAATATAAACCATTTTCACTTCTTTTTTCTTAGGATAATTAAGCTCAAACTAATTCTCAAACAACAATGATACTAACAACAAACATCCAAGTGGTTTGTAGGAATAACCAAAATAATAGGCCAAATGGTGCTTTGAAGGCTTTAGTTAACAAATTATTGGCAGTAGGTGGCTTTGATAAGCCTCAGGACATTGTTGCTTATAAAGAAACAATTCACCCTACCTCAACACCTCTTTGTAAGGTGGTGGCTATAGGGATCACTTTTCACCCCCTACTCAACCCTCTGATATATGAAATGGTAGATGGTCTTCTAAAGAAGATAACAAACATCATCTTGGATCTCTAGTTTTCATCATTTAGAGCTACTAAAAGTACAAACATAAACTAAGCTTTAGATGATCTTGAATATGTTGAGGAGGGATAGAAGACATCCTTGCTATTTTCCAATGAAATTTTCCTTGGGGAATGTTTGGGGGTTGTTTGCTTTTTCCAAGGAAAACCTCACACAAAAACCCCTTGGCACTTTCCCACATTTCACATGTGGTACCTAGTATAAACCCATCAACGTTGATTATGGCACTTAACCTAGTAAGGATGTCAAGTGAGACCCACAACATAGCCAACTAGCTCAGGGGATTGGCCTCAAGACCTTTTGCTTCAATCTCAAAGCACTCAACCACTTGAGCTATCCCACTGAGATAAAATATGGGTTGTTTGATACTTGGAGAAAACACATAATTCATAATGTTTGAACTTATTTTAGTGATTTTATTGATATATTGTGCTTGTAAGAAAATTTATGGGATTTTTGTTAAGAATGACAATGAATATGCTATGGTCCAATATTGTTTTTCGGACAGGAGGTAATCTCCCCTCAATTAACTTTTGTAGTTATAGGGTGGGCTATAAACTCCATAGAGAAACTCATTTAGAATTCATTTTTTGTAGATCTTCCACTTATCATGATGTAGACCATGTTGTACTCGATGTACAACTTTCAAGGTAGAACTTTGAATAATTAGTGTCACCCATTCAATGCCAATGAAAATTTTATTTTTTTTACAATAGGTCTAGGAACTGCGTGTGTTGCCACACCTAGCATTTTCTCATGGACATTATGGCCCTCACTCTCTCATAGGTATCACCATATTACTAAGAGAGAACTCTAAAGAAGACACTTATAGCTCCCCATAAATTACTTCTTTAAATTCAATCACACTTATAGCTCCTTGGCATAAAAAAGGGGGAAGCTCAAGATTTGCATAGACTTCCACAAACTAAATCAGGTAACTAATAAGACCATTTTCCAACACATTTTACCAAAAGTATTTACAAGGAATTTTGAGAAAGGAAATCTATTCCATAAATGGACACTCAAGCTATAGCCAAGTTTCAATTCGAGGGAAGGAATAGTCATTGATGGAGGGCTTATGCCTATCAATGAATGTTATTTGGTCCATCCAATGGATTGACATGTTTCTCCCGAATAATAGTTGATATATTCAAAGGATTTATCCATAAGACATTGGAAGTATACCTTGACGTTTGGGTGTCGTTTGAAGGCATGAACAATCATCTCTTCAACCTCTAAATGATGTTGAACAAGTGTAGGGAGATTGGAGTATCCATTAATCTGAAGAAACGACAGTTTCTAAAACACTTCATGAAACTATTGGGACACACTAGTACAAAATGAGTAATTTATTACTACAAAAACAACTAAAAATCGGATATAGATGACTATTTTTGAGTCGGCAACTTTAGCAGCAAATTAACAATCACTTTCCCTCGACTGAATTTTAGTCGTATTTCACTTAGTCGTTAATTGGTTGACTTGATTCACCATCTTGCAATGTATTTACTTGTTTATTTGGTCATTAATTGCCACCATTTTGTAGTACATTTTCTCATTTATTTGGTCATTAATTGCCACCATTTTGTAGAACATTTGCTCGTTTATTTGGTCATTGATTGTTGCCATTTTGTAATACATTTACTTGTTTGTTTGGTCATTAATTGTCACCATTTTATAGTATATTTACTCGTTTAATTAGTCATTAATTATTGTCATCTTAAAACATATTTATTAGTTTATTTAGTCATTAGTTTTTATCATTTTTGCTCATATATTTAGTGGCGTTATAAAGCATTATGTAAATAGTATAATCCTAGTCCCTTATAATGCAACTAAAATAATAGTAGTGTCTCTGGTTATATTTATTCCTATTTTAGTAATTTTATATTCATTTTATTTTCTTTATTCATTATTAATCAATATAAATTAATATGATGTGAATAATTTTAAAAAATGTCATACAATGTTGATGCTGATCTAATATGGATGAAACAAATTTTATATAAAATTATATAATTAAACAGTAAATAAAGATTTCATATATGCAATTGAATCAGTGGAAAGAAATAAAATTTATATAAACATGTAAACTTGCAACATTAATTAACAATACTATAAATAAGATCAAATATACACATATATATTTGAACCACATAAATATTATATATATATATATATATATATATAATATTGACAGTCAAGTACTATCCCAATACATTTGATTTTCTAGCTGAATATTCACTAATACATGAAGATTGTTGATTACCTAGTCCATGAAAAAAATGTCTCCATTATACTCTCAATTGCAACATCAAGCTTTGGAGCAAGTACATGAAAAACATCTACATCAATGACTTTTCCAAATATTTCAACAGATACTCATGAGTTAAACTTCATTCCTTCATACCTCCCCACAATGGTAACCATAGGTCGAGGAATTTCAATAGGTGGATTCTCCTTCTCCATCATTGTAGTTGTTGGAACTTAGGTTTGCATCCATGCCCTTCCCCTTCATTCACCTATACATGTAAACTTTTTTTAATGCTCCTCCATGATTTATGAGTCAGCTTGAGTTGTTTTTCTCTTCGATTGTTTTTGCACCATTTTTATTGCTTTCATTAAATATTGTGCACGTATGATTTGGGTTAACAACATGTTGTCACCTTGGAATACTTTACTAAGATTCTAGCATGTTGGCGAGGCCTTTCAGTTTAGAAAAACATTGATTGCAAGTAATTTTCCTCAAGGCAGACTTGCTCCTGGTATCAGATCAATATGATGGTTGAGACTTATGATGGGTGGTAATGAGTTAGGAATCTCATCCACCACTATGTCAACAAAATTATCCAACAATTCCCGAATTTCTTCCAGAAAATCATCCATTGAAGTACTTGTAAGGACAACTCTAGGTTTCCTCACCACAACAAACTACATCTCCTATCCTTTCTTAACTTCTCTCAAGAGTTCCTTCCCAATCATGAGAAGTATGCTTGTGTTGGCTTCCATTTTCACTTTCTTCTCCTCTATTAGCAGCAACATGTGTGTCCTACCATTGTTTTCCATGGTGTATGTATTATTCCTCCCATCATGAATGACATTCCTGTCAAATTGCCATGGTCTTCCCAACAAAATATGGCATACATCCATGGGAATTACATCACATACAATTTCATCTCTATATCCTCCTATTTTAAATTCAACCAAGCATTGTTTGGTAACCATTACCTGGTGTCCTTTCTGCAACCATGAGACTGTGTATGGCTTCGGATGTGTAGTTGTCTCCTGCTCCAATTTCTCAACCATCTCTATGGATATTAATTTGTCAGTACTCCCACTGTCAATTATCACCTTCCAGACTTTGTCCTTAGTCTTGCAAGATGTCCTGAAGAGACTGTTTCTTTGCATTGGCTTCTCAACTTCTGCCTCTAGTTTTAAGAGAACTTTTCTCAACATCGGGGATGTTCCATCCTCTGCTCCTTCTGCTTCAACATTTATTCTCTGTGCTTCTGAAATGTGAGCTTCACCTTATCCTTATTTATTTCTCTCGGGACATTCCCAAGACTTATGTCTTGCCTTTCCACAAGTGTAACATCTCACTTCTCCTCCTCTACCTCTTCCTCTTCCTCTGGAAGAACTTCTTCCACCATCTTGTCTTCCTCGGGAACTTCCTCCTCTTTCCGAGTGACTATGTGGTTTCTCAGTCTCATCTTTGGATTTTTGTGCCTTGTCTTGGGCAACTACCTTGCCTTTGTTCGGGACTGGGCTTCTACCTCTTCCTCGTTGATTTTGTTTTCTAGCCAACTTCTCCTCTGCCTTCAGTGAAAACTAATAAGCATCCTCCACTTTCCTTACCGACATCATGTTGATCTCATCCTAGATTTCATACCTCAAGCCATTTATATACCTTGCAAATTTTTCTTCATCCTTCTCTCTTGTCCAGTTCTGATGTTCAGCTTGTGGAAATCCTTTGTGTATTCTTTAACTGTCATACCCTTTTGTCTCAAGTTATGCAATTTCCTAAATAGATTGATTTGGTAATCTTTGGGCATGAATTTTTCCTTCAGCTTGGTTTGGTAATCTTTGGGCATGAATTTTTCCTTCAGCTTGGCTACCATTCTGTCTCAATTATTATTTTATGTTTTCCCTTGCTTCTCCTCTCAGCTTGCAGTTCATCCCACCACAGTGTTGCATGTCTTTTGATTCTGGTGACAGCATGTCTCGCCCTTTTCTCCTCATTGACATCTTCATAGTCAAAATATTTGTCCATGGCTCTTACCCAATACAACAGCTATTCAGCATCCAAATTAACTTCATACATTGGGACCTCTATCTTGTCTCTAGCTCCCAATCTAACAACCGCTCTTAGCAAGAGCTCTTCGACAACATTCTCTCCTGCAGCTTCTTCGACTTCTACTTCTTCGCTCTCTACATCGTCAATGTCTCCATCATTAGGTGCCCTCCTCTGCACTACCTCCATTGCCTCTAATCTTGCACGGAGTTCTCGCATCTCCCTTTCTATAGCCTGATTGGCTAAAGGTTGTTCCACTCATCTCCTCGTTGGAATTGTGTCAATTGTCTCTCACATACAGAGTGTAGCTTTGATTTCTATCATCTCCTTTATCTCCTTCACTTGAAATCTACAGACAAAAATAAGCTTTGATACCACTTGTTGCAGTGCCCCCTGCCTCAGCAGGGTCTGCTGACCTCCTGGTCTCTGGATCTTCTCAATCTTCGAGCTGGAGCACCTCTTCGATTCCCCGCTGGAATCTTCAAGAAATGTCCATAGTTCCTTTTCACAAAAATCTGTCGTGCGAACAAGCACCAGGAGCAAGCTTCTCTCACGCGACCACTGGTTGTGACCACGAGCCTAACCCAAAAGGAATTTTCCTTTGTTATATTCATTCAGAAAATAAAAATGGCTACAGTTATTCTCAAACAGCAAATAAAACTCATACTAACTCGCAGCAGCCTCATTTGGGCATACAAAACCTCTATTTATCTCAGTGGGTCCTTAGGGTTCCCCCTGACTACTCGTCTACTCGGAAAATGAAAAAAACTCTAAATTCTACCTAAGTTCAGTTACATTCAAGACTCGGGATGAAACTCCCAGATCACTCATTATCATCCACTCCCAAGCGTTTGATATTCTTTTGTTTTTCCAATCATCTCCAAAAGATTCGCAGTAACTCCCGGCGTTTGATATTCTGAAATGATTCCCAGGCACCGAGTTGTCATGCCACACGTACTTGTTGACAATGCTCATGCATCATACTCCCCTTGGACAAAAATTCATGGACTCCTGTCCATGAGCTCCTGCACCAACTTTCCATGCTTTTGGATATCAGCTTCATTTTCCCAACCGGCATCCTTTGTCGGGTGTCCCTTCCACTTAACCAAATATTCAAGATAGGTCTTCCTCCTGGTCTTCTTGCCAATTCTTTGATCAATGATCTTCTCCATTTGTGGTTTTTCTTCTATAGGTATTTGTTTCTCCCACTAAATCTTATCTTGATCTTCTGATCCATATGTGTCATTTTCCAGTAAGGATACAAGTCTGAAACATTGAATATGGGCGATATGACCACATCATCTGGCAACTCAATCTCATAGGCATTTGCATCAAACTTCCTCAAGATCTTGCATGGCCCTATCTTCTTCATTTTTAACTTGTTATGCATTCCCTTAGGGAACCTTTATTTCCTGAGATGTGCCAGAACCTGATCTCCCACCTCAAATTGAAGTTCTCTGCGATGTTGATCAAGTGATTGAGTTCTGTAATTGTCCTCTGATCTGGCTATGGAGCTTTTTCATTTCAGCAACAAAATATTTTGCTCCAGCGCTTATGATCTCACTTTATCCCAAGTCTCTCAACTCGGATACTCCCCTGGGTTGAATTCCATACAATATTTGGAATGGGATATTTCCAGTGCTTCTGTTTGGCGAGTCATTGTATGCAAATTCTACTTGTGGCAGAATTTGATCCCATTGGTTATGATGCTCAGTGACCAGACTCCTCAACAAGTTTCGCAAGTCTGTTTACCACCTCAGTCTGTCCATTTGTCTAAGGATGATAAGATAAGATGAAGGAAAGATCCATCCCCAACTTCTTCCACAGTGTTCTCCAAAAATGACCAACAAATTTTGTGTCTCTGTCCGAGACGATACTTCTGGGTAGGCCGTGAAGTCTCACAACTTCCTTGAAAAACAGATTTGCAACATGTGTTGCATCACTAGTCTTTTGGCATGGGATAAATTGTGCCATCTTTGAAAATATATCCACCACCACAAATATGGAATCACATCCTCTTTGCGCTCTTGGCAGTCCTAACACAAAATCCATGCTTATCGCATCCCAAGGCCTCTCTGGTATCGACAATGGTTGATACAATCCAATGTTCTATCTCGTTCCTTTTGCATGTTGGTAGATTCTACATATGTTCACAAATTTCACCACTTATGTCCTCATACCTAGACAATAGTATGAATTTCTCAACTGTGCAAATGTTTTATCATGGCAAAAATGTCCAGCCAATCCTCCACTATGCTTCTCCTTCAAAATGTTGTCCCTCATTGAACATTTTGGTATGCATAATTGGTTGCCCTTGAACAACAATCCCTCTTGAATCATATACTCTACCCATTGGCTCCTATCTCTTAGCATAGGATTTGTGTATGCTTCGTATGCCTCCTTGAAATCTGGATCATCACTGTACATTTCTTTAAGGTGTTCAAACCCCAAGGTCTTCACCTGAAATTCCTACAGAATCAAACATCTCCTGCTCAATGCATCAACAACTTTCTTAGCATTCCCAACAATATGTTTTATGACAAAAGTAAAATTCTTCATAAACTCAATCCACTTTGCATGCTTCTGATTTAATTTTTCCTGTCTAGTTATGAATTGTAAAGCTTGGTTATCGCTATACAAGAAAAATTCCTATGGGACAAGGTAATGTCTCCATTTCTTCAAGACTTGAATTATGGAATAAAATTCTTTATCATATGTGGAGTATCTTCTCTTAGTCTCATTCATCTTCTCACTGAAATAGGCAACCGGTCTATTATCCTGGCTCAAAACTGCTCCGATTGCAACTCCACTTGCATCGCATCTCACCTGAAATGTCTTTTCAAAATTTGGCAAGACCAGAATTGGTCGCTTTGTTATCTTCTCCTTCAGTGTATTGAAGCTCTTCTCTGCCTCCTCTATCCATTTAAAATACTTGTGCTTCTTCTTTACTGTATCCATCATTGGTGTACAAATTCCACTAAAATCTCTGAAGAACTTCCTATAAAAAACTTGTTAATCCATGGAATATTCTTACCTCAAACTTGCTTCTCGGTGATGGCCATTCTTTGATCGCTTTCACCTTTTCTGGATCCATCTTCAGCTCATTTGAAGAGATCACAAAACCCAAGTAAATGATTTATGTCTTCATAAAAGAGGACTTCTTTAGATTTATCAGCAACTTCTCCTGTTGTAGTCTTCTCATCACTAGTGTCAGGTGTCTCAAATGCTCCTCTTTAGTCTTGCTAAAGATCAGTATATCATCCAGATATACAACCACAAACTTTCCAATGAAATCTTTCAGTATTTCATTCATCAACCTCATAAAATTACTCGGGGCATTTGTTAAGCCAAATGGCATAACAAGCCATTCATACAAACCTTCATTTGTCTTAAAGGTTTTCTTCCACTCATCACCTTCTCTCATTCTTATCTGGTGATATCTGTTTTTCAAATCTATCTTAGAAAATAAGTTTGCTCCACTTAGACAGTCCATTAAATCATTCATTCTTGGCAAAGGAAACCTATACCTGATGGTGATCTTGTTAATGTCTCTTGAGTCTGTACACATTCTCCATCCTCCATCTTTCTTTGGACTCAAAACAGTTGGCACTACGCATGGACTCAAGCTCTCTCTCACCAACCCTTTGTCTAACAATTACTGTACTTGGTTCTTTACCTCCTCATTCTCTCGAGGTGTTATTCTGTATGCTGCTTTGTTTGGCAAACTTTCTCTTGGTATCATATCAATATGATGGTTGATACTTCTAATGGGTGGTAATGAGTTAGGCAGCTCATCCACCACTATGTCAGCAAAATTATCTAACAATTCCTGAATTTCTTCCAGCAAATCATCCATTGAAGTACTTGTAAGGAAAACTCTAGGTTTCCTCACCACAGTAAACAGCATCTCCTATCCTTTCTTAACTTCCCTCAAGAGTTCCTTCCCACTCATGAGAAGTATGCTTGTGTTGGCTTCCATTTTTGCTTTCTTCTCCTCTATTGGCAGCAACATGTGTGTCCTACCATTCTTTTCCAAGTTCTATGTATTCTTCCTCCCATCATGAATGACATTCTTGTCAAACTGTCGTGGTCTTCCCAACAAATTATGGCACACATCCATGGGAATTACATCACATAGAATTTCATCTCTATATCCTTTTATTTTAAATTCAACCAAGCATTGTTTAGTAACCATTACCTAGTGTCCTTTCTGCAACCATGAGACTTTGTATGGCTTCAGATGTGCAGTTGTCTCCAGCTCCAATTTCTCCACCATATTTGTGGATACTAAGTTTTAAGTACTCCCACTGTCAATTATCACCTTGCAGACTCTGTCCTTAGTCTTGCAAGTTGTCCTGAAGACATTGTTTCTCTGCACTGGCTTCTCAACTTCTGCCTTTGGTTTTAAGAGAAATTTTCTCAACATCGAGGATGTTCCATCCTCTTCTCCTTCTGCTTCAACATTTCTTCTCTGTGCTTCTGAAATGTGAGCTTCACCTTCTCCTTCTTTCTTTATCTCGGGACATTCCCAAGACTTATGTCCTGCCTTTCCATAGGTGTAACATCTCACTTCTCCTCCTCTGCCTCTTTCTCTTCCTCTGGAAGAACTTGTTCCACCATCTTTTCTTCCTAGGGAACTTCCTCCTCTTTCTGAGTGACTATGTGGTTTCTTAGTCTCACCTTTGGATTTTTGTGCCTTGTCTTGGGAAACTCCCTTGCCTTTGTTCGGAACTGGGCTTCTACCTCTGCCTCGTTGATTTTTTTTTTCTGGCCAACTTCTCCTCTGCCTTGAGTGCAAACTGATAAGAATCCTCCACTGTCCTTACTGGCATCATGTTGATCTCATCCTGGATTTCATACCTTAGGCCATTTATATACCTGGAAACTTTTTTTTCATTCTTCTCTCTTTGTCCAGTTCTGATGTTCAGCTTGTAGAACTCCTATGTGTATTCTTTAATTGTCATACCCTTCAGTCTCAAATTATACAATTTTCTGAATAGATTGATCTGGTAATATTTGGGCATTAATTTTGCCTTCATCTTAGATACCATTCTGTCACAATTATTTATCTTTTGTTTTCCCTTACTTCTCCTCTCAGCCTACAGTTCATCCCACCACAGTGTTGCATGTCCTTTGAGTCTGGTGACAGCATGTCTCACCCTTTTCTCCTCATCGACGTCTTCATAGTCAAAATATTTGTCCATGGATCTTACCCAATCCAACATCTCTTCAGAATCCAAATTACCTTCATACATTGGGACCTCTATCTTGGCTCTAGCTCCCAATATAACAACCACTCTTAGAAAGCGCTTTTCGGAAAAAATCTCTCCTCCAGCTTCTTCGACTTCTACTTCTTCTCTCTCTGGATCGTTGATGTCTCCAGCATCAGATTCCCTCCTCTACGTTACCTCCATCACCTCTAATCTTGCACGAAGTTCTCACATCTCCCTTTCTACATACTGATTGGCTAAAGGTTGTTCCACTTGTCTCCTCGGTGGCATTGTGTCGACTGTCTCTCACACGCAAAGTGTAGCTTTGAGTTCTATCGTCTCCTTTATCTCCTTCGCCTGAAATCTACAGATGAAAATCAGCTCTGATACCACTTGTTGTAGTGCCCCCACCTCAGCAGGGTCTGTTGACCTCCCGGTCTCTGGATCTTCTCAATCTGCGAGCTGGAACAACTCTTTGATTCCCCGTTGGAATCTTCAAGAAATGTCCACAGGTCCTTTTCATGAAACTCCGTCGTGCGAACAAGCACTAGGCACAAGATTCTCTCACATGACCACTGAATGTGACCACGAGCCTAACCCAAAAGGTGTTTTGCGATTTCGTGTGTCAGGTCTTTGCATGTGAATAAAACCGATTCTCCCAACCTCTGAAACCCCGACAAGAGTTTAGCATGTACTAGCTCCTCCCCTATCTCCCTTCAATGTGACCATGTGCTTGAATGAAAGGTGCTTCACGATTTCGCGTTTCACGACTCTAGGGGTCTCCCTATCTCCATTCTCCCGATAGCTGAAATAGCGATGGAACCAGATCAACGGACCAGATTCTTCCTTTGATCAATGGTTGTGATCAAGTCACGATTCTGCATTTCGCGACTTTGGGGGGTATCCTTACCTTCGTTCTCCCAATAGCCAAAATCGTGATGGAACTAGATCAGTGACCCATATTCTTCCTCTGATCAATGTCTGTGATCAAGTCTTGATTTCGAGTTTCACGACTTTGGGGGTCTCCTTACCTTCATTCTCCCAATAGCCAAAATCGTGATGGTGTTAGATCAACTGTCCAGATATTCTCTTTGATCAACGACTATGATTATGTCGGGATTTCACGTTTCGCGACTTTGCCTCTTATGGAGTCCCTTCGACACTTAGTCGAATTCCAAATCTGTGCACTCATTGCAGCAAATTCCTACACAAGACTTGGTTATTGCGGGTGACTGTGCACACTTTGCAGCAGTCGCTTTGCACTCCTTGCAAAGGGAAAGTTTTGTGCTATCTCTTCTGAGCTTCGGAATCGAAATAGATCCCATCACGCACTCCTTCTGTTCCGTCTGCACACCTTTCACTCACTCAATAGAAGAGAAACAATTGAAACTTATACTAACATTCACAGTTTCATCCATTCAAAATGAAATTCATTCATTTATGAAAACACAATAACAAATAATTACAAACAATAACAGTGTTATGCATTTGGATCAATTTTCCTCTATTATATTCATTCAGAAAATAAAAATGGTTACAACTATTCTCAAACAACAAATAAAACTCAAAAACTCATACTAAATCGCAACAGCCGTATTTGAAGGGTATTATGTCGTATTTTAGGTGACATTTCTAGCTGACGTGGATGTCTCTTCCCTAGATGATCCAACCGATGGTGTGTGGATGAGGATGTGGTGTTGTTTTCAAGTTCAACCTATTGATGACCTATGATGAGATTAGGTTCTTTTGGATACCGTTGTCAACAATGAAATGGAGTGGGGTCCCCTTCACCCACATCTGTGAGTAGAATAGGCGCTCTCCTTCTTCAGGCTCATCTGGTTCTTCTAGCTGGAATTTTATGGTAGAAATGGTGACACTAGGTTCTGTGTCAATGACCCGTTTTCCCTTTTCCACTTCTAAATCAGAGTCTAGGTCAACATTTGATCCTAAGTATTACGTCTCATACAACAATGACTGTTTAGAGCGACATTAATTAGTATTGTTCAAAGGGATTTTATGGAACTCACACCACTTTCTAGTGTCCTTCTTCGACTTCACATTTCCCTTCTTTGCTAGTGGCTTGGACTGGTTGTCCTAGGACTAGTCATCCCTGCTTTGTCCTTTTCCTTGGGAGTTATAGAAACACTTACCATACTTCAACTATTGCGGATTTGCAAACCTGAGCTCCCGCTTGTTATACTGCTTAAATTTACTCTTGATTTTGACAACATATCAATAAGTGGCTCCCAATGACGAGATGTCCAGCAACTCCATTTCGGTTTGGATGTACCTGTGTATAACCCCACGGTATTTTAGAACCAGAGGGTGCTCGGAGTCTTTGATACCGAACTTGATGTGCAAGGTATGGAAGGTATTTGTGAACTCCAACATTGTTTGGCCCCTTTCTTGACGCAGTGTTGTCCATCTTGTGTATCGGTCGTCATAATTTCTAATAGGGTAATATTGTTCCTTGAGGGCATCAACAAAATCCATCCAAGTGAATCATGGCCCAAAAATTACAGAACCATCCTTGGCATGTTGCTCAGAGTAAGTCTCCCACCAATATTTCACATGGGGAAGGGCCTTAAGGAGTGCAAAGGTGATTTTTCCACTATTGGAAAAAATTTGGACAGAGAAATAACCGTCTAGCAAACTTAACCATTTTTCCAAAGCGTCGACGTCTATATGGACTTCAAAAAAATAAATATTGAAGTTAAATTGTAACTTAGAGGGCATCGTACCTCCAAAGTGACTATTGGTTGAAGGTGCCTCTGTTGTTGTCAATAGTTGTCGAAGGATCTAGGCGAAATTATCCATCATCTCATTCCTCTGTTGTGTGATGGCTTCCCCAAGTAAGAGTTTGATAGGATCTCTTGCTCCGTCATCCTTTTTTTATTCTGCCATGTGAGGTTGCTTGGGTGGGTGAGAGTGGTTGTCCTCAAGAGAAACAAGCTCGAGACCCTACTCCTTAAAACCTAACCTCATCAATGATATGCACTAAGAACACCAAGGAGAAGACCTCTTTGATACCACTAATCTAGATTATTTTGAGAATGAAATGAAGGTAGAAATATAACAGAGATATGACAAGGATATATTGCAAGGAACACAATAATACAGTAAAACTCAAGGATATATTGCAAGGAACACAATAATACAGTAAAACTCAGATTCTATTAATAATTGTCTAGAATACAAAAGACTGTAAAATGCAAAGCACATAAGCTAGCTAGAATGGTGGTAGCTTATCTTTAAAGAGAGATGTGTCGGCTACTCTCATTCACAAGAAGTTGATTACAATGAGGCTCCAACGACATTTTTAACATAAATCATAAATGAGAAAACCCTAAACATCCAAAACCCTAACCCCGAAAGATGAAACTCCAAAAGGTTTGTGGACCCTGATGGGGGTAGTTGATACATCAACTTCCTAAGGGCACAGATTTTGCATACAATATCCATTTGGGGCACTCAGTACCCTCTCATAAATCTCTAAATGAGGATTACACATTTTGAATGGATCAATACATCCCAACATAAATCTAATGGGCATTGTTGAGTAAAAAAAACATCATTTAGGGCCTCAAAACGACCTCGGAAGTTTAGGACCCGAAAAACCGTGGAAAATTTGCCAAGATGGAAAATGTAATTTGAACCAATGGAATAGGTGGGAGACCACTGATGTCCACCTGGATCAACATCTATGTCTCTCTTCATAGATAAGATACCACCATTCTAGCCAAAAAAAATTCCATAGTATTTTGCTATTTTATTCATTAATAGAAGTTGGGTTTTCATTATATTAATGTGCTCTATACTATATTTATGTGTGTGTGTTCTCCATTTATTTCTTACCTTTCATTTCATTCTCTATGCAATCCAGATCAACACATGGAGTGGGAGGGATGATATCACGTCCCTTATCATGTTTCTTCTTGCTTGACACCAATCCATTGGGGTGCCCCAACCAGTGATCTTCCCATTCATCTTATCCATGACCAAATGCTACCATAAATTTCCTAATCTACCCAAATCAATGGAAATACCTAGACAATATATTGATTTCCAATTCTTCTCAATAGAAAATTCCAGATTGTGAGAGGTCATATTTAGGGTGACAAAGTCAACATTCCAAACGAAGATTTTTACATTTATTGTTGTCTTTCCCCCGAGCCTTATAGATAAGTATCCAATATTCTATTGAATCCCTTAGATATTACTATTGAGTCTTGAGGTATCCCCTAGAATAGTGTGTTTGCAATGTCGGAGGTTGGTTCCTCTTATTATTTCAATTTCGGGTAGGAGACCCTTGGTTCTTTTTTCTTCCAAGGATATACCTAGGGATTATGTCACGATGATATACAAATAATGGGATTGAGGGCATATCTATGGCATGATACCTCTTGAGGCCATGTATAATATTTTTAGATGCACGTTCACAAGATATTCACCCATGGGTTATCGACACATGCTTTCAGCCTCCTTATCCAACTTTCTGATAAACCCAATTTTTTTGTGAAATTTGAATAAAAAAGAGTAGTTGACACTATCAAATGCTCTTTTCCACATCAAGTTTAATAATCATGTATTTTCCTTCAAGCCTTCTTATTAGAATGCATTGCTTCTTGGAACATGATTATGTTCTCAAAGATCCTCTATGTTCGTCAACCATGAGTTTGTTAATAATTTCCTTTAGTATTGTTTTATATCAAGTTAGTACAGATTCTACCAGAAACATTACATGAATAAATTTGCCTAAATCTTGTGAAGCTAAATTTCTTTCTTTTGGAACTATTAAAATTTTAGTACATGGTGTCTAGATCTACAACTAACAAAACCTTAAGAAAGATGGAAACTTAATTAACTCTCAAAATTGTTTTTATTTCTAGATATGAACACACGTATGTGAATTGAAAATTACTAACAACGAAAACAAAAAGGAAATACCAACACTAAATCATACTTTGAAAATTATATGTTTTTTCTCGTTAATTAAAGAAAGAAAATAGTATACTCTACTAGAAATATTGAATGAATAAACAAGAGTTCCCTGCCTTTTTTATAAGGAAGAGAGGTTAGGCTTACATGCCATAAATCCTATTCTAGGTGCCTAGCCTACATGCAAAGCATGTGTCGTGCCTTCCAGAACTTCATGCTAAAAATAGAACAATACATCTTTATGCAAGGTGCCCCAATGTAAACTTGGGAACAACACCTCTCCTAGCTAATTCTGGAACTTTTATTTCTGACTAAGTCACACTAAGTCGCACTAAATTAGAAAAGCACCTATTCTAGAAAAAAAAATGGACAACAATAGACAATCTGGAAGGTTCCTAAGCCCAATGCATGCATGCACTGCTATGGTTTTTTCCTCCCTCGGTTGTTGCACTCTCACTTCCACCTACTGCCACTCTGCTGTGGAGGACAACTAATGAGCAACAGGTAATTTGAACAGGAACAAAGGAGAGGAAAATAGAGTTAATTCTTCCCCTTGTTTCCAATTGTAATCTCTATGTATTCTATATAATTAGAAAATATGTTGTTATGCTTTTCCATGCTCTTTCATAAAAGTTTTCAATGAAACCGTTTTTCCTTGGTGTAAATTAAAATTAATAGAAAAAACGATAGATGTGAGTTCATCCTGACCATTTTGTTGTCCACCTCTTGAAAAAAATGTGGATTTATGGTTTAATGTTCCATCTTCTACTTTTGTTCTATTTATATTAGGTTCAGATAACAATTCTCTAAAATGTTCATATGCCACCCTTCTTATTATTGAAAACTCTCTGGATTTATTACCATTTACCAACATTATTTTAGTGATGTTCCCAATTCTCCTTGCATTCCCTTATTATAGAAATATTTTGTGTTTTTATTTCCAAATTTCAGCAATAGAATTTTGAACTTAATCTCTCATAGGTTTCTTCCTCTCACTGAGCTTTATTATTGACCATGTATGGCTATGGAGGTGGCTAATCATGCCAAGGATTTTAATATTTTTGGTAAGTATTGTATTATCACCATGTGTAGAGTAATACATTCTCATCAAGTAAACGTGTTATCAACATCCTAAAGCTTGATTTGTAACTCAATGCTCGCATGTAAATCATATAACATTGCTACCACATTGATAAAACTTCCACAACATATTACATTTTTCAAATATTTAACAATGCCAATAATTACTATCATAAAATTTATACTCTCTAAATTGGTCATTACCTAAAAGAAAGATGACAAATAGAAAAAACTATCAAGAAGTTGATTGATGTTGAAAGAAAAAATGGCAAGACTTGATTGATGTTGAAGAAAAAATGACAAGACCGATGAACCATCTCTTCATTTGGTATTCCTATGATGCCCCCAACTTGATCATTAAGTGCATAGCTCATTTTCATGATTACATGTTGTGGCCCCACATTGTTCACCACTTAATCTCCAATAGGGAAATTTGCACCCATCTTTGCAAGTTTGTTTGCAACCTTGTTAGTGTAGGATTTTACAAGGCACGAAATATAATAATACAAACATATAAATGTGGAGAGAATAATACATATCACATTTATTAATAATGTTGCAATTATTACATCTACAAGTGTCCACGACAGGTGATCCAACATACAAGTACCACTCTCTCATCTATATCATTTCAATACATCATTATATAACACCCTAAATTGTTTATGGTGGTCTAACCACCCAACTACCAACTTTGATTATTAATTTACATTACTAACATGTCATTAACTTATAAAAGGACCATATTGCATGATTGTTTATCTTCATGTTCTACTCTTAACACCTTTCTAAACACAAAAACAACATTCTCTTATTCTTATCTTTGATTAACACAAGACTAGAATTCAAGTATCTTACAATGGAGGAAGACAACTTAAAACTACAAAATTTGAAGACCACATATGGGTCCACCTCTTGATGCATTTGGGAAACTAGCCATAATTCCCATTGGTTCTGTAGGATGGTAACCTAGTTACATGTTTTGTCTTCAACAAAATATGAAGTGCTTCTACAAAGTCGATCATTAGAAGTACATTGGATTTCCATCACTAGCATGGTGATGGTAGAATTTTTCTCTATGTTCCTCATTAGACAATCACCATATTATGTGTCGCTTTAATTGGAGACCTTTGTAAAACTTCTATGAGCCAACAATTTGAGAATGATAATGGATTTCCATTGTTAGACTTTATGTTTGTTGTTCTTATTCTTGGAAGTGCTCCACCATACTAAATGTTTGCTTAAGGGTTTAAACATTGTGGAAACATCAATTATAATTTTTATTTTGGCTTAAATAGTGTTTTATACATGGTTTGATTCATGTTGGAATGGCCATTTCTAACCTAGAAAATCTTTCTTATTGAGTTGGTACTAGGCCCAAATTTATAATAACATGACTTTCATCCAAATCTTGTGTTAGCGCCTAGAATTTACAATTGTTTTTCAACACTCATATATCTAAAATCAAACAAGTAAATTGCCTTTGGTATCGCTTCCAATAATGTTAAATCAAACACTTCCTTTTTTTAAATAATTCTACAAGTCTTGGTCACATGTTTGATCGATGTACTCTATGCCCTACCTTGCACATATTTATTATCTTTGTGGGAACACGATTTATGTGATTTCATTGTTCTAGGTGTTTGTGTACTTCTTCCACTAAATGGATTCAAAAATATTGAATATGCAGTTTTCCTTTCCCGCATTTTGTTGAGTCTTTCAAAATTTATGCCTTTGAATATAATCTTTTATTGTTTGATACCCTAATGCTTATGTTGTTATGTATTTATATTTTGATTTTCCTCAAGGTCTTATCAACCTACCTTCATTCTATGATGTCTAGGGCATTGTCCTTCTTTGTTTTAATACCTCTATGAATTTTTACTTTACCTCTAGATCAGATTGATGTCTTTCACTTCCCATTGTGGATTGTTTGTCTTGTTTGGAATTTTGTTTGTGCATTTTGCTAAATTATTTAGTGTCCTTATTTGATTCACAACACTTAGGTTTTAGTTCGTTCTTAGTGTTTGTCGAATACTTTTGTGCTTGTCCCCACATTGTTTGGATCTCTTCATGATGTTAGTGTCACCAGAATGTTCTTTGTTCATAAATATTTTTTGTTTGCTCACAACATTCTTGGTCTGTGGGTTCATACAATGTTTCTCAAAAAACTTTCCATCTGGTCTCATGTCTTTATCTATTTTGGTTTACATCTCTACAATCAATTGGTCTACATTTTTTTGTTGCCATGATCTTGAGCTTGAAAAAAACCCTAATTGGTCTCATGATTGAAAGTTTTTTTCATAGGGATCATGTGAGCTTTTTTTGTTGCTCCTTGTCTGTTGTCAATGAGCCATTAGTATCCATTTTCCATTGCATCAAGCCATAGACAATATTTTTATTGATATTCATTGAAATAAACAAGAAGAAAAGAAAAAATAGGGTAACACAACATAAATCCCTACCAAGTGCATGCTAGAGATGATCCACAAGTGTGCTAAAGAGTGAATCCATAAGTACATTAGAGAGAAGGAAATGCAACCCAACAACAAGAGGAAAACACTTGATATGGTGTGTACAGACTAAACAATGGAGCACATGAATATTAGAATGATGGTCGAATAATGATTCTTAAGTCTATATTTATATACATCTTAAGAAGTAGGGTTCCTTCTTCAAGAGGGGTTATGGCTCTCGTAATGACTAGGTTGGTGTTAACCACCTAAGTATATAATAAATATGTTTTGACTAGGCGAGCTCTAAGCCAAACCCTAGAAACACACTAATACACAACGACAAACAGAGGTTAGTCATGGTCGTAAGTGAATATTAGACCATCATTTCAACATCACCTTATGGAGAATAACATAATACAAATGGTAGATTGGGTTTATAATGACCTAACTCAAATGGTAGATTGGGTTTATAATGAGATAACTCAAATGGTAGATTGGGTTTGTAGTCAAAAATAGGTGTGGGTTTATGTGAATATCCAACTCTATAAAGGTCAGGTGTAGTCAGAATACAAAGGAGAGTGGGTTTATGAATACACACCTCAATACGATTGAGAGTGGGTTTATGAGTACCCAAATTGATATGAATGAGAGAGATCTTATGAATACCCAGCTTGATTAAAATGAGATTGGGTTGATGAATACCCAACTTCACACCTTTTTATTTCCAAGGAAAACTTTGTGGGGAAACCCAAGGGATGCTTCCTCACATTCATGGATGGCATCCCTAGTAGACCCATTTGTTAGTTTGTGTCACCCAGGGGGATTTGTAAAGCATACCTATAGGCATAGAACTAATTGAATACCTTGCAAATTGTGACTAATCGGTTGAGTTAACCCCTTGAGCTAGATGTGACACTTAATATATTACATGTCATTTTTTTAACAAAATTGAAAACACACTCAAACTTTATTTACACACAGTGAATATATACCAATGTTGAAGAAATTGGAGTCATGAATAAGTCAGTAGGGATCAACAAATGGAAAAATTAGAGTTGGTAATAAGTATCTAGGGGTCAATAGAGGGAAAATTTGGAATAACACGAGAGAAAAATATGAATAAATCCATGGAAAAATGAAAAATATTCATTTTTTCAATTAAATTTAAGTATAAAATAACTCCACGAAAAAATTGTTTTCACTAATTAAACACCAATTTTTTCCCCTCAAACCATGTTGGAACACTCTTCTCTCTCCCAATCATGTAGTGAACAAGTGAAAATGAGCTGAACATGTGAATATGAGCTGCAAATGAGACCAAATTTCTCCCCTTAAATGTGTTTTGTTTTTGTGTTAGAACTTAGTAGATATTTTAGAAAAAGTCATGAGTTTTTATCAAAATATTA
>ML786424.1:134655-165454 GCA_009831015.1 Picea engelmannii
TTTTGTTCTATTTCTTCGTTGACTTAGGCTTAAGTGATTTTCCCTAAGTAATTAGGCTTAATTTATCGTTTAGCCTTAATTCCTCCTTATTCCTCCATCTGGTTCCCTGTTTGTGCCTGACTATAGTCTACGGGAACATATATACTACCAAGTCACTCCCTGCTAGCCTAATCTTGGGGATGGTACATCACATCAGCTCTTCTATCTCCCTCCACTTCATCCTACATCTTGCCCCATCCTCCACCTCCTATCCCCCCCACAATTCCCTGGGAGCGCGGAAAGCCCAAGAGGGGTGCTCGTAAAAACATCACCCTCTCTCGAGCCAACAGGATCACCCCCTCTCCGAGAGTGCTTATTTCCCACTTTGCCAATCCTCGTCACTCCTCCCAGAGCACTCAGTTGTCTCCTCTTCAGTCCCATGGAACCAACAAGGTCAAATTGGAGACATCCTCCTCCACTGTGCATTTCCCCCCACCTCCACCTCCACCTCTACTTTACAGCCTGATCAAAGTAAAAGAGGAGGCGCCACCCCTAGGTGATCATCTCCCTCTGGCTACCAACCACTTGCCCCCCCCCCATCATCAAGCTCGGTGACCCCTACTACGGTGACATAAGCTACCAAGTGGAGGAGGAAATTCCTCCAAGCTTGCAACTAGAGAATAAGGCAGGTACCGGCAAGGATATCACCCCAAGGGACGACAATGAGACCAGCAAGGATATGGGAAATGAGGAGGAGGATATGCCTCAGCATTTTTCCAACCGTCTCTTAGAGGAGCACCTTCAACTCCTCTTAAAGATTAGGCAAAAGCAGGATGACCAGGTGCATTCACAAAGCGTCCTCAGCCAAGGAATGGAAATTCTGTTTGACGCCCTCATGAATCCCCCGACACGAGATAGATGCCTGACATGAAGTCAATGGTTCACCCCAGCCTATACTATTCATGGAGAACTAGGACCAACTATGGATTAAATCCCTCAGGTTTCAGTTTTTGGTTTATTTCTGTTGCAGAGTCAGTGGTCTATTTTACCACGACAATAAGCTAGATGCTACAACATTTTTTACTTATTATGTTTGTATAGTTTTAGCAATGGCGGCTCTGTATATAGCCAACCTTAGCGAAGGAATGCAGAACTTGGTTCTAGCATTTTTTTGTAATTTTTTGTGCAAACATTACAGTTCCAGCAAAGCTAGAGCTCAGAAGACCATGTTAGTGTTTGAACATTATGCAGCCACGTGTTCTGGTTTCCCACCTATGACGGAACAGGTGGCTTCCATGTGTCATTGTATAGCATACAGTTGTTATTAATATAAGGTTTCACACTTTTATTTACAAAAAAAAAATAGCTTGTTTCAATAAGTTAATGGTGTCTTCTTGGTCTTTGACTTACCGAACAACATACCTCAACAAGTCTTCCACTGCTTTCAACCATTCATCAACATCAATGCCTAAGGTGCTAGTCATCAAATTTTCAATCTTCTAACACTCATCTACAACACTATTTAAAATCTTCCTCCTCAAAGGATTTTGTCTTTTATCTATGCTTGCAAAGGGAGGTTGTCATCTTCTCAATATTCCTCTATAAGGTTACAAGCACAGTATTCACTCTTGGAGTCTTAGGAGCTTGTTCATTGTCATTGTCTTCGTGATGTGAGGTTGTCTCCGCATCTAAGACAACCATTGGCACTTCACCCAGATGCATGTAATATCAACTTACAATGCTTCCCTAAAGCAAAAATAAAAGAATTCACCAAGTTCTATGTGAACAAATTGTCTTGTCTTCATATTGCACCAAGGTACCAAGTCCATGTTTTCCAATATTGAAGTCACTCTTGTAGCTTCCTGGCAACTCATCCCAAAGCCTACTACTTTGCCTCAAATTCACTAAGACATGGTGAAGAGCGCTTGAACTACTCTAAAACCACCTTTCCTTCAAAAAGTGGTCAAGATTATGCTCCTATAGCAATTATCATGATAGGGACAATAGTGAGGAGCAATGGTGCTAACCCAATTTTGCGCTTTGATACCACCTTTCCTTTAGAAAGTGGTGAAGAGTATGCTCTAATACCAATGGTCACAAACCTACAATCTGCCCAAATTTTTCTTTGCAAACTTAAGTTCCTCCCAAGTCTGTTTTGGCACCTGAAGTCGTGCAACACTGCTTTGCTTCAGTTTCAATGGCTTGGCTAGTTTGCGCCTACTACAACCAAACTACGCCTCTTCACTTAAATTTACCCATAACTTTGCCTTAAACTACAGTATGCCAATCGAAACTAAGTCCTACTCAACCAAGTTCATTCAATAAAATGCACACGTTCAATTGTGGCCTTTAAACATCCCAAAAGTACTTTAACAATAGCATTCAACAACATAAAGAGTCCACAACACAAGTGATGGGTGGCACACAAGGTAGGTACCTTAACTTTATCTATATGAAGAATGTTAAAATTTACAACAAAGGAGCATGACCAACTGCTCATGGGTCATTGACAGACTACAATTACATAAGGCACAACTACACCTACGAGAACTGTCAACCAACCCCTGAAGAAACCATAGGATTGTGTCATGTATTTCCTATCTTCTTCTTGTGTTCGCTTATCCAGAGCCAAATATTTCCTACTATGTTAACCCTAAACTTAGCACAACCATAAAACACTATTCACTTTTGTGTGAATGAACAATTGTTGTATGATTCCTTAGCCCCTTTGAGGAATCCTCCTTTGTATATGAGACTTGTCTTGCACTTGCAAGCCCCTTAAAATATAAGATGGACCCAAGTGCTCACTTTCCCAACTCAAATACACCCACATGACTTGTCCACCGATGTTTGCATCCAATGGTGTTGTGTCCTAAGTTCCACAAATATTTAATCATCCAAAAGTGTGTCCATGTCCAAGTGTACCCGGAAAGGTGCACTCAACAAGGTGCATCAAAGAGAACCTAATTGTCTTGCACCCGGAAAGTGCGCCAACCAAGTGTGCCCAACCAACATTTGTCCATGAGAATTTCATCCAAGTGTACCTATCCAACATGTGTTAGTCCAAGTGTGCCCAACTAAGACACCTAGCCAACATGTGCTCAACCAAGTTCACCCATACAAGTGTGCCCAAGTCATCTATAAGCCAATCAATTCTTATTATCCAATTTGTATGTCATACTTAGTGCATGCATGTGGATGAGGTCATCCACAATAACCTTGTTTTCTTTCCCTCACCAATTTCCCTTAGTGTTTCCAATTAATGCAAGCTGCTAAGGTCTATGGTGTGCCCAATTTGAGCAAGGACACCTTGCATATATGTGGTGTGTCTTTCCATCATGCAAGGGCACCCAAAACCGACTCTTCTAGCCATCAACCTTCTATAGTATCCATATGTGCTAGTCAATGACCCACCAAGGTGATCATGCGGTGGAGGTGCCAAAAGTCATTCAAAGTTAGGGCATTACAACATGCCTCTAAGTTAATTTGTCTAAAGGCTTAAAGAAAATTATTTACATTAGGGTTTTGGAAAATATTTCAAAGAACACTACTATATACATCAACTTGATTAATTCAAGTTTTCACTTCCAAATTCCAAATCAATAAAATTGTATCTACTTATTGATGGCCTAATATAAACCATTTTCACTTCTTTTTTCTTAGGATAATTAAGCTCAAACTAATTCTCAAACAACAATGATACTAACAACAAACATCCAAGTGGTTTGTAGGAATAACCAAAATAATAGGCCAAATGGTGCTTTGAAGGCTTTAGTTAACAAATTATTGGCAGTAGGTGGCTTTGATAAGCCTCAGGACATTGTTGCTTATAAAGAAACAATTCACCCTACCTCAACACCTCTTTGTAAGGTGGTGGCTATAGGGATCACTTTTCACCCCCTACTCAACCCTCTGATATATGAAATGGTAGATGGTCTTCTAAAGAAGATAACAAACATCATCTTGGATCTCTAGTTTTCATCATTTAGAGCTACTAAAAGTACAAACATAAACTAAGCTTTAGATGATCTTGAATATGTTGAGGAGGGATAGAAGACATCCTTGCTATTTTCCAATGAAATTTTCCTTGGGGAATGTTTGGGGGTTGTTTGCTTTTTCCAAGGAAAACCTCACACAAAAACCCCTTGGCACTTTCCCACATTTCACATGTGGTACCTAGTATAAACCCATCAACGTTGATTATGGCACTTAACCTAGTAAGGATGTCAAGTGAGACCCACAACATAGCCAACTAGCTCAGGGGATTGGCCTCAAGACCTTTTGCTTCAATCTCAAAGCACTCAACCACTTGAGCTATCCCACTGAGATAAAATATGGGTTGTTTGATACTTGGAGAAAACACATAATTCATAATGTTTGAACTTATTTTAGTGATTTTATTGATATATTGTGCTTGTAAGAAAATTTATGGGATTTTTGTTAAGAATGACAATGAATATGCTATGGTCCAATATTGTTTTTCGGACAGGAGGTAATCTCCCCTCAATTAACTTTTGTAGTTATAGGGTGGGCTATAAACTCCATAGAGAAACTCATTTAGAATTCATTTTTTGTAGATCTTCCACTTATCATGATGTAGACCATGTTGTACTCGATGTACAACTTTCAAGGTAGAACTTTGAATAATTAGTGTCACCCATTCAATGCCAATGAAAATTTTATTTTTTTTACAATAGGTCTAGGAACTGCGTGTGTTGCCACACCTAGCATTTTCTCATGGACATTATGGCCCTCACTCTCTCATAGGTATCACCATATTACTAAGAGAGAACTCTAAAGAAGACACTTATAGCTCCCCATAAATTACTTCTTTAAATTCAATCACACTTATAGCTCCTTGGCATAAAAAAGGGGGAAGCTCAAGATTTGCATAGACTTCCACAAACTAAATCAGGTAACTAATAAGACCATTTTCCAACACATTTTACCAAAAGTATTTACAAGGAATTTTGAGAAAGGAAATCTATTCCATAAATGGACACTCAAGCTATAGCCAAGTTTCAATTCGAGGGAAGGAATAGTCATTGATGGAGGGCTTATGCCTATCAATGAATGTTATTTGGTCCATCCAATGGATTGACATGTTTCTCCCGAATAATAGTTGATATATTCAAAGGATTTATCCATAAGACATTGGAAGTATACCTTGACGTTTGGGTGTCGTTTGAAGGCATGAACAATCATCTCTTCAACCTCTAAATGATGTTGAACAAGTGTAGGGAGATTGGAGTATCCATTAATCTGAAGAAACGACAGTTTCTAAAACACTTCATGAAACTATTGGGACACACTAGTACAAAATGAGTAATTTATTACTACAAAAACAACTAAAAATCGGATATAGATGACTATTTTTGAGTCGGCAACTTTAGCAGCAAATTAACAATCACTTTCCCTCGACTGAATTTTAGTCGTATTTCACTTAGTCGTTAATTGGTTGACTTGATTCACCATCTTGCAATGTATTTACTTGTTTATTTGGTCATTAATTGCCACCATTTTGTAGTACATTTTCTCATTTATTTGGTCATTAATTGCCACCATTTTGTAGAACATTTGCTCGTTTATTTGGTCATTGATTGTTGCCATTTTGTAATACATTTACTTGTTTGTTTGGTCATTAATTGTCACCATTTTATAGTATATTTACTCGTTTAATTAGTCATTAATTATTGTCATCTTAAAACATATTTATTAGTTTATTTAGTCATTAGTTTTTATCATTTTTGCTCATATATTTAGTGGCGTTATAAAGCATTATGTAAATAGTATAATCCTAGTCCCTTATAATGCAACTAAAATAATAGTAGTGTCTCTGGTTATATTTATTCCTATTTTAGTAATTTTATATTCATTTTATTTTCTTTATTCATTATTAATCAATATAAATTAATATGATGTGAATAATTTTAAAAAATGTCATACAATGTTGATGCTGATCTAATATGGATGAAACAAATTTTATATAAAATTATATAATTAAACAGTAAATAAAGATTTCATATATGCAATTGAATCAGTGGAAAGAAATAAAATTTATATAAACATGTAAACTTGCAACATTAATTAACAATACTATAAATAAGATCAAATATACACATATATATTTGAACCACATAAATATTATATATATATATATATATATATATAATATTGACAGTCAAGTACTATCCCAATACATTTGATTTTCTAGCTGAATATTCACTAATACATGAAGATTGTTGATTACCTAGTCCATGAAAAAAATGTCTCCATTATACTCTCAATTGCAACATCAAGCTTTGGAGCAAGTACATGAAAAACATCTACATCAATGACTTTTCCAAATATTTCAACAGATACTCATGAGTTAAACTTCATTCCTTCATACCTCCCCACGATGGTAACCATAGGTCGAGGAAGTTCAATAGGTGGATTCTCCTTCTCCATCATTGTAGTTGTTGGAACTTAGGTTTGCATCCCTACCCTTCCCCGTCATTCACCTATACATGTAAACTTTTTTTTAATGCTCCTCCATGATTTCTGAGTCAGCTTGAGTTGTTTTTCTCTTCGATTGTTTTTGCACCATTTTTATTGCTTTCATTAAATATTGTGCATGTATGATTTGGGTTAACAATATGTTGTCACCTTGGAATACTTTACTAAGATTCTAGCATGTTGGCGAGGCCTTTTCAATTTAGAAAAACATTGATTTCAAGTAATTTTCCTCAAGGCAGACTTGCTCCTGGTATCAGATCAATATGATGGTTGAGACTTATGATGGGTGGTAATGAGTTAGGAATATCATCCACCACTATGTCAACAAAATTATCCAACAATTCCTGAATTTCTTCCAGAAAATCATCCATTGAAGTACTTGTAAGGACAACTCTAGGTTTCCTCACCACAGTAAACTACAACTCCTATCCTTTCTTAACTTCTCTCAAGAGTTCCTTCCCAATCATGAGAAGTATGCTTGTGTTGGCTTCCATTTTCACTTTCTTCTCCTCTATTGACAACAACATGTGTGTCCTACCATTATTTTCCATGGTGTATGTATTATTCCTCCCATCATGAATGACATTCCTGTCAAACTTCCATGGTCTTCCCAACAAAATATGGCATACATCCATGGGAATTACATCACATACAATTTCATCTCTATATCCTCCTATTTCAAATTCAACCAAGAATTGTTTAGTAACCATTACCTGGTGTCCTTCCTGCAACCATGAGACTTTGTATGGCTTCGGATGTGCAGTTATCTCTTGCTCCAATTTCTCAACCATCTCTATGGATATTAATTTTTCAGTACTCCCACTGTCAATTATCACCTTCCAAACTTTGTCCCTAGTCTTGCAAGTTGTCCTGAAGAAACTGTTTCTTTGCATTGGCTTCTCAACTTCTGCCTCTGGTTTTAAGAGAACTTTTTTCAACATCGGGGATGTTCCATCCTCTGCTCCTTCTACTTCAACATTTATTCTCTGTGCTTCTGAAATGTGAGCTTCACCTTATCCTTATTTATTTCTCTTGGGACATTCCCAAGATTTATGTCTTGCCTTTCCACAAGTGTAACATCTCACTTCTCCTCCTCTGTCTCTTCCTCTTCCTCTGGAAGAACTTCTTCCACCATCGTGTCTTCCTCGGGAACTTCCTCCTCTTTCTGAGTGACTATGTGGTTTCTCAGTCTCATCTTTGGATTTTTGTGCCTTGTCTTAGGCAACTACCTTGCCTTTGTTCAGGACTGGGCTTCTACCTCTTCCTCATTGATTGTGTTTTCTAGCCAACTTCTCCTCTGCCTTCAGTGCAAACTGATAAGCATCCTCCACTTTCCTTACCAACATCATGTTGATCTCATCCTGGATTTCATATCTCAAGCCATTTATATACCTTGCAACTTTTTCTTCATCCTTCTCTCTTTGTCCAGTTCTGATGTTCAGCTTGTAGAAATCCTTTGTGTATTCTTTAACTGTCATACCCTTTTGTCTCAAGTTATGCAATTTCCTAAACAGATTGATTTGGTAATCTTTGGGCATGAATTTTGCCTTCATCTTGGCTACCATTCTGTCTCAATTATTTATCTTATGTTTTCCCTTGCTTCTCCTCTCAGCTTGCAGTTCATCCCACCACAATGTTGCATGTCCTTTGATTCTGGTGACAGCATGTCTCGCCCTTTTCTCCTCATCGACATCTTCATAGTCAAAATATTTGTCCATGGATCTTACCCAATACAACAGCTATTCAGCATCCAAATTACCTTCGTATATTGGGACCTCTATCTTGTCTCTAGCTCCCAATCTAATAACCGCTCTTAGCAAGAACTCTTCGACAACATTCTCTCCTGCAGCTTCTTTGACTTCTACTTCTTCGCTCTCTACATCGCCAATGTCTCCAGCATTAGGTGCCCTCCTCTGCGCTGCCTCCATTGCCTCTAATCTTGCACAGAGTTCTCGCATCTCCCTTTCTATAGCCTGATTGGCTAAAGGTTGTTCCACTCATCTCCTCGTTGGCATTGTGTCGATTGTCTCTCACACACAGGTGTAGCTTTGATTTCTATCGTCTCCTTTATCTCCTTCACTTGAAATCTACAGACGAAAATCAGCTCTGATACCACTTGTTGCAGTGCCCCCACCTCAGCAGGGTCTGCTGACCTCCCAGTCTCTGGATCTTCTCAATCTTCGAGCTGGAGCACCTCTTCGATTCCCCACTGGAATCTTCAAGAAATTTCCACAGGTCCTTTTCACAAAACTTTGTCGTGCGAACAAGCACCAGGAGCAAGCTTCTCTCACGCGACCACTAGTTGTGACCACGAGCCTAACCCAAAAGGAATTTTCCTCTATTATATTCATTCAGAAAATAAAAATGGCTACAGTTATTCTCAAATAGAAAATAAAACTCAAAAACTCATACTAACTTGTAGCAGCCTCATTTGGGCGTACAAAACCTCTATTTATCTTAGTGGGTCCTTAGGGTTCCCCCTGACTACTCATCTACTCGGAAAATAAAAAAAACTCTAAATTCTACCTAAGTTCAGTTACATTCAAGACTCAGGATGAAACTCCCAGATCACTCATGATCATCCACTCCCAAGTGTTTGATCTTCTTCTATTTTTCCAATCAGCTCCAAAAGATTCGCAGTAACTCCCAGCGTTTGATATTCCGAAATGATTCCCAGGCACCGAGTTGTTGTGCCACGCGTGCTTGTTGACAATGCTCATGCATCATACTCCCCTTGGACAAAAATTCATGGACTCCTATCCATGAGCTCCTGCACCAACTTTCCATGCTTTTGGATATCAGCTTCATTTTCCCAACCGACATCCTTTGTTGGGTGTCCCTTCCACTTAACCAAATATTCAAGATAGGTCTTCCTCCTAGTCTTCTTGCCAATTCTTTGATCAATGATCTTCTCCATTTGTGGTTTTTCTTCTATAGGCATTTGTTTCTCCCACTAAATCTTATCTTGATCTTCTGATCCATATGTGTCATTTTCCAGTAAGGATACAAGTCTGAAACGTTGAATATGGGCGATATGACCACATCATCTGGCAACTCAATCTCATAGGTGTTTGCATCAAACTTCCTCAAGATCTTACATGGCCCTATCTTCTTCATTTTTAACTTGTTATGCATTCCCTTAGGGAACCTTTCTTTCCTGAGATGTGCCAGAACTTGATCTCCCACCTCAAATTGAAGTTCTCTGCGATGTTGATCAAGTGATTGAGTTCTGTAATTGTCCTCTGATCTGGCTATGGAGCTTTTGCATTTCAGCAGCAAAAAATTTTTCTCCAGCGCTTCTGATCTCACTTTATCCCAAGTCTCTCAACTCGGATACTCCCCTGGGTTGCATTTCATACAATATTTGGAATGGGATATTTCCAGTGCTTTTGTTTGGCGAGTCATTGTATGCAAATTCTACTTGTGGAAAAATCTGATCCCACTGGTTATGATGCTCAGTGACCAGACTCCTCAACAAATTTCGCAAGTTTTTGTTTACCACCTCAGACTGTCCATCTGTCTAAGGATGATAAGCTGAGATGAAGGACAAATCCATCCCCAACTTCTTCCACAGTGTTCTCCAAAAATGACCAACAAATTTTGTGTCTTTGTCCAAGACGATACTTCTGGGTAGGCCGTGAAGTCTCACAACTTCCTTGAAAAACATATTTGCAACATGTGTTGCATCACTAGTCTTTTGGCATGGGATAAAGTGTTCCATCTTTGAAAATCTATCCACCACCACAAATATGGAATCACATCCGCTTTGCATTTTTGGCAGCCCTAACACAAAATCCATGCTTATCGCATCCCAAGGCCTCTCTGGTATCGACAATGGTTGATACAATCCAATGTTTTATCTTGTTCCTTTTGCATGTTGGTAGATTCTACATATGTTCACAAATTTCACCACTTATGTCCTCATACCTAGACAATAGTATGAATTGCTCAACTGTGAAAATGTTTTATCATGGCAGAAATGACCAGCCAATCCTCCACTATGCTTAATTGAACATTTTGGTATGCATAATTGGTTGCCCTTGAACAACAATCCCTCTTGAATCATATACTCTGCCCATTGGCTCCTATCACTCAGCACGAGATTTGTGTATGCTTCGTACGCCTCCTTGAAATCTGGATCATCACTGTACATTTCCTTAAGGTGTTCAAACCCCAAGGTCTTCACATGAAATTCCTACAGAATCAAACATCTTCTGCTCTATGCATCAACAACTTTCTTAGCATTCCCAACAATATGTTTTATGACAAAAGTAAAATTCTGCCTAAACTTAATCCACTTTGCATGCTTCTGATTTAATTTTTCCTGTCTGGTTATGAATTGTAAAGCTTGGTTATCGCTATACAAGACAAATTCCTGTGGGATAAGGTAATGTCTCCATTTCTTCAAGGCTTGAATTATGGAATAAAATTCTTTATCATATGTGGAGTATTTTCTCTTAGTCTCATTCATATTCTCACTGAAATAGGCAACCGGTCTATTATCCTGGCTCAAAACTGCTCCGATTGCAACTCCACTTGCATCACATCTCACCTGAAATGTCTTTTCAAAATTTGGCAAGACCAGAATTGGTCGCTTTGTTATCTTCTCCTTCAGTGTATTGAAGCTCTTCTCTGTCTCCTCTATCCATTTAAAATACTTGTGCTTCTTCTTTACTGTATCCATCATTGGTGTACAAATTCCACTGAAATCTCTGAAGAACTTCCTATAAAAAAACTTGTTAATCCATGGAATATTCTTACCTCAAACTTGCTTCTCGGTGATGGCCATTCTTTGATCACTTCCACCTTTTCTGGATCCATCTTCAGCTCATTTGAAGAGATCACAAAACCCAAGTAAATGAGCTATGTCTTCATAAAAGAGGACTTCTTCAGATTTATCAACAGCTTCTCCTGTTGTAGTCTTCTCATCACTAGTGTCAGGTGTCTCAAATGCTCCTCTTTAGTCTTGCTAAAGATCAGTATATCATCCAGATATACAACAACAAACTTGCCAATGAAATCTTTTAGTATTTCATTCATCAACCTCATAAAAGTACTCGGGGCATTTGTTAAGCCAAATGGCATAACAAGCCATTCATAAAAACCTTCATTTGTCTTAAAGGTTTTCTTCCACTCATCACCTTCTCTCATTCTTATCTGGTGATATATGTTTTTCAAATCTATCTTAGAAAAGAAGTTTTCTCCACTTAGACAGACCATTAAATCATTCATTCTTGGCAAAGGAAATCTATACCTGATGGTGATCTTGTTAATGGCCCTTGAATATGTACACATTCTCCATCCTCCATCTTTCTTTGCACTCAAAACAGTTGGCACTACGTAGGGACTCAAGCTCTCTCTGACCAACCCTTTGTCTAACAGTTACTGGACTTGGTTCTTTACCTCCTCATTCTCTCGAGGTGTTAGTCTGTGTGTTTCTTTGTTTGGCAAACTTTCTCTTGGTATCATATCAATATGATGGCTGATACTTCTAATGGGTGGTAATGAGTTAGGCATCTCATCCACCACTATGTCAGCAAAATTATCCAACAATTCCCGAATTTCTTCCAGCAAATCATCCATTGTAGTACTTGTAAGGACAACTCTAGGTTTCCTCGCCACAGTGAACAGCATCTCCTATCCTTTCTTAACTTCCCTCAGGAGTTCCTTCCCACTCATGAGAAGTATGCTTGTGTTGGCTTCCATTTTCGCTTTCTTCTCCTCTATTGGTAGCAACATGTGTGTCATACCATTCTTTTCCAAGTTGTATGTATTCTTCCTCCCATCATGAATGACATTCTTGTCAAACTTCCATGGTCTTCCCAACAAAATAAGGCATACATCCATGGGAATTACATCACATAGAATTTCATCTCTATATCCTCCTATTTTAAATTCAACCAAGCATTGTTTAGTAACCATTACCTAGTGTCCTTTCTGCAACCATGAGACTATGTATGGCTTCAGATGTGTAGTTGTCTCCAACTCTAATTTCTCCACCATATCTGTGGATACTAAGTTTTCAGTACTCCCACTGTCAATTATCACCTTCCAGACTCTGTCCTTAGTCTTGCAAGCTATCCTGAAGAGATTGTTTCTCTGCACTGGCTTCTCAACTTCTGCCTCTGGTTTTAAGAGAAATTTTCTCAACATCGAGGATGTTCCATCCTCTTCTCCTTCTTCTTCAACATTTCTTCTCTGTGCTTATGAAATGTGAGCCTCACCTTCTCCTTATTTCTTTCTCTCAAGACATTCCCAAGACTTATGTCCTGCCTTTTCATAGGTGTAACATCTCACTTCTCCTCCTCTGCCTCTTCCTCTTCCTCTGGAAGAACTTATTCCACCATCTTTTCTTCCTGGGGAACTTCCTCCTCTTTCCGAGTGACTATGTGGTTTCTTAGTCTAATCTTTGGATTTGTGTGCCTTGTCTTAGGAAACTCCCTTGCCTTTGTTCAGAACTAGGCTTCTACCTCTACCTCGCTGATTTTGTTTTTTGGCCAACTTCTCCTCTGCCTTCAATGCAAACTGATAAGCATCTTCCACTTTCCTTACTGGCATCATGCTGATCTCATCCTGGATTTCATACCTCATGCCATTTATATACCTGGAAACTTTTTCTTCATCCTTCTCTCTTTGTCCAGTTCTGATGTTCAACTTGTAGAACTCCTATGTGTATTCTTTAATTGTCATACCCTTCAGTCTCAAATTCTACAATTTTCTGAACAGATTGATCTGGTAATCTTTGGGCATTAATTTTTCCTTCATCTTGGATACCATTCTGTCACAATTATTTATCTTTTGTTTTCCCTTACTTCTCCTCTTAGCCTACAGTTCATCCCACCACAGTGTTGCATGTCCTTTGAGTCTGGTGATAGCATGTCTCACCCTTTTTTCCTCATCGACGTCTTCATAGTCGAAATATTTGTCCATGGCTCTTACCCAATCCAACATCTCTTCAGAATCCAAATTACCTTCATACATTGGGACCTCTATCTTGGCTCTATATCCCAATATAACAACCGCTCTTAGAAAGCGCTCTTCGGAAAAAATCTCTCCTGTAGCTTCTTCGACTTCTACTTCTTCTCTCTCTAGATCATTGATGTCTCCAGCATCAGGTTCCCTCCTCTACGTTACCTCCATCGCCTCTAATCTTGCACGAAGTTCTCGCATCTCCCTTTCTACATACTGATTGGCTAAAGGTTGTTCCACTTGTCTCCTCAGTGGCATTATGTCGACTGTCTCTCACACGCAGAGTGTAGCTTTGAGTTATATCATCTCCTTTATCTCTTTCGCCAGAAATCTACAGACGAAAATCAGCTCTGATACCACTTGTTGTAGTGCCCCCACCTCAGCAGGGTCTGTTGACCTCCCGGTCTCTGGATCTTCTCAATCTGCGAGCTGGAACAGCTCTTCGATTCCCCATTGGAATCTTCAAGAAATGTCCACAGGTTCTTTTCATGAAACTTCATCGTGCAAACAAGCACTAGGCGCAAGATTCTCTCACATGACCACTGAATGTGACCACGAGCCTAATCCAAAAGGCATTTTTCGATTTTGTGTGTCAGGTCTTTGCATGTGAATCAAACCGATTCTCCCAACCTCCGAAACCCCGACAAGAGTTTAGCGTGTACTAGCTCCTCCCCTATCTCCCTTCAATGTGACCATGCGCTTGAATGAAAGGTGCCTCACGATTTTGTGTTTCACGACTCTAGGGGTCTCCCTATCTCCATTCTCTCGATAGCTGAAATAGTGATGGAACCAGATCAACGGCCCAAATTCTTCCTTTGATCAGTGGTTGTGATCAAGTCACGATTCTGCATTTCACGACTTTGGGGGTTATCCTTACCTTCGTTCTCCCAATAGCCAAAATCGTGATGGAACTAGATCAGTGACCCATATTCTTCCTCTGATCAATGTCTGTGATCAAGTCTTGATTTCGCATTTCACAACTTTGGGGGTCTCCTTACCTTCATTCTCCCGATAGCCAAAATCGCAATGGCACTAGATCAACAGTCTAGATATTCTCTTTGATCAACGACTGTGATTATGTCGGGATTTCAAGTTTTGCGACTTTGCCTCTTATGGAGTCCCTTCGATACTTAGTCGAATTCCAAATCTGTGCACTCATTGCAGCAAATTCCTACACAAGACTTGGTTATTGCGGGTGACTGTGCACACTTTGCAGCAGTCTCTTTGCACTCCTTGCAAAGGAAAAGTTTTGTGCTATCTCTTCTGAGCTTTAGAATCGAAATAGATCCCATCACACACTCCTTGTGTTCTGTGTGCACACCTTGCACTCACTCAATAGAAGAGAAACAATTGAAACGTATACTAACATTCACAGTTTCATCCATTCAAAACGAAATTCATTCTTTTATGAAAACACAATAACAGATAATTACAAATAGTAACAGTGTTATGCATTTGGATCAATTTTCCTCTGTTATATTCATTAAAAAAATAAAAATGGCTACAACTATTCTCAAACAACAAATAAAACTCATACTAACTCGCAACAGCCGTATTTGAAAAGTATTATGTCGTATTTTAGGTGACATTTCTAGCTGACGTGGATGTCTCTTCCCTAGCTGATCCAATCGATGGTGTGTGGATGAGAATGTGGTGTTGTTTTCAAGTTCAACCTATTGATGACCTATGTTGAGATTAGGTTCTTTTGGATACCGCTGTCAACAATGAAATGGAGTGGGGTCCCCTTCACCCACATCTGTGAGTAGAATAGGCGCTCTCCTTCTTCAGGCTCATCTGGTTCTTCTAGCTGGAATTTTATGGTAGAAATTGTGACACTAGGTTCTGCGTCAATGACCCGTTTTCCCTTTTCTGCTTCTAAATCAGAGTCTAGGTCAACATCTGACCCTAAGTATTATGTCGCATACAACAATGACTATTTAGAGCGACATTAATTAGTATTGTTCAAAGTGATTTTATGGAACTCGCACCACTTTCTAGTGTCCTTCTTCGACTTCACATTTCCCTTCTTTGCTAGTGGCTTGGACTGGTTGTCCTAGGACTAGTCATCCCTGCTCTATCCTTTTCCCTAGGAGTTATGGAAACCCTTACCATACTTCAACTATTGTGGATTTGAAAACCCGAGCTCCCGCTTGTTCTACTGCTTAAATTTACGCTCGATTTTGACAACATATCAATAAGTGGCTCCCAATGACGAGATGTCCAGCAACTCCATTTCAGTTTGGATGTACCTGTGTATAACCCCACGGTATTTTAGAACCAGAGGATGCTTGGAGTCTTTGATACCGAACTTGATGTGTAAGGTATGGAAGGTATTTGTGAACTCCAACATTGTTTGGCCCCTTTCTTGACACAGTGTTGTCCATCTTGTGTATCGGTCTTCATAGTTTCTAATAGGGTAATATTGTTCCTTGAGGGCATCAACAAAATCCATCGAAGTGAATCCTATCCCAAAAATTGCAGAACCACCCTTGGCATGTTTCTCAGAGTAAGTCTCCCACCAATATTTCACATGGGGAAGGGCCTTAAGGAGTGCAAAGGTGATTTTTCCACTATTGGAAAAATTTTGGACAGAGAAATAACCCTCTAGCAAACTTAACCATTTTTCCAAAGCGTCGACATCTATATGGACTTCAAAAAAAGGAATATTGAAGTTAAATTGTAACTTAGAGGGCATCGTACCTCCAAAGTGACTGTTGGTTGAAGGTGCCTTTGTTGTTGTCAATAGTTGCCGAAGGATCTAGGCGAAATTATCCATCATCTCATTCCTCTGTTGTGTGATGGCTTCCCCAAGTAAGAGTTTCATAGGATCTCTTGCTACGTTGTCATTTTTTTCTTCTACCTTGTGAGGTTGCTTGGGTGGGTGAGAGTGGTTGTCCTCAAGAGAAACAAGCTCAAGACCCAACTCCTTAAAACCTGACCTCGTCAGTGATATGCACAAAGAACACCAAGGAGAAGACCGCTTTGATACCACTGATCTAGATTATTTTGATAATGAAATGAAGGTGGAAATATAACAGAGATATGACAAGGAGATATTGCAAGGAACACAATAATATAGTAAAACTCATATTCTATTAATAATTGTCTAGAATACAAAAGACTGTAAAATGCAAAGCACATAAGCTAGCTAGAATGGTGGTGGCTTATCTTTAAAGAGAGATGTGTCGGCTACTCTCATTCACAAGAAGTTGATTACAATGAGGCTCCAACGACATTTTTAACATAAATCATAAATGAGAAAACCCTAAACATCCAAAACCCTCACCCCGAAAGATGAAACTCCAAAAGGTTTGTGGGCCCCGATGGGGGTAGTTGATACATCAACTTCCTAAGGGCACAACTTTTGCATACAATATCCATTTGGGGCGCTCAGTACCCTCTCATAAATATCTAGCTGAGGATTACACATTCTGAATGGATTAATACATCCCAACATAAATCTAATGGGCATTGTTGAGTAAAAAAAACATCATTTAGGGCCTCAAAACGACCTCGGAAGTTTAGGACCCGAAAAACCGTGGAAAATTTACCAAGATGGAAACTGTAATTTGAACCAATGGAATAGGTGGGAGACCACTGATGTCCACCTGGATCAACATCTTTGTCTCTCTTCATAGATAAGATACCACCATTCTAGCCAAAAAGAATTCCATAGTATTTTGCTATTTTATTCATTAATAGAAGTTGGGTTTTCATTGTATTAATGTGCTCTCTACTATATTTATGTGTGTGTGTTCTCCATTTATTTCTTACCTTTCATTTCATTCTCTATGCAATCCAGATCAACACATGGAGAGGGAGGGATGATATCACATCCCTTATCATGTTTCTTCTTGCTTGACACCAATCCACTGGGGTGCCCCAACCAGTGATCTTCCCATTCATCTTATCCATGACCAAATGCTACCATAAATTTCCTAATCTACCCAAAGCAATGGAAATACCTAGACAATATATTGATTTCCAGTTCTTCTCAATAGAAAATTTCAGATTGTGAGAGGTCATATTTAGGGTGACAAAGTCAACATTCCAAATGAAGATTTTTACATTTATTGTTGTCTTTCCCCCGAGCCTTATAGATAAGTATCCAATATTCTATTGAATCCCTTAGATATTACTATTGAATCTTGAGGTATCCCCGGGAATAGTGTGTTTGCAATGTCGGAGGTTGGCTCCTCTTATTATTTCAATTTCAGGTAGGAGACCCTTGGTTCTTTTTTCTTCCAAGGATATACCTAGGGCTTACGTCACGATGATATACAAATAATGGGATTGAGGGCATATCTATGGCATGATACCTCTTGAGGCCATGTATAATTTTTTTAGATGCACGTTCACAAGAGATTCACCCATGGGTTATCGACACATGCTTTTAGCCTCCTTATCCAATTTTCTCATAAACCCAATTTTTTTGTGAAATTTGAATAAAAAAGAGTGGTTGACACTATCAAATGCTCTTTTCCACATCAAGTTTAATAATCATGTATTTTCCTTCAAGCCTTCTTATTAGAATGCATTTCTTCTTGGAACATGATTATGTTCTCAAAGATCCTCTATGTTCGTCAAACATGAGTTTATTAATAATTTCCTTTAGTATTGTTTTCTATCAAGTTAGTACAAATTCTACATGAATAAATTTGCCTAAATCTTGTGAAGCTAAATTTCTTTCTTTTGGAACTATTAAAATTTTAGTACATGGTGTCTAGATCTGCAACTAACAAAACCTTAAGAAAGATGGAAACTTAATTAACTCTCAAAAAAAAAATTATTTCTAGATATGAACATGCGTATGTGAATTGAAAATTGCTAACAACGAAAACAAAAAGGAAATACCAACACTAAATCATACTTTGAAAATTATATGTTTTTTCTCGTTAATTAAAGAAAGAAAATAGTATACTCTACTAGAAAAATTGAATGAATAAACAAGAGTTCCCTGCCTTTTTTATAAGGAAGAGAGGTTAGGTTTACATGCCATAAATCCTATTCTAGGTGACTAGCCTGCATGCAAAGCATGTTTCGTGCCTTCCAGAACTTCATGCTAAAAATAGAACAATACATCTTTATGCAAGGTGCCCCAATGTAAACTTGGGAACAACACTTCTCCTAGCTAATTCTGGAACTCTTATTTATGACTAAGTCACACTAAGTCGCACTGAATTAAAAAAGCGCCTATTCTAGAAAAAAAAAAAATGGACAACAATAGACAATCTAGAAGGTTCCTAAGCCCAATGCATGCATGCACTGCTATGGGTTTTTCCTCGCTCGGTTGTTGCACTCTCAGTTCCACCTACTACCACTCTGCTATGGAGGACAACTACTGAGAAACAGGTAATTTGAACAGGAACAAAGGAGAGGAAAATAGAGTTAATTCTTCCCCTTGTTTCCAATTGTAATCTCTATGTATTCTATATAATTAGAAAATCTGTTGTTATGATTTTCCATGCTCTTTCATAAAAGTTTTCAGTGAAACCGTTTTTCCTTGGTGTAAATTAAAATTAATAGAAAAAACGATAGATGTGAGTTCATCCTGACCATTTTGTGTTGTCCACCTCTTGAAAAAAAATGTGGATTTATGGTTTAATGTTCCATCTTCTACTTTTGTTCTATTTATATTAGGTTCAGATAACAATTCTCTAAAATGTTCATATGCCACCATCTTATTATTGAAAACTCTCTGTATTTATTACCATTTACCAACATTATTTTAGTGATGTTCCCAATTCTCCTTGCATTCCCTTATTATAGAAATATTTTGTGTTTTTATTTCCAAATTTCAGCAATAGAATTTTGAACTTAATCTCTCATAGGTTTCTTCCTCTCACTGAGCTTTATTATTGACCATGTATGGCTATGGAGGTGGCTAATCATGCCAAGGATTTTAATATTTTTGGTAAGTATTGTATTATCACCATGTGTAGAGTAATACATTCTCATCAAGTAAACGTGTTATCAACATCCTAAAGCTTGATTTGTAACTCAATGCTCGCATGTAAATCATATAACATTGCTACCACATTGATAAAACTTCCACAACATATTACATTTTTCAAATATTTAACAATGCCAATAATTACTATCATAAAATTTATACTCTCTAAATTGGTCATTACCTAAAAGAAAGATGACAAATAGAAAAAACTATCAAGAAGTTGATTGATGTTGAAAGAAAAAATGGCAAGACTTGATTGATGTTGAAGAAAAAATGACAAGACCGATGAACCATCTCTTCATTTGGTATTCCTATGATGCCCCCAACTTGATCATTAAGTGCATAGCTCATTTTCATGATTACATGTTGTGGCCCCACATTGTTCACCACTTAATCTCCAATAGGGAAATTTGCACCCATCTTTGCAAGTTTGTTTGCAACCTTGTTAGTGTAGGATTTTACAAGGCACGAAATATAATAATACAAACATATAAATGTGGAGAGAATAATACATATCACATTTATTAATAATGTTGCAATTATTACATCTACAAGTGTCCACGACAGGTGATCCAACATACAAGTACCACTCTCTCATCTATATCATTTCAATACATCATTATATAACACCCTAAATTGTTTATGGTGGTCTAACCACCCAACTACCAACTTTGATTATTAATTTACATTACTAACATGTCATTAACTTATAAAAGGACCATATTGCATGATTGTTTATCTTCATGTTCTACTCTTAACACCTTTCTAAACACAAAAACAACATTCTCTTATTCTTATCTTTGATTAACACAAGACTAGAATTCAAGTATCTTACAATGGAGGAAGACAACTTAAAACTACAAAATTTGAAGACCACATATGGGTCCACCTCTTGATGCATTTGGGAAACTAGCCATAATTCCCATTGGTTCTGTAGGATGGTAACCTAGTTACATGTTTTGTCTTCAACAAAATATGAAGTGCTTCTACAAAGTCGATCATTAGAAGTACATTGGATTTCCATCACTAGCATGGTGATGGTAGAATTTTTCTCTATGTTCCTCATTAGACAATCACCATATTATGTGTCGCTTTAATTGGAGACCTTTGTAAAACTTCTATGAGCCAACAATTTGAGAATGATAATGGATTTCCATTGTTAGACTTTATGTTTGTTGTTCTTATTCTTGGAAGTGCTCCACCATACTAAATGTTTGCTTAAGGGTTTAAACATTGTGGAAACATCAATTATAATTTTTATTTTGGCTTAAATAGTGTTTTATACATGGTTTGATTCATGTTGGAATGGCCATTTCTAACCTAGAAAATCTTTCTTATTGAGTTGGTACTAGGCCCAAATTTATAATAACATGACTTTCATCCAAATCTTGTGTTAGCGCCTAGAATTTACAATTGTTTTTCAACACTCATATATCTAAAATCAAACAAGTAAATTGCCTTTGGTATCGCTTCCAATAATGTTAAATCAAACACTTCCTTTTTTTAAATAATTCTACAAGTCTTGGTCACATGTTTGATCGATGTACTCTATGCCCTACCTTGCACATATTTATTATCTTTGTGGGAACACGATTTATGTGATTTCATTGTTCTAGGTGTTTGTGTACTTCTTCCACTAAATGGATTCAAAAATATTGAATATGCAGTTTTCCTTTCCCGCATTTTGTTGAGTCTTTCAAAATTTATGCCTTTGAATATAATCTTTTATTGTTTGATACCCTAATGCTTATGTTGTTATGTATTTATATTTTGATTTTCCTCAAGGTCTTATCAACCTACCTTCATTCTATGATGTCTAGGGCATTGTCCTTCTTTGTTTTAATACCTCTATGAATTTTTACTTTACCTCTAGATCAGATTGATGTCTTTCACTTCCCATTGTGGATTGTTTGTCTTGTTTGGAATTTTGTTTGTGCATTTTGCTAAATTATTTAGTGTCCTTATTTGATTCACAACACTTAGGTTTTAGTTCGTTCTTAGTGTTTGTCGAATACTTTTGTGCTTGTCCCCACATTGTTTGGATCTCTTCATGATGTTAGTGTCACCAGAATGTTCTTTGTTCATAAATATTTTTTGTTTGCTCACAACATTCTTGGTCTGTGGGTTCATACAATGTTTCTCAAAAAACTTTCCATCTGGTCTCATGTCTTTATCTATTTTGGTTTACATCTCTACAATCAATTGGTCTACATTTTTTTGTTGCCATGATCTTGAGCTTGAAAAAAACCCTAATTGGTCTCATGATTGAAAGTTTTTTTCATAGGGATCATGTGAGCTTTTTTTGTTGCTCCTTGTCTGTTGTCAATGAGCCATTAGTATCCATTTTCCATTGCATCAAGCCATAGACAATATTTTTATTGATATTCATTGAAATAAACAAGAAGAAAAGAAAAAATAGGGTAACACAACATAAATCCCTACCAAGTGCATGCTAGAGATGATCCACAAGTGTGCTAAAGAGTGAATCCATAAGTACATTAGAGAGAAGGAAATGCAACCCAACAACAAGAGGAAAACACTTGATATGGTGTGTACAGACTAAACAATGGAGCACATGAATATTAGAATGATGGTCGAATAATGATTCTTAAGTCTATATTTATATACATCTTAAGAAGTAGGGTTCCTTCTTCAAGAGGGGTTATGGCTCTCGTAATGACTAGGTTGGTGTTAACCACCTAAGTATATAATAAATATGTTTTGACTAGGCGAGCTCTAAGCCAAACCCTAGAAACACACTAATACACAACGACAAACAGAGGTTAGTCATGGTCGTAAGTGAATATTAGACCATCATTTCAACATCACCTTATGGAGAATAACATAATACAAATGGTAGATTGGGTTTATAATGACCTAACTCAAATGGTAGATTGGGTTTATAATGAGATAACTCAAATGGTAGATTGGGTTTGTAGTCAAAAATAGGTGTGGGTTTATGTGAATATCCAACTCTATAAAGGTCAGGTGTAGTCAGAATACAAAGGAGAGTGGGTTTATGAATACACACCTCAATACGATTGAGAGTGGGTTTATGAGTACCCAAATTGATATGAATGAGAGAGATCTTATGAATACCCAGCTTGATTAAAATGAGATTGGGTTGATGAATACCCAACTTCACACCTTTTTATTTCCAAGGAAAACTTTGTGGGGAAACCCAAGGGATGCTTCCTCACATTCATGGATGGCATCCCTAGTAGACCCATTTGTTAGTTTGTGTCACCCAGGGGGATTTGTAAAGCATACCTATAGGCATAGAACTAATTGAATACCTTGCAAATTGTGACTAATCGGTTGAGTTAACCCCTTGAGCTAGATGTGACACTTAATATATTACATGTCATTTTTTTAACAAAATTGAAAACACACTCAAACTTTATTTACACACAGTGAATATATACCAATGTTGAAGAAATTGGAGTCATGAATAAGTCAGTAGGGATCAACAAATGGAAAAATTAGAGTTGGTAATAAGTATCTAGGGGTCAATAGAGGGAAAATTTGGAATAACACGAGAGAAAAATATGAATAAATCCATGGAAAAATGAAAAATATTCATTTTTTCAATTAAATTTAAGTATAAAATAACTCCACGAAAAAATTGTTTTCACTAATTAAACACCAATTTTTTCCCCTCAAACCATGTTGGAACACTCTTCTCTCTCCCAATCATGTAGTGAACAAGTGAAAATGAGCTGAACATGTGAATATGAGCTGCAAATGAGACCAAATTTCTCCCCTTAAATGTGTTTTGTTTTTGTGTTAGAACTTAGTAGATATTTTAGAAAAAGTCATGAGTTTTTATCAAAATATTAGTGTTTTTCAAAACTCAAAAGTTCACAATTTTTATGCTGTGATTTCTTAGCAAGGGGAATAACTTGGAAAAAAATTAAAAAAATCAATGATCTTTCAACAATTTTTCCAACACTGGTATCTACATTGCAATGGAGCATTACAAACGCGTCCAAACATTATTTATATACAACAAATATTTGCATTACATTTGACCATTACTCCTAACACCCTCCTTGATGGTCACAATGACCAATACACGAAACACTAATTTCACCTAGAGACTACACAGAAGTACATGCAAAGTCTTTGTCCAACGAATCTTATTGAGCCAAGAGTGCAGTGTGCATGTATCTAAAATGACACTAGTATTGCAAGTACAAAAGCAGTTCAAAATAACAAGTAATATGATAGCAACATAGCTTGAAATAATGACAATAATCAACAACAACCCAAAATGTTAGGGGCACTTGCATGCACATGTGATTAAAATAGTGTGTATGAAGAGCTCTCTAATGAAGCTTTGAGTATATTGATGATGTTATAAAAGTTACAAATGAAAATGGTGAAACCCTATTTATACAAAAAGAGAGATAAACTCCATCTTAAATCCAAATTTAATAATAAGAGGCCTTTTACAATCATTGAGATATATCCAAGGAATGAAGTATCAATACAAAATGATGATCTTTCATAAAAAATAGTGTATGTACATAGAGCCAATCCATTGAAATCAATGACATCATTCTAGTTGATCCACAATAGATCATGTACATAGAGTCGATAAAACATGCCTTCCCCCTTAAGAAGCATTGACCCAAAGTTGAAAATCTAATCAATGGTGAGCCAAGGTGAAAATAGTGTTGTAATAACTGAAAGGATGCATCTCTGCCACAATATAGGTTCAAAATACTTAATGAATGAAGTATTAATACAAAATTATGAGCTTACACACAAAATAAAGAGTCGATACGATGGACAAAATGATATCATTCCAACAGAGACAAAATATCTCAAGTACATAAAGATGATATTGAAATTCAAAGAGTTTTCAACATAAGTGGAATTTAGTTGAGTTGGAACACACCAAACAAGATCAATACTCTTCTTATTAAATTGAAATAACATCAAAGTAATAATAGAAATGGGATAACATTGAAGTACATATGGAAGGATTTAGAGTAATCACTTCCTTGAAACTAGCTAACTAAGAAAAAAACCTGAGACATTTACCTAGAAATCAATTATTGGAAAACAAAAACTTAAGACAATATCCTCTAATTTTGATAATAGAAAAGATTGCATGTCTTATGACTAATTTTAAATGAAATTACATCAAATGATGGTAAAATGTTTATAAATTTTAACATATACACCTTCCCCTTGAAGCATTGGCCCAAAGTTGAAGAATCAAAACAATGGTAAGAGCATACATGAAATTGTTGTTGAAACAATTGAAAGATGCATTTTACCGGTAACTTAAGTCAAAACTAAGAATTATAACTCAAAAAAAGTCAAAACATGTCCCCTGCTCTAAATAAAGGATTAGATTACTAAAATTTGGTAGTGTAACTCACCTTTTGATCTCCAAAATGATGTTGAGGGTATAGTCACGAAAGTTGACTGGGCCCACTTTATGTTTATGTCATTTCTTCAAGAAGAAGTAAGATTGGAACCCCAAACTAATTTATCCTCAAAAATTGTACTTTCATTTACTACACCAAAAGTATTTCTACATCTAATGCATGGAATGAGTAAGGTATTTTTTTTTCTATTTTTTGAGTGGATGATTGCTTTCAAGAAAGGTAGCACTAGAAGGTGTGTTCCTTACAATATATGTGGTTGTGGATATTGTACAAACTCCCAGGTGGATTTCTCTATTGGAATGACCTTACATTTAATCATGAATTCAAAGAGTTGTTTGAGATGAAGATTTCACCCTTACCTTGAGGATGTTCTTTGGTTGTGTTATAATCTTTCCCTCTTCATTGGTGAGAAAATGTGTTATTTGGGATACAATTAAAGTCCTTAGTTTCTACTTGAAACATGAGATGTGGAAGACATCATAGAAACTACCTTTGTTAATAATGTCCATTGCATAAACCACATCACCTAATTTTTCTCTCAATCTATAGGAACCAAGAAATTGTGGCTAAAGATTGTTCTCACCCTATTGCCTGATGGTGGATTTCTTGTATGATTGGAGGCATAGAAAGACAAAATATCTAATTCAAAGTGGAAGTTTGAGTAGTGGAAAACAACATGTTGCTTCATGCTATTCATTGGCATGGTTAGCTTGTCTTTAGGATGTTGGATATGTTTTATATCTCTTCAATAGTCTTAGTTTCTATAGGGAGTTTAACATATTGAGTAACCCAATCATTAGGATATGGTGGTTTGGACCCATATAATGCCTTGAATAAAGGTAATTTTGGAGGCAAAGTAACATGTAGTATTATCCCAATATTTGGCCAGACACAACCACCTCATTATTGAGATTCACAAGAGATATCAAGAATCAAATGAAATCACCACAAAACCATTTTCTACAATTAACAGAAAATATATGGCAGCACTAAAGCAACAATAAATGAACCAAGGATAAATCAACCGTAGAAGAGAAAAAACAACCAATTACATGAGCAAGAGAGGGAGAATCATAACTAACCACATGAGAGTTTAATTGTTATGTTTTCCCAAGGAAAATCACTTTTATGAAAGAATGAATGATTCAATTAAGGAGGAATAGAAATGGGAGTTGGTGTAGGGTGCTTTTCCCAAGAGGGGTTGTGAGCCTACATTGACTAGGTTGGCGTTAATGAAAATTAAAAATTTAATTAATATTACAATATAAGGTTGATCATAGCATAAAGTGAAGATTACACCCTTAATTTCAACATCCTCCCTTAATTCAAACAAGGGTCCATGGAGAGAAGTCATTACATCACAAGATTTACACCCCCCCTTAATGTTGAACATGGGCCACATAGAGAAGTTATTATAGGTCACTTCCATGAATGTCATATCTCTACTTATGAATTCAATAAGGTATTTGGTAGCAAACACCATAATCCAAAGTGGTGAAATTGGATGAAAATTTAGTTCAATGTGCTTATCATGAACCACAGTTCAATGTGCTTACCATGGTGAGAAGAGCTTGTGGTGGAGGGCTATCCTCATGGTGCTTCGATTGAATTGCAAGAAAATATGTGACATCTACCAATGTGGAGATGGTCCGCTTTGGTGTATTCCTTGACCTAGCCTAAGGAAGAGTATATGGATCAGATGGATCATTCAAGAAGTCACCATTGGCATCATTGAACTGATCATGTATGGGAGGATTGTTGGAAGTGACATCCCATATAGGAGAAGAGACTTTCACAGGGTTGTAGTTGGATGAGTCATCGATAAGTTTCTTCAAAACACTCATAGAGGTAGGAATAATACCAATCTCATCATGTGAAGGAGAAAGATTCTTCAAAACATGTAGGGAATCATTTGTAGAAGAATTATCTTAAAGAACCATGCATTGTGAATGATCATGGTGGACCATGAGTAGGAACTTCATCAAAGATGTAATCTCTTCATTCAATCTCATGATGAGTGGAATGAACATAATGACAATATATTTGGAAACTCTTTGTCATAATCAACTATATTGTCGTGATTTTTTGGTTCTCATATGGTTTTCATTTCGCTAGGAGTAAGGGCCCATTTACAAGTAGGTGATCGATGTTTTGGGTTGCACGGACAATTCTTCTTCCCATAATACAAATGTCATTTTCTTATAGTGAAGCATGGATTGTGAATGTCTCTAATAACTCTATTCTTCATTTTAGCTACTCTATTATGTTATGGAGTATATAAAACATTGTATTCTATGAGATGTCTTTAGAAATAATTGGAAAGCATCGTTGGTATTTCTCATTTTCCATCAGGCTTGAATCTTGATACACTTAATTTTTTTCTTGCTTTGATTTTCCACAAAATATTTAAATTCTTTGAATTATCCAAACACTCAATATTTTGCTTAAATTGTGTATATCCAAAGGAAGTGGGAAAAGTGATCAGTGGATGTGAGGAGTACTTATCTTCCCTGAGAGAATGGTTTCCCATAGGCCCGTAAATATCACTATGAATTAGCTTGAGGTTGAGAATATCACCTCTCTTCATCCTTAGAAAAGGCTATTGGTGCAATGTGAATCTTTGAGACAACATTTGTGCATCGATGTGGAGAGGTATAATGACTTGTTGGCAGAGGGCATACATCCCCTTAAGGTATCTCAGATATGGAAGTTGAGATGGTGTTGCTCAAATTGTTGCTTTGTGACCCTGTTAGAAGGGAGCATTGAGAAGAAAGATGTGATCGTCCTGAGGGTGTCCTGCCAGGGTTGGTCGTAGAACTTGAGATTTGATCCCAAGGGCATCCTTAATGAACAATGCTTGGAATTTATGGTCTAAATACCAAAAGAAGGTGGAAAGAGAATAACAAATATGTTTACATTATCTTGAAAAGTCCCTACTTTAGAACAAATAATGTTTTTTCTATGTTCCTACTACACCCATCAATGTTAGGTTCTTCTACTCCAAATTTATTAACACATGTTACAACAATCTAAAGTAGAAAATATTTTGTTCAAAAATCCATTCTAATGTCTAATATAATTGATTGATGATCAAATTTATCTTTTCGAAAGTATTTTATTAATATAGCACTACAGCAATAGCTCAAATAGAGACTTGTCCCTTGTGTGTTTCTCATGTCAATATGTATAGTTCATTGAAGGCATCTTAAACAACTTGGTTTTGATTGTCTTGATTATATTTCATGCAAAGGTTGGGGGATGACTATTTTGTTGTCTAGATGCACAAATGAATTTATCTATTATTCCTTTAACCTATTGTTATATGCAATTAATTATCAAAACAAAAATAGAAAGAACTAAACATTAAGATGTCTGCACCATCACGATAAAAAAATCTTAACGAAAAGAGTACTAGCAAGAAGCCCAATGTTACAATCAATCATATTCAATAACTAAAAATATCTAATATAAATAGGATATAGTTGAGAAATACATAAATAATTAGTACTAATTTATAATTGTTGGAAATATTGGCACAATCTATACTTGTCACCACGACCCATTCATATGCATAACTAATGCACTTGTAATGATGGATAAGGCCATATTTTATTTATATATTATATTACTAGGTTGTGTTTCTAGGACAACCTATTCAACTTTAATAGTGGGTCCATAACCCCTCATTGTAGAAAGCACCCTATTATCACAGGATTTATACTTGTGCAAAGCCCTTCACAAGATACCAATCTTGCATAATAGGTGGAAGTAGTTGTCACTGTCATCTAGACAAATACTTCCCTTCTTTTAATGTTGGGTGAATATCCAACAGAAGGGAGGCTTCCCTTGTGACCTCAAGGGATCCTATAGCAAGCTAGAGGCAAGTCTACGACCCCCTATCTTGGTCACTCAATGACATAGGCTACGTCTAGGAAAGTAGAAAGGTTAGGATTAGTTATACAAGGTAATCGGTTGACGTGTGTAGACACGAAGTGTTCTGATGCATATAATTGAAAATTAGTGAGTCAAACAATACTCAAACTAACCACCAATCACCTCTAGACACTAGATACCAAGTAAAAAATGATTGTTGTTGTAAATTGCAGTAGTAAACAAGTGTGTATCAAAAATTTGTGTTTTGCAACAATAGCAAGAAATAATCCTAGAAAAAATAGTAATTATGTCTTAAAATTAAGCTTTCAATGAGTATATCAACATCCAATTACCAAACAATATTTATGAGCAAGTTTCACCCCAATATTAAGAAAGTATTTAGCAATATCTCCAATCCCTAATGGTTGTAGCAAAATTTTACAACAACAACAATAAATCCACTTAGTTTTCTAAGTGTTGAATTAGGATTAGTTTGAGAGTGAGGTTATATAATTAGTTGTCAAGTTTATTTGGAGGGACTTGTTTGATGTTTTGTATCACTTTGCAAGCTCAAGGCTAGTGTTGTTTCACTTCTTTAGGAAAATGGAGTCATGCACAAAGTGAAGATCAATTTAGAATACAAGGAAGGAAGAGGTGAGGAAACAAAACCCTAGGACTATACACTCATAGGTCTAGGATGTCTTCTTCTTTCCAAGTCGCCTACCTAGGATAAATAAGAGAACTAGGTTTTAAACCCTAGGCGGATAACCACTTCTAACCGCTAGATAAGATAATATAAATGTATTAATGTACGAAAAATGACCATTGAAGTAGGTCAATGGGACTGTTAGGTAAAATGATGTATATACAATGTGGGAGCACCAAAGCGGCTCATATAAAAAGAATAAGCATGAAGTAAAAGTATAGAATATAAATCTATTATAAAACCTAGTAAAAGGGGAGATATGTACAAGGTGACTAGATCTAAAATATATGGCATCGATGGTACGAGGCTAAACTGGTATGTTGGATCCATATCTCATAACATATGAAGCCAAATGAAGAAAACTCAAAATAGATGTCTATCCAGAAAAAGGAACAATGAAGGCGCTGGAATGAGTTTCATGTTGATGTCTGGAAGGAAGACCATGTCACTGTGTTCAGGAAGATCTCATATACTAACTAATATGTCTACTAATTTGAGTTCGGTTATGTCTTTGAATGCTTCAAACTTACCCTTTGTTAAGGGCTTGGTAAAAATATTAGCTACATGTTGATTTGTGGGAAGTTATTGATGCTTCATTGTTCCCTTCTAAATCTTGTCTTGAAGTGATATCTAATATCTATTTTCTTGGACATGTCATGAAACATTGGATTCTTAGATAGTTTGATACAACTGTGATTATCACAATAAATAATTGTGGGGTCCAACTCTTAATCAATCAGTCCTGCAAGTAATTTGCAAAGCTAGATAGCCTCACAACTAGAAATATTGGTTGCCATGAATTATGCTTCTACCAAGATAGGTGTCATGGAAGTATGACTCCTATTGAACTAGGATATCATTGTTGATCCCAAGATTAAGCAACTCCTTGAGGTGTTCTTTCTATATGTTCCATTTCTTTCCCAATCTAAGTCTAAATATCCTTGCAACTTCACTTCACCATCTCAAATACATCTTAGACCATACTCCATTGTTCCCCTCAAATATATAAGAACATGTTTTGTTTTTATCCAATGATATTTCCAATGTCTCTTCTTGAATTGTGTATTGGAAGACAAAATCCATAAAATATGACTTTGTGCTAGAAGGAAAAAGCCATCAACTATGACATTGTGCTAGAAAACAAAATCCATCAACTACAAAATGTCTCGAACCATTTCTTGCACATTCATACTGAAGCTTGTGTAATAAATTATTGTCCAATATATATTTCTCAACACTCCCTCTTAGTGAAGAACGAATTCGACACCAATCCAAGTCTTTCTCAGAGTGATTCAAACTTCCCTTTTTCTAAGGGCTTGTTCAAAATATCAGCTAACTATTGATATGTGGGAATATACTAGAGCTTCACTACTCCCTTTTGAATCATGTCTCGTATGAAGTGATATTTGATCCCTATGT